>CM054944.1:4658834-4773834 GCA_029168755.2 Tillandsia fasciculata
CTGGAAATAGTCTGTTTCGCTGAAACATCCAGGACCGTCAATTCCAGTCCGGATCGCCGTCCTGTAAAATTCCAGAAATGGTTAGTTTTTGATCCTTATCTTCTTCCAATGGTTTCTAACCTATAAATAGACCCTATGATTCATTTTTAGGGCATGCGAAAAATACGACCGAAATAGAAAAATCCACATATAGAGAAGAAAGGAAATAATAGATTTAATTCTATGTTTCTTCATCTATATTGATTGATTTGATTCTAGGTTTTCCATACTCACATTTTGAGTAGAATCAAATCAATGAATACTTAGATGGTATTTCCGATCTATTTCTAATCTAAGTATTCGGCGGATCATCACCACCCAAAAACAACGATTTACCCAAAATCGGCGCGTGGACTCGCGTGGCCTTGTGGATTCAAGGTGCAACCGCTCTCGTGGATTCGGAGCGAGGTACGTTCGTGGATTCGAAGCGTGCTACTGGGTGAAGACCGTGGATTCGGTCGGACGTCGTGGACTCGACGTTGGACGCTGTGGATTCAGCGTTGGGCGCGGATCGTGGATTCGAGAAGCGTCGTGGAGCGAGCGGAGAAGATCTACTAGGAGCGTATGGAAAAGGTTGAGTCGTCTGTGAGTACGTTATATCACCTTGTACGTGTGTTAATTCTAGTGGATTTCGCCGTGTTATCGGTCCCGTGGTTTTTTACTCCGGTTTGGAGTTTTTCCACGTAAAAATCTTGCGTGTTATTTTTTTTTCCGCATTGGGTTTTATTGCGCAATGATTTTTTGAGTGTTTATTGTTTACACCTATTCACCCCCCTCTAGGTGTTTTTTCCCCTATTTAGATCCAATTATATATAACCCAACAAGTGGTATCAGAGCGGGAATAGGGTTGTAAACAATGGTTGAAGGTGGAAACATCAATCGACCCCCTTTCTTTGATGGAACAAATTATGCGTACTGGAAAGTACGGATGAAAGCCTTTTTAATTTCCATCGACGAAAGGGTGTGGCAATCAATTGAATTAGGATGGTCTAATCCAACTGAAATTATTGATGATGTTCGCACCTTAAAACCTAGGTCGAAATGGACCAAGGAAGAGATAGATTTATCTTCTTACAATGGCAAAGGAATTAATGCTCTATTTAATGCTTTGTCACAAACTGAGTTCTCTCGCGTCTCGGCATGTGAGACTGCGAAAGAAATCTGGGATGTTCTTCAAGTTACGCATGAGGGAACTAACCTTGTGAAGATTCAGAAACTGCAAATGCTTACGAGCAAGTTTGACTCTATCTCTATGGCAGAGAATGAATCTTTCACTGACTATTACACACGATTGCAAGACATCGTAAACTCATGTGCTAACTTGGGAGAGAAGATTCCAGAATTTAAAGTTGTAAGAAAAATTTTAAGAACTCTTCCTGAACGATTTCGCCCGAAGGTCGCAGCCATTGAAACAATTAAACACCCGGACGAAATGCGTGTAGAAGAATTAGTTGGTGCTTTACAAACTTATGAAATGACATTTCCTACTAACTATTCTTCTGGAAAGGCATCCTCTTCTAAGTCTTCAGGTTATGCATTGAAAACAACAAAAGAAGAAGACGCGGATTCATCCTCCTCGGACGATGACGAGAACCTATCTATGGAGGACTTTGAGAAGCAGCTCGCTCTCTTGACAAGGAAGTTTCGCCGCAACTTTCGAAGGGGTAATTCAAGCAAAACTCCATCCTTCGGAAAGTCGAAGAAAGGCAAGGGTTTTCAAGTTACAAGTCAAGAAAGCAAGAGAACTTCTCAAAGGATAAGAAAAGTTCAGAGGGACAAGTACAGTGCTTCAAATGTCGAGGCTACGGCCACATTGCAACGGAGTGTCCCAACAAGAATCCGGCAAAGAAGAAGGCGATGCAAGTCGTCACTTGGGATGACAACTCCACGTCAAATGAGTCATCCTCAAGTGATGAAGAAGACAACGCGACAGCATTCCACGCGTCCACATCTTCACCCTTCATGTGCTTAATGGCAAGTACATCCGATTCATTGTCCAACTCCTCCTGTTGAAAAGATTGCAACGGACGACGAATCGAGTAATTCTGAAGGTGAAGATTTTGCTCTTGCCTACCATAAGCTTTTGAGGGATTCAAAGAAACTGGCAAAGCAAAACAAGGGTTTGAGAGGGAGATTGCAGGATCTCGAAGAAGAAGTAAAAAGGGCAACTTCTCTCTCAAACGCTCTTGAAGTGGAAAGGGATAATCTGATTAAAGCAAATGTTTCCCTTCAAGAGTCCAATGAGCATTTCGAGAAGAATTATAAAATTGGTGGACAAAGCGAATTACTTCTTGTCTACAACGAGGCTCGACAGGAAAAATTGGAAATGACGAAGACCATACGCCAACTAAAGGATGACTTACAGCGATTTTCTTCTGGAAGGAGTAAGTTGGACAGCTTCTTGGTCTTGGTCAAACAAATAAGTTCGGCCTCGGATACACTCAAACTGGAGACATTCCAAGTTCGAGTGGGACAGTTTTTGTGCCTCAGTCGGTATCTCCTCCTCCGACACCGGAATTCACGACAAGCAACGACAACAAGCCTACTTCATCCTCTTCGGGATCGTCAAGAACTAAGGTATGTTTTCGTTGTGGCATTTCAGGGCACATAAGGAGAAATTGCAAGATGGGAGCCAAACGCACACCTCAAGCACCTCTTGCAATGACTACCAAAAAGGTGATTCCTCAGAAATCAAATGCAAATCATTGAAGGAAAAGAGCCTTGGTAGTTCACCGCTCAAGACGACATCATCAAGGAGCAGCAATCTTCAAGCAAGACGCTTTCACCTAGGAGAATAACTTCACGATCATTACCGACGCATTCCAAAAAGGTTTGGGTGCGCAAAGGTGAAATTTTTCCTTGTCTTGTTACTAATGTTTCCTTGCATGCATATGATAGTTCGTCTTGGTATCTGGATAGCGGGTGTTCCCGTCACATGACCGGTGACAAAAACTGTTTTCAAAATTTTGAGAAAATCTCCGGAGGACTTGTTGTTTTCGGAGACGGTCGGTCTTCCAAAATTGTTGGAAAGGGAACGTAGCTATTCCAGATGGCCCGGTTCTGAATAATGTGTTATTTGTTGATGGCCTTAAGACTAACCTCATAAGCATAAGTCAACTTTGTGATAATGGTTTTTCAGTTAATTTTTCATCTGATGAATGTGTTGTAACTGATAAGGACCATGCTTTCTTTTTAAAGGGGGTTAGATCAGAAAACAATTGTTATGTAGTTCCTATAAAATTTCTGAAAAATGTAACCTAGCATCTTTGAAAAATGAAACACTTTGGCATGAAAGGCTAGGTCACATAAACTTTAAGGAACTTGCTAGAATTTCAAACAAAGATGTGGTCAAGGGGGTTCCAAAACTTTCTTTTGAACAAAACATTGTGTGTGGCGGTTGCCAAAAGGGAAAACAGTCTAGGACTGCACACAAGAACTTGAACCACATAGGTACAAAACGGCCTTTGGAACTTTTGCACATGGATTTAATGGGGCCAACTCGTCAACCATCTTTGGGAGGTAAATGGTATATTTTCTTATTGGTTGATGATTTCTCTAGATATCTTGGGTAGCATTTTTAAAAGAGAAAGCTGATACTTTTGATTCTTTTCACGAGATTTGCCATCGTATTATGATTGAAAAGAATGAAAAGATTACTCGAGTTAGAAGTGATAGAGGTGGAGAATTCATAAATTCTAAATTCATTGATTTTTGCACTTCTAACGGCATTAAACATGAATTCTCAGCACCCTATACACCTCAACAAAATGGTGTAGTCGAGCGCAAAAACAGGGTCGTACAGGAGATGGCACGTGTTATGCTTCATAGCCGGAACTTACCGTTATATTTTTGGGCTGAAGCGGTGAACACTGCTGTCTATGTTATTAATCGAGTGTATTTGCGCCCGGGGACTTTAAATACACCATATGAACTATGGTTTTGTAGAAAACCTAACATCAAATATTTTCGTATCTTTGGGAGTCGGTGTTTTATTTTACGTGATCGCGAAAATCTTGGAAAATTTGACTCTCGAAGTGACGAAGGGATTTTCTTAGGTTATTCTACAAACAGTAGAGCATATCGAGTTTTTAACTTAGAATCTAAGACGATCGTAGAATCGATAAATGTTAAGGTAGATGAAGCTTTTCACTTTGAATCTGAAAAATCTACCCTCGATATCTCTCTTGATGATGATACACCTGCTAATGCATCTTCTTCTAACAATTCTTTCGATAATAATGATGCATCTAACGGTTCTTCAAGTTTATCTGATGTGCAGGAATCATCTCGTGTACCTCCGACTACTCCTTACCTCAAACGTTACGCATCTCCAAGGATCATCCTGAATCGAACATCATTGGAGACCCACAAGAAGGAGTTAGAACTCGGAGACAATTGGTTTGCGGATTCGCATGCTATGTATCTCAATCGAACCAAAGAATGTTGATGAAGCTCTTCAGGATGACTACTGGATTGAAGCAATGCAGGAAGAGCTCCATCAATTTGAGCGAAACAAAGTCTGGGAATTAACGAAGCCTCCGAAGCAACACAATGTGATAGGTACCAAATGGATTTTCAAGAACAAGAAAAATGAAGATGGTACTATCATCAGGAACAAAGCAAGGTTAGTTGCTCAAGGCTACTCTCAAGTAGAAGGTATAGACTTTGATGAAACTTTCGCCCCTGTAGCTAGACTCGAGTCCATTCGTATCCTATTTGCGATTGCTTGTCATTTTAAAATCAAATTATTTCAAATGGACGTTAAGAGCGCCTTTTTAAATGGGTTTTTAAATGAGGAAGTTTATGTGGCTCAACCGAAAGGTTTTGTGGACCATAAACTACCTAACCATGTTTTTCGTTTGAAAAAGGCTCTTTACGGTCTGAAACAAGCACCGCGAGCATGGTACGAAAGGTTGACAAAGCACCTTTTGGAAAAGGGCTATACTCGAGGGGGAGCTGACAGGACTCTCTTTGTGAAGCATTATCAAAACAATTTCATTGTAGCACAAATCTATGTCGATGACATTGTATTTGGTGCAACAAGAGATAATGATGCTTCTAAATTCGCGGAGACCATGGAAAGCGAATTTGAGATGTCCATGATGGGCGAATTGACATTATTTTCTTGGATTACAAGTTAAACAAAATGATGAAGGAATTCACTTGTGTCAATCCAAGTATGCAATGGAGTTGGTCAAAAAGTTTGATTTAGAAAATTCTAAGGATTTTCCGACTCCAATGGGAACTAGCCATAAGGGACTTGGAAGTGAATCACATAGTGAGAATGTAGACGAGAAACTGTATCGCAGTATGATTGGAAGTCTACTATATCTCACGGCTAGTCGCCCGGATATATCCTTCAGTGTTGGGATTTGCGCGAGATATCAATCAGCACCAAAGGAGGTTCACCTGAAAGCGGTGAAACGGATCATCCGGTATATCAAAGGTACAATAAATTTCGGAATTTGGTATCCTATGGGAACAAGTTTGGATATTGTTGGATACTCAGATGCCGATTGGGCTGGATCAGTGGATGATCGGAAAAGCACGAGTGGTGCATGCTTCTATCTTGGCCATTGCCTTGTTGCATGGCACAGTAAAAAGCAGAACTGCATAGCACTCTCGACTGCCGAAGCGGAGTATATTTCAGCAGGAAGTTGTTCAACCCAATTGATTTGGATGAAAAGCGTGTTGAGCGACTTCCGAATTTCAGCATCTTCGGTAACCATTCTATGTGACAACACTAGTGCTATAAACATTTCTAAAAACCCTGTGTTGCACTCTAGAACAAAACATATTGAACTTAGATATCATTTTCTTAGAGAGCTAGTTGAATCAAATATTCTTCAACTTTCATATATTTCAACTGAGGATCAATTAGCTGACATCTTAACAAAACCTTTGGATCAAAAACGTTTTATTCACTTGCGTAAAGCAATTGGCATGCTTTCCTTGAAATAATCTCTTTTTGAAACCTTTGCTTAGGTTAGGTTTTGTTTTTGTGTTTTTGTTCTTTATCTATGTTTGTACATAGGACATTAATTGAGCATAAGTCATATTGACTTTAATTGCATCCTTTCATGCATTTAGAAATTTATTATGCTTTTGATATCATAATATTTCAATGTTGCAATGATCATTTATGTTAATTAAGTCATCTTTTAAGTGATCAAAGTCAATTTCTCTCTCAATGATCTCTTGGTATAGTCATTATCTTATTTGATTGCTTAGTCGAGTATGAATGCGAGATCAATTTTTGGTTGAATACCTTATATATTAAATAATTGATAGCCAATTGAGGGGGAGTCAAAGAAATGTAATATGCTCAAAAGATGTGGAAAGAGTTACATCCCAATGAGGAGTGTGAAAACTACCACCACATGGAGGAAAGAGCTACCACCTCGGTCGTCCGAGTACTGTGTGCAGCTACCACATGTATACCAAGCATGGTTTTTTCAATTTTGTTAATAAAATGCATATTGAAATACTTGACTCTGTCAAATTTCAAGGTTGGTATAAGGTGGGATTTTTAATGAAAGATGCTCAAAGAGCCACTCTCTTCAACAGATTGTCTAGATATATTATCTAACTTATCTGGGATTTCAAACATCTATTGATCTTGGTATTTCATTTTCTTTACCAAATTGATGATTTGATAAAGGCATTACGCATAAGATCAGGTAGATGTGATTGAAGTTGTTCAACTTTAAGGGATTTAATTTTTATAAATTTTCGTTTCATTTTTGGATATTTTTGATAGATTTTGCATAATCTATTTCTTGTTGTATGAAACGATGATTTTTGTTTAAAGTTGATACAAAAAGTGCTTACATACTTTTTCTGGATTTTATGGAATTTTTCTGAATTTTTCTGAAGAAAAAGTTGGAGCCGATCCGGACTGGATAAGTGATCCGGATCCCGAACGCAGGATTTCCTGCGGGTAGCCGATCCGGACTGCATTCTCGAGGGTCCGGATCGCGGCTAGGGTTTATATAGAACAAAAGGGTTTTTGATTTTTTTTACCCAATCTTTTGTTTCTAAGCTTCTAGACTTTCTCTCTCTAGAAGGCTTGGATCTTGGAGCCCTCCAAACTCAAAGTCTTCAATTCAAAGTAAGTTTTCTTGATCAAAATCTCGGTTTTTCACAGTTTTTCATATTTTTGCTCAAAACGTGAGGGAAATTTCATATCTTTTTCGTTTGTGGATGGTTTTTGATCAAACTTCTTTTGAAATAAGAACTCTGGGTATATTAGTTTTGATTATATGCTAGGTTTTCTCAGGATAAACGAATTTTTGGCCTTCGATTTCTAAAAATTCGGTTTTAGGGCATATTTTGAGAATTTTTGAAAATCATGGAATTGATCTATTTTTAAAATTCTTTTTGCAAAACTAATTTGAACCCTAGTCTCTCTACACGATTATGATTGTTTGGGTACAATTTTTCAAATTTTTAAAAATTAATAATTTTTTCGTGTTCTTGAGTTGTGCTCACAGGACTCTTTCTTCTTAAAGCACAAGCTGCAATGGAATTTGCATGGATAATCTCCTTTCTTGTTACAATGGTGCACACACGTGCGACTGTTAAAAAGGAACAAGATGACTCAACTCGAGACAAGACAAGAACTGTTGGTCAAGACAGCTCTGAGTCCGAAGAAGAAGACTGGGAAGATTTCCTGAAACAAGTTCAACAAAAAGTTGATGAGGAGGACAGGCAATATTTAAAGAACAAAAAGCTGATGAAATCTGCCTCAACAACTAAACAATATACAAGACGAAAAAATGTCAAAGGAAGTGGAATTCAACTTAATGAGCATCTTACCAGAGCACGCTCACTTCCTGGAATTCAACGTAGTGAATCTCCATGGATTGAAGGGCAGAATGCATCATCTGCATCAACACCTCATCCATCAACTTCCAAGAAAGACACTTCAGAAGCCAATATTTTGTCCTCTATTCATCAAGAACAGAGGAAAATGATTGAAGAACAGAAGAAAATGTCCGAAGAACAAGAAAGAATGTCAACTGGCATTCGCAAGATGAAAAGAAAATGTTCTGAAATAACAGGAATGCTGAAAGGAATCTTGCACAAATTAAATTGCGGAAGTTCAGACAATTCGGATGTGGCTTGATCTTTAGTTTGTGCACTCTAATTTTTCTTTTTCTAGTGCAGGCTTTTAATTTTTTACTCTTTCAGTTAGTTTTAGTCTTAGTTCTCAGGTTTTTCTCGTTATTTGAACTTTTTAACTCTCCTTACATTTTGTAATTTTGGCTTAGTTTTGTGACAAAAAGGGGGAGAGTTTAGAGAACTTTGAACAGTGATTGAACTGTGAACATGCTTGTGAGAAACTATGGAGAACTTGAACTATGAAGGTAAGTATAACTTCAACTTTTGGGTTTTTATCTTGTGATTTGATGCATGCCTCTACTAACTATTTGACTAACTATTTGGGCATGTAATATGACTAACAAGTTGATGTTGACTAACAATTTGTGACATTTGTGACATTTGAATTCTTATTGCTTAAAAGATATGTCGATGTCTGATTGTGATTTTCTTACATATCTGAATTTGAAAATGTCATGATGAGTATAAACTCTATCTCTGTGTTTGATTTTGATTGATTGAAAAATTCTTGAGGTTTCTAACGATCTTTTGTGTCAAGAATGATTTTTTTTGCAGAGAGTACAGATGTCTAAGTCTAGAGTCTGTTTTAGGAGTTTAACTTATGTATTTATCTTTATTTGGATCTCCAATATAAATTTTTGTTGTATGGTGATATCAACAAAAATATCTTTTTGAATTTTCTTGAGTGGATTTGTGTTTTGTCACGAAACCGCCAAAGGGGGAGATTGTTACGGAATTTGAGTTGGCGTATTTCGTGAAATTGGTTAAGTCTTGAAGATTGAAGATAAAGAAGTTTGGATCATATACCTCAATCTCAAGAAAGAAGAATTCAAAAGGATCAGGTACGTTTAACTAAATAATTTTGATGATCCAAATACTTAGTATAGTGTAGAAACACTTGGATGAATTTTTGATTGTGTAAAAATCAAAAACTGGGCATTTTACATGTTCAGAGTCCGGACCGTGGATCTCAGTCCGGACCCCGAACGTAGGTTTGTTCATGCGCAATTCCAGTCCGGACCTTGGAATTTCAGTCCGGACCCCGAACGTGTAATTTGAAGGAATTGCATGAACAGTCCGGACCGTGGAATTTCAGTCCGGATCCCGAATGTCCTTTTTTCTGGAAATAGTCTGTTTCGCTGAAACAGTCCGGACCGTCAATTCCAGTCCGGAGTGTCGTCCTGTAAAATTCCAGAAATGGTTAGTTTTTGATGCTTATCTTCTTCCAATGGTTTCTAACCTATAAATAGACCCTATGATTCATCTTTTAGGGCATGCGAAAAATACGACCGAAATAGAAAAATCCACATATAGAGAAGAAAGGAAATAATAGATTTAATTCTATGTTTCTTCATCTATATTATTAATTTGATTCTAGGTTTTTCAAACTCAGATTTTGAGTAGAATCAAATTAATGAATACTTAGATGGTATTTCCGATCTATTTCTAATCTAAGTATTCGGCGGATCATCACCACCCAAAAACAACGATTTTCCCAAAATCGGCGCGTGGACTCGCGTGGCCTTGTGGATTCAAGGTGCAACCGCTCTCGTGGATTCGGAGCGAGGTACGTTCGTGGATTCGAAGCGTGCTACTGGGTGAAGACCGTGGATTCGGTCGGACGTCGTGGATTCGACGTTGGACGCCGTGGATTCGGCGTTGGGCGCTGATCGTGGATTCGAGAAGCGTTGCGGAGCGAGCGGAGAAGATCTACTAGGAGCGTATGGAAAAGGTTGAGTCGTAAGTGTGTACGGTAAATCACCTTGTACGTGTTTAATTCTAGTGGATTTCGCCGTGTGATCGGTCCCGTGGTTTTTTACTCCGGTTTGGAGTTTTTCCACGTAAAAATCTTGCGTGTTATTTTTTTATTTCCGCATTGGGTTTTATTGCGCAACGATTTTTGAGTGTTTACTGTTTACACCTATTCACCCCCCTCTAGGTGTTTTTTCTCCTATTTAGATCCAATTATATACAACCCAACATTGCTACCGCCCAAAATGTTATAGCTGGGTTAAGAAATTTAGTCCTATTATATCATTTATATATATGACTAATCCAAATTTCGGGGGTGTCACATTGAACGCTTAACTGCGGAGTTCGGATGGGATCTTCCTAGGGGGTCACCCATTCTAGAACTACTTTAGCTTTAGCACGCTTAACTCTCTTAACCTCTTGAATCTTACTACCGCCCAAAATGCTATAACCGGATTAAGAGATTTAGTCATATTATATCATTTATATATAGGACTAATCAAAATTTTGGGAGTGTCACAATATATATATATATATATATATATATATATATATATATAGAGAGAGAGAGAGAGAGAGAGAGAGAGAGAGAGAGAGAGAGAGAGAGAGAGAGTGTGTGTGTGTGTGTGTGTGTGTGTGTGTGTGTGTGTGTGTGTGTTTGGCTACTATGCTTGTACAAGTACCAAGCAATTGGTGCTTATAAATTTTCTACCGTTAAATCTATCCCTTTGACAAATTTCATCTCTTAGATCATTCTATTCCACCAACTACTTACTTAACTCAAGGGGCCCACTATCCCACTATCATCCAAACCACACATCTTTTAATCCAAGAATTAAAAACCTACAAACACTAATGATTTGATATTTTTAGAAGTATAGGAGCTCAATTATATATATATATATATATATATATATATATATATATATATAATTTGATAGCTATGATTGAGGATTGAAGAATTGGTGAACTTAACTTTGATTTTTTTGTTTTTTTTTTTTTTAATATGTTAGAATAGAAAAATATTCCTTTTTGTGTTTTCAACCTTTTATTAGATTATATGCTAGTGATATGACCAAAATGGCAACACAATTAGTTTCTCAATAAATGAGTTGAGTGATCGAAGCATTTATAAAGTTTAGGAGGTCTAATTACTAATATCTAAAAATTTAGATGCTATATGTAAAAGACCTCAAGTTCAGGGTGTCTCTACACATTTTTTCCTTAATTTTTTAACTCTTAATTTAAAAAAAGAAATAATTGATTTTAGATAAATTAATTGAAAATTTTATCAAATTTATTAATAATTTATCAAATTAAATTATTTTAATCACCTTTTAGCTAACAAAACTAAAACGACTAACATTAATTACTAATGGATTAATTATTAAATTTAACAGAGTTGTCTTATAAAGTGGCTAGAATAATTCGACTCTAATGCATCAAAAGTTGAGAGGGTTACTTCACACGATGGTGTCTCCATACATGCATTTTTAGCTAAAGTATCTCAAAGTATAAATGAGAGCAAGATGTATATTAGCCCTGTACTATCCTAATAGTGCAAATAAGTCTATGTACACTACAAAAAAAAAAGTTAATATAAAGAAGTTTTTTAAACCGCGCTTGAGATAAATATCTCTAAATATTTTTACAATATTAAAAATACCGACGCATCAAAAAGTATCATCATGTAAATTATTTATTATATTAAACTAGGGTTAATTGCATACGGCTCCCTGTAAATATATCGAATAGCAGATATATTCCTACAAAGTTCAACTTTTCATATTTATTCCTTCAAAAGTCCAACGTTATTCATATATATCCCTGCTGTCTATCTCTGTTAGAAAAATCTAATTAACCATAGGTTAAATACTTAATCTGGGTTAGTTAGTGAGGTAAATTTACCTTTTTACCCTTTCATATATTTCTGTACTATTTTTTTGAAGGGACATTTTTGAAAGGGTAAAACTGTCATTTCATATATAATCTGTTAAAAAATAAACAGTGAACTAACGATAATAAACCGGAGGGATATATATGAATAACGTTGGACTTTTGAAGGGATAAATATGAAAAGTTAAATTTTGTAGGGATATATCTGCTATTCGATATGTTTACAGGAAGCCGTATGCAATTAACCCATTAAACTAATTAATTAAATAATAAATTTTATTATTATTTTTAATTTTTCGACGCTCTTAAGCGTCAGAATTAAAAAAAATACTGACGCTTAATTTAAAACGTCAGCACATATTTTATCGTCGCTTGACATAAATGTGAATATATACGTGACGACTCTTTATTTGTCAATACTTTAACCGACACTTTAAAATGCGACACTAGACTTTATTGAGATGCTTTTAAATATTATTAAATATACAAACAAACATACTTAAATATTAACTTTCTTGTAGTGGTACCTCGTATTTAAACATTTTAATTTACGAACTTTTATATATACTACACTTTTAATCTGTAAAGATTATAAACTTTATATCTTTTTAATAAATTCATTATTTTATCCTTTTACAGAAGGGCTAATTTATTTTAGTTTAATTCAAACACAATTAAAACTATTGTTTAGCAAAATATATATATCAAGATTCTTATTACAATTGAGAAAGCTATAGCGTAACATATATCAAGATTCTTATTACCGTTCAGAAAGCTATAGCGTAACATATATAAAAGTTAGAAACTTTAATAAGTAAATTTAAGTGAAGAGATCACCTTGCAACATCGGGATAATACATGAATTATAATATAATTTATCCGAAGTATGAAAATGAATGTTAGTTCTGCAACCAATTTAAGTAGAATCCTATACAACTCTCACTATCTAAAAACCTATTTTTTTCTACTTATCTCACTTTTTTTTTATTAAAAACTGAAAAAGAATCGGTAAACACTACAACTCTTGAATAAGGTGTTGTAAAGATTACAATTCTTTTTAGTTGTAAACTTAACATTTATCAAGTATAAAGCCCCATTTTTCATATAGATTAATTTCCCACAAATATCTAAAATTGTATCATTACGCCGGTATGGATGTAACTGTCCTTTTTTGGCATAAATATTTTGGCAACCGCATGTAGATAAATAATAAGATTTTTAAAGTTGTGCATATAAATACCACAAAAGAATTTCATCTTTATAGAAATTTTTGTATTTGGATGGATATATCATATGCAAAAGAACCTATAAGTGTATATAAAACTACTTGAATAGAATCTAGCGTGGCATTCTTGAAAATTGGCGTTGTGGATCTTGAGGACACGAGCCCGCTTTCGAGGGCAACATGGTTGGCCCTGCATGCCAAAAATAGTACAAAATTCAAATACTTTAATATATAATTTATATTTAAATTTAAGAAATATTTTAAGTTAAAATATGCAATATTTAGGTTTCAAAAATATGAATCTTAATTAAAAATTAAAAATTTCCGAATTTGTCATTTTTTTTTTTTTTTTTTTTTTTTTTTTTTTTTACCAAATAGATAAGTGGAAGTACATATATATATATATATATATATATATATATATATATATATATATATATATATATATATATATATATATCAGAAACCTAATTTATTATTCTGATCGGACATATCCATGTTATAAAATAGTTCACATAAGACGTGTAAAAGCACTAACAATAACCCTAGATTATCATTCCCTTATTTTATTGTGTACTCTTCTATCAAACCAAAGCTAGGGGTTTATTAATTAATCCATATTTATATAGTTGCATAAATAAAATATTCATTATATATATAGTTTTGCAAAATTGGATTCAGAGTTTCGAAAAGCCTATTAATATATATGTATTCCTAAGTTCATATTCTACCATATAGATTTTTTATGTAATATGATATCAGTCAAATCTAAATCACTTCATTCTATAAATTAGTAGGTTTGTTGCCTATTTGATTAATTTTTTGAGTTTAAAAAATAAAGAGAAAGAAAGAAAAAAGAAGTTAATGGATATATATATATATATATATATATATATATATATATATATATATATATATATATATATATATATATATATATATATAGTGCTTATATATTTTTAAAAGTATAAGTCCAATTATGTTTGTAAATTTTTTATCATTAAATTTGTATTTAGATTTGTGCTATTGTAAAGTCAACTAAAGAGAGAGAAAAAAAAAATAATAGCATGAATTCTAATACAAATCCAATGATAAAATATTCATGACCGTAGTTGAACTTATACTTTTGAAAGTATATAAACTCTACTATATATATATAGACGTAGGCTTCTATGTTATTAATAGCACAAAGTCATTGGTTCTATTAAGTTTTTGACCCTTAGATTAAAAGATGCGTAGTTAGGATGATAATAGGTCCCTAGGATTTATTTAGTAGGTGGTTGAAAAAATAGTTTGATCTAACCGATGAAAATAATTAAGAGAGTTGATTAGCATTAAATGCTTGGTGCTATCGATAGTATAGTAACCGAACACACTCACACACACATTCTCTCTCTCTCTCTCTCTCTCTCTCTCTCTCTCTCTCTCTCTCTCTATATATATATATATATATATATATATATATATATATTTACTTCAAAACTATACAAAAATATTTTATTTATTTCTAGATGATCAAAATAGTCTTGCTGATTTTAAAAAATTTCTTCAAAATATTCTAGCTCTATCCTCCTAGAGTTTACTAATAGAATTCGATTTTAAAAAAGTATTTTGAATATTGAGAAATAAATTTAAAAATTATTAATAATAGTATGGAGCACGTAAGCAAAAGCCACTTTTATGCATTGTCTATATCTGCTTAGAGTTTGCTCTCACATAAACCAATTCCACTGGCATTTTCTATCCTATGCTCCTTCACTAAAAGTCTCCTTCACTAACAAGTTATGTAAAATAAAAAATGATAGAATATTTAAATGCAGATTAGCATTTTTTAAACCTGCTTAATATAATCCAAAATTACAACGACTACTACGTACTATTTGTCATGTGCTGTACAGCTATGTTTTTTAAGCTCCAACTAGTATTTTACATAACAATTGATCAAGAAATAAACCCTAACTCCAAAGCTTGGGATTAAAGCAAAGCCTAAAAACTCTCGAATCCCCAACTCCTACGGTCCACAGAGCTGCATACCTTGCTTTCTAAATTTCTCTTTTTAATTTTTGTGTCCAAATAGTACCATGCATTTATTGTTGCACGTCTCTCTCTCTTTTTTATGAAACTCTCTTTTTTTTTTTTTTTTTCTTGTTTTTTGTTTAATTTGCCGAGGAAGAGGGGGAAAGTTAGGTGGATAGATCCAAAAGAAAAAGTAGACAAAGTACACACACTACTAGAAGAGCTTAATTAATTAATGGCCAGCTATATATACAAACCTCTACATCTCGTTAAAAATTTCGTGCTTTGAGTAACGAAATAAGCTAGGTGTGTGTGTTGGGAGAGTCAAAATTCGCGTAGGTTTGTGGGTATTACATATCTATAGAAACCTATTCAATTCAGTTCAAAAGTTTAGACCTTGCGGAGTAGGTTTCAATATATATTAGAAATTGAGGATATATATATATATATATATATATATATATATATATATATATATATATATATATATATATATATATATATATATACATATCATAAAATAAGCCTTCAAAAATAATTACTCATGCGCAAAAGAATCATCCATGCACATATATAGCTTTATTCTAAGATCAAGTTACACATCAAAAACAGCTAAAGATTTCTTTCTTTCAAACAAACTAATAAAAAGTTCACCAAGAAAAAATTACAACATGCAAAAACACTTTCGACGAATCGACGCCAGTTATTCCGCCTTCTTAATTTGCTTCCCTTTTACCCCTCACCTTCTTAATCTGCTTCCCTTTCCACCTTCTTAATTTGCAGCATCTCAACTCAGCTTCTTCTTCTTCTTCTTCTTCTTCTTCTTCTTCTTCTTCTTCTTTTTCTTCTGATCTCTCATCTATTAATGTCCATACATGAAACACAAACCAAGTTTAACAAATCATGTCCTTGATCCGTTGTTAACATTCTCTTAATTAAACGGAAAAAAAAGAAAAAGATACGTAAAGTTATATATGCAGCATACATTGGAAGGATCATGCGGTAGTACTTGACCACGAAATATATATGCAGAGTTCATCCTCATCTGTTGTGAAGAGGATTGGCGCCAGAGGGTACGCGTCTCTTGTCGTCTCCGACGAGCTCGTCTCCGACCCCACGGCCGGGGCCTCTCCGATGATCAGACGCCGCCGGAGGCATTGCTAGTGGGGCCAGGTTGAGGGAGACGGAGGAGGAGGCGCGGGCGCCCTCCGCGAGCACAGCGGAGCGAAGGAGGAGGACCGAGTGCAGCAGAACCGCCACCGAGAGCCACGAGAAGAGTCGCCGCCGAGAGAGATGATTTATCATGTTTGTAGCTGTAGTTAGATTTTAGAGAGAGACCTACAGCGAGTGCAATAGCATGCTGTGAGATGGAGACAAGTAATGGGGAGTCAAAAATGCGAGAAGTATATCTTTATTGTACCAATTGCTGCTGCAGTTGCCGGGACAGAAGAAGAAAATTGACAATTAGATGAAGTCAATGTGAATAAGAGAGATCTAGCTAGAGAGAGAATAGATTAGAGAGAGAGGGTGCATGGGGGGAGTCAAATTTTGAACCGAAGCTTCCGTGGTCGGCGGATCCCATGCGGCTGACTGGCCACGTGACCGGACCGGCTTGATTCCTGGAACCTTCTAATATACATATTAGAGTAAATTGCATCAAGCCATCAAGGGTCCCTAACTTTTATCTTCTTTAATTTCTTTTTTTAACTTTGGTCCCTAACTTTTTATTTTTTGCGCAATGTTAGAGACAGATCTTACAGCTCCATCATCCAATGCTCATAATTCCTCCACTAATCTTGTGAGGAAGCCAGAATTTAGTTAGAGGGATCAAAATATATTCATATAAAAATTTTAGCACATAAATATAATTTTATCTAATAAAATTTTTTAATTTTTTTTTTATTAATTTAATAATTAATGTAAAAATATTAAAATTATTTTTTAATTTACAGATATTTAATTTTTAAATATTTTATTTGTATTATTATATTCAAATAACTAAAAATTTTACTAAATTTAACTCTAATTTAGTTAGCAATCGAATTCTCAGTATTTTTAATAAATAAAATTATAAGATTTAATGACTATTAGATCACAGAGCTATTAAATTTAATATAATATTTTATTTTGTTAAATATTTTATTTGTATTATTATATTCAAATAACTAAAAATTTTACTAAATTTAACTCTAATTTAGTTAGCAATCCAATTCTCAGTATTTTTAATAAATAAAATTATAAGATTTAATGACTATTAGATCACAGAGCTATTAAATTTAATATAATATTTTATTTTGTTAAATAAAATATCTCACATAAAATAGTTAGAAATTAGAAAAAATATAAAACAAAAAATTTGGAGTTAAAGTGATGTATTTCAAAATACCTTTATATGTATGAGACTCTTAATATATTTTTATCTATTTAAACTACATACAAAGATAAAAAAAAAATTATATTAGTACAAAAAACTATTAAGTAAATATTAAAAAGCTGAGGGGGTCATGACTATCTTAAAAAAAAAAAAAATGTATTTCAAAATACCTTATATGTATGAGACTCTTAATATATATTTATCTATTTAAACTACATACAAAGAAAAAAAAAAATTATATTGGCTCAAAAACTATTATATAAATATTAAAAAGCTGAGGGGGTGACTATCTAAAAATAAAAAAGAGTTAAATAGGTATTCAGAATTATTAAGTAATATTAAAAAGTTGAGGAGAACCTTAATATAGTCTTAATATGGCTCCGTCCCTGAATCTTGTCAACTTCTATTTTTTTAATACTAAGATCTAAAAAAAAAAAAAAAAAAAAAAAAATGTAGGCTTCAATAAGAGAAATTATAATCCGTGGATGAGAATTCAAATCTCTACAATTTTTTTCCGGTCATAGACTTAATTAGGTTTTTTTTTTTTTTTTTTTTTTTTTTTTCTGGTTGTTATATACTAATTTTTATTTTTTATTGCAGTTAAATTTCAATGGTCAAAATGTTTATTGATTTGATAAAATACACTATATATGTCAATATCAATAAAATCCTTGTTACTATAATTATATATAGTTTAGTAGTCTCTAATCAATTTCAACACTTAACTCTTGAGCAATGCTATTCATATAACTAAAAATGAGTGTATATTGGATACCTTATGTCATGCCCCGGGGTCGAAACTGCGATTCAGGCTCGTTAACAGATCCGCTGCCCATACGGTGAACCCCGTATAGACGAAGCGTCTAACCTGCAAAAGATAGATACTACAGCTATACAGATATCAGAGCTGGAAGTAAAAGCTGAAATAAAATATATACAACTCAAAGTCCTCACCAAAAGTACATAAGACTCTCAGCAAAAATAGAAAAGTACAACTCTATACCTCACTACAAGGGTCTCTCAACAAGAAACTCTCAAAATAATAATAAGGGTATATCTACTCTCTGGACGACGACTGGTAGGGATCTAGCTCGCGACTCCCTTACCTCGATCTGAAGAAGCAGCAGCTGGAGCAGCAGGAACAGGAGCAGACGTCCCTGGGGAAAAAGACACCACGACGGGTGTGAGAACTACATCCCACAGTAGTTCTCAGTGGGTGCCGTCAACAACCCCAACGGTCTGCCCACTAAGTCTACTAGAGGCATGAAGTAACAAATGAAATACTGGAAGAAAGAGCTGGAAAGGAATGACTCTACAGCTAATATGCCCCTAACTAGATGCTCAAAAAGTGGAACAGATGAAAATATGATGCATCTACTAACATATCAATATAGTCACCCAATCTGAACCGACTTCCTCCTCGAGTCCAGTCAAACCTGCGCCTACCTACTGCCGCTACATCCCGGAGGACCGGACTTACGTAGG
The DNA here is from genome assembly GCA_029168755.2 of Tillandsia fasciculata. Classification (NCBI taxonomy): domain Eukaryota; kingdom Viridiplantae; phylum Streptophyta; class Magnoliopsida; order Poales; family Bromeliaceae; genus Tillandsia; species Tillandsia fasciculata. The sequence continues at coordinate 4,677,746 of CM054944.1, forward strand.
GCGTCCGTAGCTACCAAAACTGGCCCAGCCAGAGGGACTGTGTCGACAAGTCGCGATACAAAAGTAACTAATCCACCCCGGGCGTGGCTCTCGAGGGGCGCGACCCCACCGAGGAAAAGGTATCCGCGCACTCTGTCGCTCAGGTGGCACTGCAGGCTATAGTCAAAATCCACGCTCACGCTCTGAACGGAAGGACTCAATCCTCAAACAACTCGCACCACAGTCGGAGCACTCTTGACGACTCAGCTAATTGGCTCTCACGAAACACAAGACACTAGCCTCTCCAATAACTCTCAGCACAAAACACACTGGCTGGAGATACTCCACAGCCAGGATCAACCCACCACTCAGGGCTAACAAAACTGGACGGACAACACCCAACGACCCGGGACCACCGTCAACTCCAACGGTTCCCAACAACAGAACATCAATCCAACCTGCAGACTCACTGACAGGATAAACCCCACAACAGACACAATAAAGGGTCCGGAAATCCCGAAAGACTAGAACCTACAACCCTAATCAAATAAGAACAGGCTCTAGGCAAAGCCTCTCGTTGTTCTCGTCCCAAAGAAAAAGACAGACCTTAGAACCTAGACCACTCGAATCATCTCGAGTGGTTAAATTTATAGGAAAAATGTGACATTTCTTACTGAAAGCCATTTGATCTGAAAGAAATCCATATTTAATGATTTTTAGTTCTTTTTAGGAAAACAATTGAAAACAAATTTTATATCCAAGCCTCGTAGAGCTAATGCCTTTGTCCAATCAAACAAGAACAGACTCAGGTGACCCTACGATGCTTGGAAGAAAACATTTGGTTGACTAAAATCATATGTGTGTCCAAAAAGGTTCTGGGTTCAAGATCCTGCTGACACTGGTATACAGCTGCCACTATCACAGTGGCGATAATAAAACAAGAAACCAAAACATCTCGGGACCGCCGTCTACCCAAACGGCTCCCGCCACAGATGAACAACCAACTACATCTACCAGACTCCACTCTGCTCCCAACCACGAGTGTAAAATGCATCCCACACTAAAAGAATCCCGACCACTCGGCCCACTACCCGAGCGAGTAACACTATGTCCAGGAAAGAAAAGAAGTGTGGATGTCTAAAGCAGAATAAACCTAGCCCAAGTTGGAGTTTTCTACTGGTCTGGCTACACATGCAGCATATGACGGGGGTGCTAGGTCAAGTTCCAAGATAACAATAATTTTACAGATAGTAGGAAACAAAAGATCGCATGATCATCAAATAACTCTAGGATTATCAGCTATCACATTCTAGCATGCTACATAAGAATATCACTATCATGCATGGTCCTACTATAGCAGATTTAATGCACATTCCATCAATCTTAGAGACAGGCTCACCCACCTGAAAATGCTAACTGTCCAAGGTTCCACAGCTGAAAACACCAGGAGCAACAATCTCCACTAATCCACAGCCCCGAAGGTCCAAAGACACTGAACAAAACCTCCAGGTACAAACACACGGCTAACAGTTACATTTTAATCCACAATTTACCCAAATAAGTTACAATCTGAATTCAGCCACAAAGATGTCACTTTTTTATCTGCAAACAATGCTCCAAAAATTCCAATAAAAATACTACGGCGATCGTCGCGTCGAGACCTTCGAAACGGGTACCTGCACGTCCAATTTCGAGCCTCGTAGGCCGAGTTACAAATTCCACAGTACAGGCGCGCAAAAACTCACAACCACACAACTGTAAAACTCTGCACAGTAAAAGGGGAAACAGTATACCTTCGGGCAAGCCTCAGAAAAATCCTAGAAAAATCCGATGATAATCCTCGCGATGAGTAGATGCAAAAAGTGTACAGGCTCGTCTCGATCCGACGCTCGAGTGCGGAGATAAAATTCCGGCAAGGGGCTGCTGTCCAAAAAATCCACGAGCAAACAGTGGCTTAGAAATGTCTCGAAAACCATGCCACAAACTCAAAATCAAGTAAGGTGATCAACACAGAAATCGAAGGCCTATCTCTCATGAATCCAATGCCGCAAAAATCGTCCAAAAATACTATCGGAGTAGCTCTATGGACCTCTCAGATCGAAATGCGGCGATAACGGGCCTCCGATGAAAGATCGTCGCTCCGCGCTACGATGCCGAATTCGTCGACGCTGCGGCTTCCAAAAATTCCGGGCCTCTACCAGAAGATGCGCAACACGAAGATCTCCAACTTTGCTGAAGGGTCCAAAGGCAGAAAGGCTCGGGAAAACCTCAAAAAACCCAAGGGAAGAGCTATTTATAGGCACAAGGGGAGGGTAAAAATACCCCTTTGGGGTACGTTTTCAGGCGCCCGGAACAACCGGGCGCCGAACAGGGGACACGGTGCAACGCGCCCGGATTAATCCGGGCGCGACACGTATCCCACAACGCGCCGTAGCGTGGTGCGGCCAACCGGGCCGCGCCACGTGGCCCGACCAAGCAGGTGGGAGCGGGTGGCGCAGCCCAACCGCGGCGCGCTACGTGGCGCGCCCGCGTGCGCGCCATGCTGCGCCACCTGCTCCCAACAACTCACCCCGCGCCTCTGGGTGGACCGCACGCATTGCGCCGTCCACTTAGGCGCCGCCACATGGCCACCGCCCCGGTCCACACCTCCCGCGTGGACCGCGCGCGCTGCACCTACCTATCCGGGGCCGCCACGTGTCAACCCTCCAGGTCCACAGCTCCCCGACGCACCAAAACGCGCAGAAAACTTTCGGGGTTCCGTTTTTGGGTATCCGGACTCCGAAAAAGGCAAGTAAATAGCCAATTTTCAACGTTTTCACGCGCTGAATCCAAATGCGAAGTCTGTTCTGCCCAGTTCCACTTCTAAAATTTGTCGAAAATTCTCGGAAAAGTAAACTTGATCCTTTTTTTTGCCGGGTCAATTTCTTGGTTCCAATACGCGCGCAAAACCTCAATCACCCAATATAGGCCTCCTGTTAAGCAATATTGCTCCCATGTGCACTAGGAATCCATTTTCGGAGCCCGACACGCGCACAAACACTCCCAGAAACCACTAATCCATCAATAAACCCTTAAGTGGGGATTCGGGTCCTCACATCCTCCCCCACTAAAAAAAAGCTTCGTCCTCGAAACAACACGGCTCAAAAGGGAGTTTCCAAGCCAAAGGTAAGCATCCACCAACATAGTCTCCAACTCCCCAGTCGCTACTCACTCTCCACCAAGCGAAACCAAAGCTGGAAAAATCCTTAGAAATTCCAAAAACTGGGGACAAGGAAAAACAGTCAACTCTACTTGTCCAAAACTACACGAATTACGCCAACACAACTAACTAGAAAGGTAAGGGCCCCACCAGCAGAAAAGTCGTCAACCCCCAACTTTCAATTTAGAAAAACAGCTGAAATTAACGAAAAGTTCGAAAATTCCGAAAGACCAGTGCCCTCACCCCAATCAAACAAGAACAGGTTCGAGCACCGTCTCCATTTCTGGAGTAGCCTTTCGAAGCTTTCGTCCTGTTTGTAAATTTCAGCGCAAGGGCAAGAAAAAGGGAGAAATGTGTTGATGCCGTTCCTGCTGTGGCTACAAAAACAGAAACTACGATCTATCCGTGACCCCCAGAAACACAACCCTATCTGGGACCCCTAGAGACACAACCTCTAGTCCTAGGCGTCACCTACTCTCAACAGGAAGCACCTAACCCAAAACCGCTAAAGCCACCGCTGTAGGAAGGATGCCTCGATGACCTGTGGAAAAGATCTCCTGTTGTCCAACTCGCAGGAAGGTCACTGTTCTCAATCCACAATCAATCGTTGCACGATACCGCACCAGCTGGTCCATCCCGTGTGCTCAATCTGAGTCTTGGAGCTGTAACTGAACCGTCACACCTGCCGGTGTACTTCCCCAAGTCTCAGCTGTCCTGATCCTGCCCTAAAATTCACCCTTGCTCGTAGGATACTGGGAAGAATCCAATCGCTCATTCATGTAGCAAAATTTCTATCCCTTATTCATGCAGAGATGCAAATGCCCTACTAACATGTGCAGAAGGATGCAGCGGTATCCAAAAAGCTCAACTCAGCTGACAGAAAATAAAGTCATACCTGCGGTGATAGGATCTACTGCCGGGGTGCCCTCCACCAGGGCTGCATAAACCCGTCCACTGGGTGCTGAAGATCGTCGTCCCGTCTGTCCCGACGTCGTACCCCACTCTGTCTGACGGTGTACCGAAGGGGCTTCTGCTTCCTGAATGGGCAAGGGGGGTGCTGTAGCAAGGGGTCGCACTGACAGAATGGCTCAGGGACAAGCTGTTCGAAAATGTCCCAACTCTCCACAAAGGAAACACCGTCCCTGTCTCTGGTCACACTGCGACGGTAGATGAAGGCCGCCATAGATGACACACCGCTCCTGCCGCGGCTGCCGATAATGCTGCTGCCGGGGGTACTGCTGCTGAAACTATTATCGCTGCTGATACTGCGGCTGCTGCGGGTGCCCACCTGAACTCTGGCGCCTTTGAAACTCACGACCCTCAGGGTGAGATCGTGGAGGTCTCGGAGATGCCTGCCGACTCGTCTGTCCCTCATCAACCGGGGCTGGGCGCTTCGCCCCTGGAATCACTGCGGGAGCTGGAGCCACCTCATCCATCACCGCCTCTCCGCGCTCAACGTATAGTGACTGCTCCATAGATGCACCCAACGTCTGCAATCTGCGCGAACGGACGAACCGATAAATCTCTCGGCGCAAACCCCGCTCAAACATATAAATCCGATGCGCCTCGTCCCTCGCAGCATGCGGTACACAAGCCAACAACTGGTTGAAGTCTGCGATGTACTCATGCGCGGGCCGATCTTCCTGACGGAGATTCTTTAGCTGTTCCTCCAACCTCCGCCTGACGCTCTCCGGGAAGAAGGCCCCTAGAAGAAGGCTGCGGAACTCCGCCCAAGAGAGAAGCTGCGTCCGAGGCGGACCAGCAGGTCGCACACGCCGCCACCAAGCCTCGGCGTTGCTCTCCAAGAAGTGTGTAGCCAAGAGGACTCGAAACCGCTCCTCAATGAACAAACTCTCAAAATGACGCTCCATGGTCGTGATCCAAGACTCAGCCTCCCACGGCTCTGCACTCAATCCAGAAAAACGGGGTGGATCGAACTGGCGGAACCTCATCAATAAATCCACTACCTCACGCTGCTCTGCAGGGGTCAACTGTCCCGCCGTCCTGGATGGCTGACCACTGGTAATCGGTGCAGTAGGGGCTGCCTGTGCTGCTGGTACAACTGGGGGTGTCACAGCTGACTGTGCCCTCTGCTCCATCATGCGCACTATCCGATCCATGGTCTCTTCCTGACGCCGGAAAGTCTCCTCCTGGCGCAGGACAGCCTCTGACAACTGAGCCATCTGAGCCCGAAGCTTCTGCACCTCACTCTGCTGACCCTGTGCTGACTCCTCCTGCTCAGGCTCATGGGAGGAGGAAGGCTGAGAACGTGTTTGCATCCTGCGTCGGGGAGGCATCGTGCCTACCTGCAATCCACATGCAAACATCAGGACAGCACCAAACAACACTCGACCCAATCCAGCGAAAGTCTAAGACATGTCATCCATTCCATAGCATTATGTTGTCTGCAGCCAACATAATCGCCTAGGAGAATAAACATGCCAATCACTCATCCCATCCTTTGGGAGAGGAAAAAAAAACTCAATCAGGACTCTCGCTAAAAGTCACGACTCTCACGTAGTCATCCTAATGTCCAACCACAAGCCTAGGGTTTCTAAGTCCTCAATGACCTAAAACCTAGGCTCTAATACCACTCTAATCTGTCACGCCCCGGGGTCGAAACTTCGACCCGAGCTCGCTAACAGATCCGCTGCCCATACGGTGAACCCCGTATAGACGAAGAGTCTAACCTGCAAAAGATAGATACTACAACTATACAGATATCAGAGCTGGAAGTAAAAGCTGAAATAAAATATATACAACTCAAAGTCCTCACCAAAAGTACATAAGTCTCTCAGCAAAAACAGAAAAGTACAACTCTATACCTCACTACAAGGGTCTCTCAACAAGAAACTCTCAAAATAATAATAAGGGTACAACTACTCTCTGGACAACGACTGGTAGGGATCTAGCTCGCGACTCCCTTACCTCGATCTGAAGAAGCAGCAGCTGGAGCAGCAAGAACAGGAGCAGACGTCCGTGGGGAAAAAGACACCACGACGGGTGTGAGAACTACATCCCACAGTAGTTCTCAATGGGTGCCGTCAACAAGCCCAACGGTCTGCCCACTAAGTCTACTAGAGGCATGAAGTAACAAATGAAATACTGGAAGAAAGAGCTGGAAAGGAATGACTCTACAGCTAATATACCCCTAACTAGATGCTCAAAAAGTGGAATAGATGAAAATATGATGCATCTACTAACATATCAGTATAGTCACCCAATCTGAACTGACTGCCTCCTCGGGTCCAGTCAAACCTGCGCCTACCTACTGCCGTTACATCCCGGAGGACCGGACTTACGTAGGGCGTCCGTAGCTGCCAAAACTGGCCTAGCCAGAGGGACTGTGTCGACAAGTCGCGATACAAAAGTAACTAATCCACCCCGGGCGTGGCTCTCGAGGGGCGCGACCCCACCGAGGAAAAGGTATCCGCGCACTCTGTCGCTCAGGTGGCACTGCAGGCTATAGTCAAAATCCACGCTCACGCTCTGAACGGAAGACTCAATCCTCAAACAACTCGCACCACAGTCGGAGCACTCTCGACGACTCAGCTGATCGGCTCTCACGAAACACGAGACACTAGCCTGTCACGCCCCGAGATTCAAAAAGGGTCAATTTTTTTTTTTTTTTTTTTTAAATCAGAGTTAAAAACTTGAATACTCCAAGGCGTGAACAGACCGCCACACATATAGGAAAGCCTCTGTACAACGGACAGAGTCCCCCCTATATATGCTCGGCTAACAGATACATCTAATCAGAGTAGATACAAAATTTACTTTAACTAAATAAGTTCTACTCTATTACATCCACAAGGTTCCATATGTTTATACAATACAGTTCCAAAATATAAATAACAGTTGTGATGTCCACTAAATCGAAAAGTAAAGTCCTACCAGGGACAACTCTATCTCGAATCCTCACACAGGACGTCCCAATGTCCCCGCACCCAACAGACCTGAAAAATGGTCACCCGAGGGTGTGAGACACACATAAGTGTATCCCAGTGGGCACGACGGGCCGGGAAATAGCAAGCCGTACCTACTGGATACCATAATAAGCGGATAGCAAAAGTAGGATATACTGAAACTGAAAGGTAAAATGCAAATATATAATCTAAGCAGAGTACCATCAATCATGGATTCATCAACAGAGCAGAGTAATCACATATAAAGCTGATCATGCCATAACTGATAAATCTACAAGTAGGAATGAATATGCTATAACTGATAAGCAGGAAATAGTCATACTATCACTGATAATCTAGCAAGCAGAAAATGATCATGCTATAACTGATAATCTGACAAGCAGAAAATGATCATGCTAAAACTGATAATCTGACAAGCAGGAAATAACAAGGATAATGCATCAAAGGTATCACCACAAATATACCCAATCTAATGCCACTGTTGGCCACAAGGGCCTCAGGCTAAGCTGCCATGGAGCACTAGGACCTCAGGCAAATGCCACTGTTGGTCATTGGGTCCTCAGGCTAATGCCACTGTTGGCCACAAGGGCCTCAGGCTAATGCCACTGTTGGCCACAAGGGCCTCAGGCTAATGCCACTGTTGGACACCCATCATGCTATCATAACCCCAACGGGCTCACGGGTCAATGTGACCTCTCTACCGGTAAAGAACACCACTGCGGGTAGCTAATCCGCTGGTGTGCGCGACTGAAAGCTGGCTCAACGGCGACCATAATGCTGATGCTCAAACCATGGTCCAACGACCAAATAGACGGCAAAAAGCCGAGGAAAGTCCCCACCGGGATACAGATACTGAAGTATAACATGCCAAGTACTGAAATAGTATCTCCTATTCTAAACATGCAGTGAAGAATAGATACAGGTATAGAACTATGGTAGTGACCAATCAAGCATGGCATGTGTCCAGGAATATACATATCTACTGTTGGAGGGAAGCATGATATATCTCAACAGAGTAATCAAACAACTGCTGGAATATAAGCATAATAAAAGCTCATCTGTGGAATCAAGGCTATGCAGATATAAGGGTTTTGTGCTGATATAAAAGCAAGTAGTAAGAGCAGGTACAAACTCAGTAGCAATCATAATGTTGAATCTCAATCCACGGTCGGTAGACCGGACAGTCGGCGAGAAGCCGAGAAAATCCCCATCAGGATATCGATACTGATGCAAATCATGCCAGGTACTAAGACTAGAACTCCTATTCTAAACATGCAGTGAAGAATAGAGTATAACGAAAGGCTCATCTGTATAATCAAGCAATATAGCTGTAATGACTGAATGCTGAAATGAAAGCATATAGTAAGGCTAAAGCATAGGTTCAGGGCTAAACCAAGAACAGGGGTCCGACCTACCACGGCACCCCATAGGGCCGACCTGATAAAGCCCGGACCGAAGATAAACCCACCTCAATGTAGTCGGTCGCGATATCCACCGGACGGATCACGGTCTGGCTCCTGACGACTGGGGCCTATAATAATACCATAAGTCAACACAGGATCCCTGAAAATCCACGAAATGCGCGCTTAGCGCGAAACCACCGTTAAATCGACCATTTCGTTGATTAACGCCCCGTTAAGCGAATCTTGCTCAACGAAGACCCCGGGAACCCTACCGAAAGGTCAATAAAACTCTTACACATTTATTTTATTTCTTTCTCATGTTACAGTTGCAGCAAGCCCCTCGAGTTTTTCTAAATTGCACACAATACATGCTTTTTATCACTTTTTCCTTTATAATTTCCAAACCGGGTTTCCAATTACCATCATATTTTATCAGCAACTAAAATTCGATGTGCTGGACCCCATGCTCACAGTTTGGAAGCAGGTTGGCCCACCCAACACAAGTTGGTCGCATCCTAAGTTACCCTAAAGCTACAACTTAGGCATTTTTATATATACAGCAGCTTAAATGAAATTCTGGTGTGAGCATCATCTTAGGCATGTCACAGAGGACCAAGGGCTTGCCCTAGCGCAGCCCTAACTTTGCCGGATTGCCCACACAAGAGCCTAAGTCCCGAATAGCCTCACATGGCTCCACAGTAAAAACCACTCAGTCATCCTTGCAACTGAGGTGAGCATCGAGCTCAGGGGAACCTGTGGAGTCAGAGGCTCACTCACTGGGTGGTTCACGGCGGCCGGAACAGTACGGAAGCAAGGCTCGGCCAAGGCTTGAGCACCCGAAATGGCCACCCAAAAGCCCTTTGCTCTGGAGGCCAACTGAGGCAAGCACCATCCTCAGGGATCACAAGGCATCATCATGCTCGCGGGTAGGTCGAGAAAAAGGCATGCGGTGGCCGGAACTAGGCGGCGCGGCCACGGTTGGAGCTTTGGGTTCGGGCAATCACAGAGCATGGGTTCTTTGGGTGCAACAACAGCACCACAAGCTTTAGATCGAAGCTTTGGGAGGTTCAGGGTAAGTCCACACTGCCGGAGACCACCAGAAAGCCGGCCGCCATTAACGACCTCAAGCTCGAACCATTAATGGCGGAATTCCGGCGGCTCTGCATGGGTCGCATGCAAGCACCTGGAAGGCTTCCTCTCAGGCCTAGGAAGCTTACCAAACCCTCCCCCGGCGCCGAGAAGCAGCGGCGACGCCGGACCGGCCAACTTGGCCGAGGTCATCTTTTCCCAAAACTAGGGCATCGCGGTGTGAAGCCCATAGTGCACCAAGCCTCTCCAAACTTGGAGGAGAGTAAGAGTAGGAGTAGGGGAAGAAGATCACCATTTTATTTTTTTTGCTAAAAGTCATTGAGAGCGGAGCACAAGCGGGGCGGAGCAAACCGGGCATTCCGGCGGTGCAACTTTGCCGCCGGCCATCCGACAGTTTCCCACTTGCGGGGTTTGGCAGGGAGTCTCTACAGAGGCTCAGGAATATACCTCCATGGTCTCGGGACCAAAAGAAACTAGAGGAGAGGGGAGCTCACCTTGGCCGGAGTTGAGGAAGAAAGGATGAAGCCGGTCTCACTCCTCCTTCGCTCGGCCACGGCAACCTCCAAGATGGTCCACAGACACAGGAGATCACCACAGGAACTTCAAAATCCAACTTGGGTCAAGTTGTTCCAAGCTTCTTCTTCTCTTTCTCTCTCTCGGATTTCCTCACAAGGGTGGTGTCCCTCGGCCTCCACAGCACCTGGGCCTCGTCTGGGAGAAGCAGAGGACATATGTGATGCTTAGGGTTCCCCCCAAACCCCTCGTGCTCCGAGTCAAGGAAGATCAAAAGCCACTTTGAGTTTAATGCCATATTTTGCAAATTTTCACTTAACCCCTCACACAATGATCCCTAAACCTTAAGGACCCATCTGTAGGTAACAATTGTACCCAGAACCTTAATGTATAAGCCTTGTTAATTTTTGACACGTAAAATATTAGCTTTCTCGCGAAAATACCCGCTTTTTTGACATTTTTCACGCATTTCGAGACAAACCGTTCATCGAATTGCGAAACGGACTTCGGCACGACGTCCGGCTCGTCGAGACCTTTCAAATGGCACAATTGTTTGCTTGATTCGGCGCTCGAGTAAAATCTCGGGCCATAAAGTTCTGCAAGTTGTAGAGCAATGCACGCATTTCGATGTACCCGGATCGCCAAACGCGAATTCCGTCAGTGCCATTGCGCTCAGAATGTCGAAAATAGCTAGAATTGACTACTCATACCCCTATGTTCAGGGTCCAGACGGCGAAACGGCCGACGTTGGTCAAAAGGGCAATTGAATTAGGGGTTACTATTCACAACTTAAGTTGTGGGGCCCGCTTTTTCTTTACTGTTTTGCGGAAGATCCGACCGTCGGATTGAAAACATGTGTATATCAACTTTTCATGTTTCGACGAGACGGTCGCAATGGTGATCTCAGATTTTCGAGATCAGACCCCGATCAAAAGTCGATATTCTTGGGGTTTAATTATATTATAATTTATTTATTTTTGCTAATTATTAATCCAGAAAATTATTTAAACTTTAAAATTTAACTTTTAAAATTCACGATTATTACATAGCCTCTCCAACAACTCCCAGCATAAAACACACTGGCTGGAGATACTCCACAGCCAGGATCAACCCACCACTCAGGGCTAACAAAACTGGACGGACAACACCCAACGACCCGGGACCACCGTCAACTCCAACGGTTCCCAATAACAGAACATCAATCCAACCTGCAGACTCACTGACAGGATAAACCCCACAACAGACACAATAAAAGGTCCGGGAACCCCGAAACACTAGAACCTACAACCCTAATCAAACAAGAACAGGCTCTAAGCATAGCCTCTCGTTGTTCTCGTCCCAAAGAAAAAGGCAGACCTTACAACCCAGACCACTCGAATCATCTCGAATGGTTAAATTTATAGGAAAAAGGTGACATTTCTTACTGAAAGCCATTTGATCTGAAAGAAATCCATATTTAATGATTTTTAGTTCTTTTTAGGAAAACAATTGAAAACAAGTTTTATATCCAAGCCTCGTAGAGCTAACGCCTTTGTCCAATCAAACAAGAACAGATTCAGGCGACCCTACGATGCTTGGAAGAAAATATTTGGTTGACTAAAATCATATGTGTGTCCAAAAATATTCTGGGTTCAAGGTCCTGCTGACACTGGTATACAACTGCCACTATCACAGTGGCGACAATAAAACAAGAAACCAAAACATTTCGGGACCGCCGTCTACCCAAACGGCTCCCGCCACAGATGAACAACCAACTACATCTACCAGACTCCACTCTACTCCTAAGCACGAGTGTAAAATGCATCCCACACTAAAAGAATCCCGACCACTCGGCCCACTACCCGGGCGAGTAACACTATGTCCAGGAAAGAAAAAAAGTGTGGATGTCTAAAGCAGAATAAACCTAGCCCAAGTTGGAGTTTTCTACTGGTCTGGCTACACATGCAGCATATGACGGGGGTGCTAGGTCAAGTTCCAAGATAATAATAATTTTACAGATAGTAGGAAACAAAAGATCGCATGATCATCAAATAACTCTAGGATTATCAGCTATCACATTCTAGCATGCTACACAAGAATATCACTATCATACATGGTCCTACTATAGCAGATTTAATGCACATTCCATCAATCTTGGAGACAGAGCCACCCACCTGAAAACGCTAACTGTCCAAGGTTCCACAGCTGAAAACACCAGGAGCAACAATCTCCACTAATCCACAGCCCCGAAGGTCCAAAGACACTGAACAAAACCTCCTGGTACAAACACACGACTAACAGTTACACTTTAATCCACAATTTACTCAAATAAGTTACAATCTGAATTCAGCCACAAAGATGTCACTTTTTCACCTGCAAACAATGCTCCAAAATTCCAATAAAAATACTACGGCGATCGTCGCGTCGAGACCTTCGAAACGGGTACCTGCATGTCCAATTCCGAGCCTCGTAGGCCGAGTTACAAATTCCACAGTACAGGCGCGCAAAAACTCACAACCACACAACTGTAAAACTCTGCACAGTAAAAGGGGAAACAGTATACCTTCGGGCAAGCCTCAGAAAAATCCCGAAAAAATACGATGATAATCCTCGCGACGAGTAGATGCAAAAAGTGTAAAGGCTCATCTCGATCCGATGCTCGAGTGCTGAGATAAAATTCCGGCAAGGGGCTGCTGTCCAAAAAATCCACCAGCAAACAGTGGCTTAGAAATGTCTCGAAAATCGTGCCACAAACTCAGAATCAAGTAAGGTGATCAACATAGAAATCGAAGGCCTACCTCTCGTGAATCCAACGCCGCAAAAATCGTCCAAAAATACTGTCGGAGTAGCTTTGTGGACCTCTCAGACCGAAATGCGGCGATAACGGGCCTCCGATGAAAGATCGTCGCTCCGCGCTACGATGCCGAAGTTGTCGACGCCGCGGCACGTGGCCCGACCAAGCAGGTGGGAGCGGGTGGCGCGGCCCAACCGCGGCGTGCCACGTGGCGCCCCCGCGTGCGCGCCATGCTGCGCCACCTGCTCACAACCACTCACCTCGCGCCTCTGGGTGGACCGCGCGCATTGCGCCGTCCACTCAGGCGCCGCCACGTGGCCACCGCCCCGGTCCACGCCTCCCGCGTGGACCGCGCGCGCTGCACCCACCTATCCGGGGCTGCCACGTGTCAACCCTCCCGGTCCACAGCTCCCCCACGCACCGAAATGCGCAGAAAACTTCCGGGACTCCGTTTTTGGGCATCCGGACTCCGAAAAAGGCAAGTAAATAGCCAATTTTCAACGTTTTTGCGCGTTGAATCCAAATCCGTAGTCTGTTCTGCCCAGTCCCACTTCTAAAATTTGTCAAAAATTCCTGAAAAAGTAAACTTGATCTATTTTTCTTGCCGGGTCAATTTCTTGGTTCCAATACGCGCGCAAAAACCTCAATCACCCAATATGAGCCTCCTGTTAAGCAATCTTGCTCCCGTGTGCACTAGGAATCCATTTTTGGAGCCCGACACGCGCACAAACACTCCCAGAAATCACTAATCCATCAATAAACCCTTAAGTGGGGATTCGGGTCCTCACACCTTATCCACTCAATGAGCGAAAGTAATTTAATAGCAATTCGATGTGGCTAGCAAAAATATCTGTCACGCTCCGGGGTTGAAACTGCGACACGGACTCACCAACAAATCCACTACCTACTCTCCACTGGCGGGTAAGGATTTAGCTCGCAACTCCCTTATCTCGATTGAAAGAATTAGTAGGTGTAGGAACAGGACTAGATGTCTCTGTAAAAAGATCACCAACGGATGGTATGAGAACTGTGAGGACCCGAAATCCCCACTTAAGGGTTTACTGTTGGTTTGTGGCTTCAGGGTGTGTGTGTGCGCGTGTCGGGCCTTAGAATTGGATTTATGGAGTATTGAAAGCAATATTTGCCTTGTAGGAAGTCCATTTTGAGGTGATTAAGGTTTTGCGCGCTTATTGGAACCAAGGATTTGACCCAGCGTGAAAAGTGGATCAAGTTAACTTTCCCTGAAATTTTCGAGAAATTTTAGAAGTGGAATTTGGCCGAACGGACTTCGGATTTGGATTCAGCGTGCGAAAACGAACGAAATGGACTATTTACTTATATTTTTCGGAGCCCGGACGCGAAAACACGATTTTCGAGGCTTGGGGTTACTGTTCCAGCGGCCGGAGAGGCGCCGGCGGCGGCGGAGCGCGGCGGCGCGAGCTCGGGCAGGCGGCGGAGCGGCGCGGGCAGGCGCGCGGGCGCGCGGGCAGGCGCGCGGTCCACCGCGGAAGCGTGCACCGTACGGATGGGACACGTGGCACTTTGTGAGTGGCGGGCGTTGCGGGTGTGGTCCACGGAATTCCGGCGCGGGTGCACGGTGGACCGGGTGGACACGTGGCAGCACGTGGTTGGCGGGTGCTGGTGCGCTCGGTCCATCCGTTGGCGGTGGCTGCCTCAGGAGGCGCGCCCGACCCGGAGCCGGCGGCGGCGCGGCCGCGCACGTCACGCGGCGTGGGCTTTGACCGGGGCGACGTGGGGGCGCCACGTGGCGCCCCGGGGTTGGTCGGGCGCAGCGGTGCACGACGCTTTGTCGGGACACGTGGCGTCGCAGGGTTCGTCGGGGCGCGTTCGCCGGGTGCGGGGAGCAGCAGAGGGACACGTGGCGGCCCGTGAGGGTTTCGGGCGCGCACAGTAACGGGCCGGCCCGTTACTGTAGCAGCCCGAAACTTTTTGGGCGCCCGAAATCCTTAGGCCAAAAATCCGAAAGTTCTATTTTGGGCTGATTTTCGGGAAACCTCTATATAAAGGCCTTTTGGGGCCGAATTTTGAGGTGCTTCCCGAGAGAATTAGCCCTTGCTCCCTTACCAAATTTCTTCCTCTCCCTCTTGTGCATCTCCTGGTGAAATCTCGGATTTTCTGGAAGCTCCGGCGACGACGTTTCCGGCATCTTAGCGCAGTGCGACGAATTACTGCTGGAGGCCCGTTATCGCCGCATTTCGGTCTAAAAATTCCACAGAGCTACCCCGACTGTCTTTTTCGGCGATTTTTGCGGCGTTGGATTCATGAGAGGTATATCTTCGACTTTCATGTTGAGTGTTTTGTCTAGATATGGGTTTTTGGCACGGTTTTTGAGGCTTTACTGAGCCCTATTTTGCTGTGAGAATTCCTGGACAGCACCCACTTCGCGGATTTTTATCTCATCATCCGGACATCGGTTTTCGATGATTCAAAAGCCTATCGACATCTACTCTTCGCGAGGATCGCCGTGGTATTTTTATCGGAATTTTTAGAGGATGATTTTTAGGTGAAAATTTCGTGATAAAATGGACTGTTCATGCAGGATTTTGAAACTTGGAATTTTTATGGATTTTAAGTATAGATTTGGTTTGTGATTGTATCCAGGACATTGTGAGCACTACTACAGTGTTGTTAGCTTGGAGGATTTTGTGCTTTGGCTGTTTCTGGACTCTCTTATCTGTGTGACCCCTGGACAGTTGTGCACTTTCAGGTGGGTGGCCCTGTCCTCAAGACTTATGGAATGTTCATTAAATCTGCTTTAGTAGAACCATGCATGATAGTGTTACTCATGTGTAGTATGTTAGAATGTGATAGCTGATAATTCTTGTGCTATCTGATGATCCTGTAAATTAATGTTATCTTGGAACTTGATCTAGCACCCCGGTCATTTATATCATGTCCAGCCAGACTTTAGAAAACTGCAACCTGGGTTAGGTTTCATCATTGCTTTAGATTTTCCCACATTACTTGTTACCTCTGCCCTTCTGAGCATAGTGCTTTACTCACCCGAGTAGCGGGCTGAGAGGTCGGGTTTCTTTTAGCGTGGGATGCATTTTACACTCGTGCTTGGGAGCAAAGTGGAGTCTGGTAGAGGTAGTTGACAGTTCATCTATAGCGGGAGCCGTTTGGGTAAACGGCGGTCCCGAGATGTTTTATTTGTCGCCACTGGGTTAGTGGCAGTTGTTTACCAGTGTCAGAAGGACCTAGGACCCAGACTTTTTAGACACACATGATTTCGGAAAATTAATGTTTTCTTCCAAATCTCGAGGGGTCGCCGGAGCCTGTTCTTGTCTGATTGGGTGATGGCAATAGCCCTTCGGGGTTTGGAAAAATCCATTTATTTAAACCAATTTTCATAAAGAAAGTAAAATATGCTAAATTTGGTTTTCCCAAGATTAAATAATTTTCAATATCAACTGTCATTTATTTATTACAACTTCCTCACCCGAGAGAGTTGGGTGATCTGGGTTCTAGGGGCCGTTCCTATCTTCGGGACGAAAGCCACGGGGGCCGAGCCTAGGACCTGTTCTTGTTTGATAGGGTTGTAGGTGTTGGTCTTCCGGGACTTTCGGGCCCCGGTTGGTGTCCTCCGCTTGTTGATTAGAGACTGTCGTGTTCCCGAACTGTAAGGGGTCGGGAACCTCGATAGGCGGAGCCTGGAGTCTGTTCTTGTTTGATAGGGTTCTAGGCACCGACCTATCGGGATTTTCGAACCCTTATAGTGTCGGTTCTCTCGAGTTTGGTGTTCTGTTGTGGGAGCCGTCGGGTAGACGGTAGTCCCGGCTGTGAGTATTTCTACCCATTGAGTGAGAGATGTGACATCAGCAGTGTAGTTCCAGCTAGTGATTGAGACAGTGATTTGGATCATAGCCTGCAGGAGCCACTTTTGAGCTCGACAGAGATGCGCGGATACTTTGCTCGGTGGGGTCGCTACCCACGAGTGCCACTCCGGAGTTGGGCCTGTTACTTGCTATCGCGACTTGTCGACGCCGTCCCTCTGGCTGAGCCAGTTTTGGCAGTCACGGACACCCTACGGTAGACCCGTCCTGTTGAGGATGTGCGGCAGTAGGGGAGGCGCAGGTTTGACTGGACCCTTTGTGGCAGTCAGTATAGATTGGGTGACTATACTGGAGAGTCAGTAGTTGCATCATGATTTTCATCTGTCCCGCTTTTTGAGCATCTAGATAGGGGCATAGTAGCTGTAGAATTTATCTTTCAGCTTTTCCTTTCAGCACTGTTTTTGTTTCCTCATGCCTCTAGTAGACTTAGTGGGCAGACCGTTGGGCTTGTTGACGGCACCCACTGAGAGCTACTGTGGGATGTAGTTCTCACACCCGTCGTGGTGTCTTTTTCCCCAGGGACTTCTACTCCTGTTCCTGCTGTTCCAGCTGCTGCTTCTTCAGACCGAGGTAAGGGAGTCGCGAGCTAGATCCCTACCAGTTGTCGTCATCCTGAGAGTAGGTGTACCCCCTTTATATGATTAGAGTGGTATGTTGAGCGACCTTGTAGTGAGGTATTGAGTTGTACTTTTCTTCTTTCTTTGAGAGACTTTTGTATTTTGTTTTGGTGAGGACTTGTTGTATTGTGAGGGTTGTATTTTATATTTATTCTAGCAGTTTACTTGCAGCTCTGATATCTGTTTAGTATAGTATTTCCTTTTGCAGGTTAGACGCTTCGTCTATACGGGATTCACTGTATAGGCGGCGGATCTGTTGGCGAGCCCGGGTCGCAGTTTCGACCCGGGGCGTGACAGATTAGAGTGGTATCAGAGCCTAGGTTTTAGGTCATTGAGGACTTAGGAACCCTAGGCTTGTGGTTGGACCCTAGGATGACTCACGTGAGAGCCGTGATTTTAGCGGGAGTCCTGATTGGGTTTCTAACTCTCCCGAGCGGATCAGGATGAGTGATTGACATGTCTTCCTTCTGTGTCAACTATGTTGGCTGCAGACAACATAGTACTTCGGGAAGGGGGACATGCCTTTAGACTTCCGCTGGATTGGGTCGAGTGTTGTTTGGTGTTGTCTTGATGTTTGCTTGTGGATTGCAGGTGGGCACGATGCCTCCTCGACGCAGGATGCGGACGCGTTCTCGGCCTTCCTCCTCCCCTGAGCCTGAGCAGGAGGAGTCGGCACAGGGTCAGCCGAGTGAGGTACAGGAGCTTCGGGCTCAGTTGGCTCATTTGTCGGAGACCTTCCGGCGTCAGGAGGAGACCGTAGATCGGATGGTGCGTATGATGGAGCAGAGAGCACAGTCAGCTGTGACGCCCCCAGTCGTACCCGCAGCACAGGCAGCCCCTACTACACCGGTTACCAGTGGTCGGCCGTCCGGGACGGCAGGACAGTTGACACCTGCAGAGCAGCGTGAGGTGGTGGATCTATTGATAAGGTTTCGTCAGTTCGATCCACCCTATTTTTCTGGATTGAGTGCGGAGCCGTGGGCGACCGAGTCCTGGATCACGGCCATGGAGCGCCATTTCGAGAGCTTATTTATTGAGGAGAGGTTTCGAGTTCTGTTGGCCACTCACTTCTTGGAAAGCAACGCCGAGGCTTGGTGGCGGCGTGTGCGACCTACTGGTCCGCCTGGGACGCAGCTTCTCTCTTGGGCGGAGTTCCGCAGCCTATTTCTTGGAGCCTTTTTCCCGGAGAGCGTCAGGCAGAGGTTGGAGGAGCAACTGAAGAATCTCCGTCAGGGAGATCGCCCCGTGCAGGAGTACATCGCAGACTTCAACCGGTTGTTGGCCTGTGTATCGCACGCGGCCAGAGATGAGGCACATCGGATTTATATGTTTGAGCGAGGTTTGCGCCAAGAGATTTATGAGTTTGTCCGTTCGCACAGATTGCAGACGTTGGATGCATCTATGGAGCAGGCACTTTATGTTGAGTGTGGAGAGGCGGTGATGGATGAGGTGGCTCCAGCCCCCGTAGTGATTCCTGGGGCGAAGCGCCCAGCGCCGTTTGATGAGGGACAGACAAGTCAGCAGGCACCTCCGAGACCTCCACGATCTCACTCTGAGGGTCGTGAGTTTCAGGGGCGACAGAGATCTGGTGGACAACCGCAGCAGCCGCGGTATCAGCTTAGACAGCAGTTCCGACAGCAGCGACGTGTGTGCGTCATCTGTGGCAGCCCTCACCCACTGTCGCAGTGCGACCAGAGACAGGGACGGTGTTTCCTTTGTGGAGAGTTGGGACATTTTCGAGCAGCTTGTCCCCGAGCTATTCTGATAGTGCTACCCCTGGCCATAGCACCTCCCTTGCCCGTTCAGGAAGCTGAAGCCCCTCCGATGCACCATCAGACAGAGTGGGGTACGACGTCGGGATAGACGGGACGACGGTCTTCAGCACCCAGTGGACGGGTTTATGCAGCCCTAGTGGAGGGCACTCCGGCAGCAGATCCTTTCGCCGCAGGTATGATTTCAATTTCTGCCAAGTTGAGTGAGTTTTTGGTACCACGGCATCCTTTTGCATGATATCAGGGCATTTGCATCTCTACATGAATAAGGGATAGGAAATTTTGTGACTTGCATGAGCGATTGGATTCTTTCCGGTATCTTACAAGTAGAGGCGAATTTTGGGGCATGATCAGGACAGCTGAGACCTGAGGAAATACGCCGGTAGGTGTGCCGGTTCAGTTACAGCGCCACGACTCAGATTGAGCACTTGGGATGGACCAGCTGGTGCGGTATCGTGCAACACTTGATTGCGGATGGAGAACAGTGGCCTTTCCGCGAGTTGGACGACAGTAGATCATTTCCACTGGACACCGAGGCACCCTTTCTGCAGCAGTGGCTTCAGCGGTTTCGGGTTAGGTGCGACGTGTCGAGCGTAGGTGACGCTTAGGACTAGCGGGTTTGTCTCTAGGGGTCTCGGATAGAGTTGTGTTTTTCTTTTTAGGGGCATGGATAGACCGTAGCTTCCGTTTTTGTTGCCATAGCAGGAACGGCATCAACACTTCTCTCCCATTTTCTCGCCCTTGTGCTGAAATTTGCGAACAGGATGAAAGATTCGAAAGACTACTCCAGAAATGGGGACGGTGCCCGAACCTGTTCTTGTTTGATTGGGGCGAGGGCACTGGTTTTCGAAACTTTCGAACTTTTCGCTAATTTCAGTTGTTTTCGAAATTGGAGAGTTGGCGGTTGATGACTTTCCTACTGGTGGGGCCCTTGCTTTTTCTGATAAGTTTTGCGGCGTAATTCGGGTAGTTGGACGCGTTGGGTTGGCTGTTCTTCCTCGTCCCCAGTGTTTGGAATTCCTGAGGTTATCCAGCGGTTGGACTCGCTTTGTGGAGAGTTTGTAGCAACTGGGGAGTTGGAGTTTGTGTTGATGGATGCTTACCATTGGGCTTGGAGACTCCCTTTTGAGCCGTGTTTGTTTCGAGGACGAAACTTTCTTTTAGTGGGGGAGGATGTGAGGACCCGAAATCCCCACTTAAGGGTTTAGTGTTGGTTTGTGGCTTCAGGGTGTGTGTGTGCACGTGTCGGGCCTTAGAATTGGAATTATGGAGTATTTAAAGCAGTATTTGCCTTGTAGGAAGTCCATTTTGGGGTGATTAAGGTTTTGCGCGCTTATTGGAACCAAGAATTTGACCCGGCGTGAAAAGTGGATCAAGTTAACTTTCCCTGGAATTTTTGAGAAATTTTAGAAGTAGAATTTGGCCGAACGGACCTCGGATTTGGATTCAGCGCGCGAAAACGAGCGAAATAGACTATTTACTTGAATTTTTCGGAGCCCGGACGCGAAAACACGATTTTCGAGGCTTGGGGTTACTGTTCCGGCAGCCGGAGAGGCGCCGGCGGCGGCGGAGCGCGGCGGCGCGAGCTCGGGCAGGCGGCGGAGCGGCGCGGGCAGGCGCGCGGGCGCGCGGGCAGGCGTGCGGTCCACCGCGGAAGCGTGCACCGTACGGATGGGACACGTGGCACTTTGTGAGTGGCGGGCGTTGCGGGCGCGGTCCACGGAATTCCGGCACGGGTGCATGGTGGACCGGGTGGACACGTGGCAGCACGTGGTTGGCGGGTGCTGGTGCGCTCGGTCCATGCGTTGGCGGTGGCTGCCTCGGGAGGCGCGCCCGACCCGGAGCCGGCGGCGGCGCCGCCGCGCACGTCGCGCGGCGTGGGCTTTGACCGGGGCGACGTGGGGGCGCCACGTGGCGCCCCGGGGTTGGTCGGGCGCAGCGGTGCACGACGCTTTGTCGGGACACGTGGCGTCGCGGGGTTCGTCGGGGCGCGTGCGCCGGGTGCGGGGAGCAGCAGAGGGACACGTGGCGGCCCGTGAGGGTTTCGGGCGCGCACAGTAACGGGCCGGCCCGTTACTGTAGCAGCCCGAAACTTTTCGGGCGCCCGAAATCCTTGGGCCAAAAATCCGAAAGTTCTGTTTTGGGCTGATTTTCGGGAAACCTCTATATAAAGGCCTTTTGGGGCCGAATTTTGAGGTGCTTCCCGGGAGAATTAGCCCTTGCTCCCCTACCAAATTTCTTCCTCTCCCTCTTGTGCATCTCCTGGTGAAATCTCGGATTTTCTAGAAGCTCCGGCGACGACGTTTCCGGCATCTTAGCGCAGTGCGACGAATTACTGTTGGAGGCCCGTTATCGCCGCATTTCGGTCTAAAAATTACACAGAGCTACCCCGACTGTCTTTTTCGGCGATTTTTGCGGCGTTGGATTCACGAGAGGTATATCTTCGACTTTCGTGTTGAGTGTTTTGTCTAGATATGGGTTTTTGGCACGGTTTTTGAGGCTTTACTGAGCCCTATTTTGCTGTGAGAATTCCTGGACAGCACCCACTTCGCGGATTTTTATCTCATTATCCGGACATCGGTTTTCGACGATTCAAAAGCCTATCGACATCTACTCTTCGCGAGGATGTTTTATTTGTCGCCACTGGGTTAGTGGCAGTTGTTTACTAGTGTCAGAAGGACCTAGGACCCAGACTTTTTAGACACACATGATTTCGGAAAATTAATATTTTCTTCCAAATCTCGAGGGGTCGCCAGAGCCTGTTCTTGTCTGATTGGGTGATGGCAATAGCCCTTCGGGGTTTGAAAAAATCCATTTATTTAAACCAATTTTCTTAAAGAAAGTAAAATATGCTAAATTTGGTTTTCCCAAGATTAAATAATTTTCAATAGCAACTGTCATTTATTTATTACAACTTCCTCACCCGAGAGAGTTGGGTGATCTGGATTCTAGGGGCCGTTCCTATCTTCGGGACGAAAGCCACGGGGGCCGAGCCTAGGACCTGTTCTTGTTTGATAGGGTTGTAGGTGTTGGTCTCCTAGGACTTTCGGGCCCCGGTTGGTGTTCTCCGCTTGTTGATCAGAGACTGTCGTGTTCCCGAACTGTAAGGGGTCGGGAACCTCGATAGGCGGAGCCTGGAGTCTGTTCTTGTTTGATAGGGTTCTAGGCACCGACCTATCGGGATTTTCGAACCCTTATAGTGTCGGTTCTCTCGAGTTTGGTGCTCTGTTGTGGGAGCCGTCGGGTAGACGGTAGTCCCGGCTGTGAGTATTTCTAGCCATTGAGTGAGAGGTGTGACATCAGCAGTGTAGTTCCAGCTAGTGATTGAGACAGTGATTTGGATCATAGCCTGCAGGAGCCACTTTTGAGCTCGACAGAGATGCGCGGATACTTTGCTCGGTGGGGTCGCTACCCACGAGTGCCACTCCGGAGTTGGGCCTGTTACTTGCTATCGTGACTTGTCGACGCCGTCCCTCTGGCTGAGCCAGTTTTGGCAGTCACGGACACCCTACGGTAGACCCGTCCTGTTGAGGATGTGCGGCAGTAGGGGAGGCGCAGGTTTGACTAGACCCTTCATGGTGGTCAGTATAGATTGGGTGACTATACTGGAGAGTCAGTAGTTGCATCATGATTTTCATCTGTCCCGCTTTTTGAGCATCTAGATAGGGGCATAGTAGCAGTAGAATTTATCTTTCAGCTTTTCCTTTCAGCACTGTTTTTGTTTCCCTCATGCCTCTAGTAGACTTAGTGGGCAGACCGTTGGGCTTGTTGACGGCACCCACCGAGAGCTACTGTGGGATGTAGTTCTCACACCCGTCGTGGTGTCTTTTTTCCCCAGGGAGTTCTACACCTGATCCTGCTGTTCCAGCTGCTGCTTCTTCAGACCGAGGTAAGGGAGTCGCGCGCTAGATCCCTACCAGTTATCGTCATCCTGAGAGTAGGTGTACCCCCTTTATATGATTAGAGTGGTATGTTGAGCGACCTTGTAGTGAGGTATTGAGTTGTACTTTTCTTCTCTCTTTGAGAGACTTTTGTATTTTGTTTTGGTGAGGACTTGTTGTATTGTGAGGGTTGTATTTTATATTTATTCTAGCAGTTTACTTACAGCTCTGATATCTGTCTAGTATAGTATTTCCTTTTGCAGGTTAGACGCTTCGTCTATACGGGATTCACTGTATAGGCGGCGGATCTGTTGGCGAGCCCGGGTCGCAGTTTCGACCCGGGGCGTGACAAGAACTACATCAAATAGTAGTTCTCAGTGGGTACCGTCTCCGAGACCAACGGTTTGCCCACTAAGTCTACCAGAGGTATAAGATAACAGAACTGCTATAAGTGGAAAAAAAGATAAACCGGAATAAAATACACTATATATGTCAATATCAATAAAATCCTAGTTACTATAATTATATATAGTTTATCAATTTCAACACTTACTCTTGAGCAATGCTATGCATATACCTAAAAATGAGTGTATATTGTATACCTTATCCACTCAATGAGCGAAAGTAATTTACTAGCCATTTGATGTGGCTAGCAAAAATATCGGTCACGCTCCGGGATTGAAACTGCGACACGAACTCGTCAACAGATCCACCACCTACTCTCCACAGGCAGGTAAGGATTTAGCTCGCAACTCCCTTACCTCGATTGAAAGAATCAGTAGGTGTAGGGACAGGACTAGATGTCTCTGTAAAAAGATCACCAACGGATGGTGTGAGAACTACATCAAATAGTAGTTCTTAGTGGGTACCGTCTTCGAGACCAACGGTCTACCCACTAAGTCTATTAGAGGCATAAGATAACAGAACTACTATAAGTGGAAAAAGAGATAAACCGGAATAAAATCTACAGCTATCATATCTCTATTTATGATACTCAAAGGGTGAAACAGATGATAGTATGCAACTACTCAATCTTGATGTGCTCAAACAACCCAATCGCACTAACTGCCACACCGGATCCAGTCAAATCTGCGCCCACCTACTACCACACATGCACCAAGGACGGAATTTACGTAGGGCGTCCCACTCGGACTGCATCAATGTCGCGCAAAAAAATAAAGTAACAAGCCAAACTCTGGAGCAACACTCGAGGGGAGCAACCCCACAAGGAACAACCGCGCGTCTCTGTCGAGCTCAATATGGCATATGCAGGCTATAGTCCATATCCATGATCAACTAGATCGAAAACTCACAAACTCAGCAGTTAACAATATCGGCCGAAAAAACACTCAACGATCCGGGACCGCCGTCTACCCAAATGGCTCCCGACACTAGAACAAAATCTAACCTCATTTACCAAACTCCACTCGACCCCCAGGTACGAGTGCAACATGCATCCTACACTACCCCGACCACTCAGTCCATTATCAGGGCGAGGACAACTCTAAGTCAGGAGAAAATAAACAAGTAGTGTAGAAGGTCAGAATATTGCTAAAATACACTGTTACGGCATTTTGGTGTTGGCATATTTCGTGAGTCAAGTCAGTAAGTTGAGTCGGAGTCTTAAAGGGATCAAATTGTCAATCAGCAATCAAAGACTTAGAGAAGATTCAACAAGAGCTCAAGTTGACACTCAGTGTCTTGAGTCTTGAAGATCGAAGATGAAGAATTGTGGATCAGTTACATCAATCTCAAGAAGAAAGTATTCATAAGGATCAGGTATGTTTAACTAAATAATTTTGGTGATCCGAATACTTTCTTATAGTGTAGAAACACTTGGAAGAATTTTTAATTGCATAAAAATCAAAAACTGGACATGGGGCATGTTCAGGATCCGGATCAGATGATCCAATCCGGATCCCGAAGGGTATTAGTTCATGTGCAAATCCAATCCGGATCCAAGCCTATTCGATCCGGATCCCGAACATTGGATGTTGCTGAAATTCATGAACGATCCGGATCGGGCCTTGCGATCCGGATCTCGAACCCTTGGATTTCTGGAATCGTCAATCTCGTTACGACGATCCGGATCGCAGTAATCCCGATCCGGATCGCCGTCCTGAAAATTTCCAGATAAGGTATGTTTTTGATTCTTATCTCTTTCCAAAGGTTTCTAAACTATAAATAGACATTTAGGGTTTCTCAAAAACGTGGGAGCACGGCCGATCATTTTATAAAACACTTGAGAGCAACCCTAGAGGCTAGGTTTTTATCGTTCTTCTTTATAGCCTCTTTTAGGTCAATTCGATGGTTCTTTCAAGAACATATCTTTTGTCGAATTGATCTAATCTTTGCTTAGAGATTTCTCCCATGGATCTTCATTGATAATCTAAGCAAAGGATCACCATCGAAGCCAATATTCTTACCGGCTGAGTTTGCGTCGTGGATTCGACGTGGCACCGTGGATTCGGTGTGTTGAAGGCGTTTCGTGGATTCGAAACGTGTGCTCGTGGATTCGAGTGGCGTTCGTGGATTCGAACGTGTGCAGTGGACGTGCAAACGTTGGAGCGCAAGGTCCGAAGAAATTGAAGGAGGGGTTAAATCCGTGGAGACGGTAATCACCTTGTTATTCTTCTTTCTTAGTGGATTGTTATTGCGTGGACATCCAACCGGTCAGCGCAAGGTCCGAAGAAGCTGAAGGAGGGGTTGAGTCCGTGGAGTCGGTAATCACCTTGTTATTCTTCTATTCTTAGTGGATTGTTATTGCGTGTTGGTCCCGTGGTTTTTCTCCTGGATTGGAGTTTCCACGTAAATCTCGGTGTGTTGATTTTTATTTTCCGCATTGTTTTTTATTTTTGCACTGAGATTGGTTTTTATAATATTACACCTATTCACCCCCCTCTAGGTGTTTGATAGTACCTATTTAGATCCTTGTGGATCCTAAATAACTCTACAATTGGTATCAGAGCGGGTTTTAGGTTTATCTATCATGATGGGTGAAAGTGGTAATATTTTTAGACCTCCTCTTTTTGATGGGACCAATTATGCATATTGGAAAATGCGGATGAGAGCTTTTCTCATCTCTATTGATGAGCGGGTATGGCAAACCGTTGAATACGGTTGGGTGCATCCGGTTGAGGAAGTAGGAAATTCTACTACCCCAAAACCTCGCTCTAGATGGTCCAAAGAGGAAATCGAAAGATCTTCTTACAATGGGAAAGGTATGAACGCTTTATATAATTCTCTTTCCTCGACTGAGTTTACAAGAATTTCCGCGTGTGAAACCGCGAAGGAAATTTGGGATATTCTCAAAATTACACATGAGGGTACTAATCTTGTAAAAATTCAAAAGCTCCAGATGCTTACAAGTCAATTTGACTCTATTCATATGGAAGAGCATGAATTGTTTACAGATTATTACACTAGACTTCAAGATGTAATTAATACATGTGCTAATTTAGGAGAAAAGATCCCGGAGTCGAAAATTGTAAGAAAGATACTTCGGACTCTTCCGGAACGGTTTAGGGCAAAGGTTACCGCCATTGAAACCGTTAGTCATCCGGATGAGATGAGTGTAGAGGAATTAGTAGGTGCTTTGCAAACTTATGAGATGACTTTTCCTACTAATCAAAATTCTTCCAAGTCTTCTTCTAAGCTTACAGGTATTGCATTCAAATCAACAAAGGAAGAAGATGACGAATCGAGTTCCGACGATGAAATCTCTTTTGCCGATTTTGAAGAACAATTGGCGCGGATCACAAAGAAATTTCGTCGGAAATTTTGGAAGAATCGAACCGATGGATCTTCATCCACGAAACCATCTAAAGGATCATCGGGTTCTAAATCCTCTAAACTCAAAGGCGTTGCAAAACCTTCTAAAGAAAAAGAAAAAGATGATTTCGAAGGGGAAATCCGATGTTATCGATGCAAAGGCTACGGCCATATTTCAACGGATTGTCCTTCTAAGAAATCATACAAAAAGAAGGCTTTGCAAGCAAAAACTTGGGACGATTCTAGTTTCGATGAATCGACCTCAAGTGAAGAGGAAAAAGAAAATTGTTGCTTTTCATGCCTCTCAAATTCCCTCTTCTAATTTGTGCTTATCATCTTTAGTCACTGACTCTATTCCTTTGATTTTGCATGAAACATCAACATCCGGAGGAGAGTCATCAAGTGAGGGGGAGTCGGACGAAGAAGAACTCGTTGAGGCATACCAACAACTTCTTGCGGAATCAAAGAAGATGGCCAAACTTAACAAGAAGTTGAGGAAGCAACGACTTGAAGTTCAAGACGAGAATCAAGCTTTAAAGATCAAACTTCATGATCTCGAGGAGGAACATGGACGGTTATTGGATAACAATAAAATCCTCCAAGAAAAGCTAAACCAATCGGAGACAAACGCTAAATCATATATGGACAAGATTGGTTTTCTTGAAAAGCAGTTTGAGGAGATTCATGTCACCAACCAAGCTTTGACCAAGCAAGTTCATGAACTTAAATCCGACATACAAAGGCTTTCAACCGGTTCCAAGAAACTTAATTGTATGTCCGGATTAGGTCAAACAAGCAAGGTTGGTTTGGGATTTAAAAAGGACCAAACTGTGCATGCTTCAAGTTCCACAATAAAATTGAAAGGAAGAACTTGTCACCTTTGTGGACTTGAAGGACATTTGGTGAAGAATTGCCCGAAAAAGAGAAAGAAAAATCCTTCGGCAACTTCATCTACGGAGCGGACTCAACGGAATCAAAAGACACATCAAGTCAAAGGAGTTCACTCAACCCACCAAAGGTCCGAGCCACAACATCAATCATTCAAGTGGATCATTGCGAGGCAAAGACCTAAGGTGGATCAACAGTCAAAGCTACCAACCCCCGGGCACAACGAATCAAGACAACCCAAAATCCAGCGATTTTGGATTCGGAAAGGTGATATCTTTCCTTGTCTTAAGTTCTAAATAGCTTATGACTGTGTGTAATGCTTTGATTGGTTTTCCCTTCATATTTTTCTTAATCTTTGCATTACATGTTTTTCAATGCTCTTTGTTTTTATACTTTGTTTTTGAACAAAAGGGTTTTTAACGAACAAGTGCATTGAATAAAAAGGGCTTCACGTTCATTCACTCCAAATTAAATTTTCTTGGATTATCAACTTGACTCCATATTCATAATCTTGAAGACACTTCATTTAAAGGAGTTGTTTAATTGAGCATTGGCTAAATTGACTTTAATTGCATCCTTTCACGCATTTAGAAATTTATTATGCTTTTGATATCATAATATTTCAATGTTGCAATGATCATTTATGTTAATTAATTCATCTTTTAAGTGATCAAAGTCAATTTCTCTCTCAATGATCTCTTGGTATAGTCATTATCATATTTGATTGCTTAGTCGAGTATGAATGCGAGATCAATTTTTGGTTGAATACCTTATATATTAAATAATTGATAGCCAATTGAGGGGGAGTCAAAGAAATGTAAAATGCTCAAAAGATGTGGAAAGAGTTACATCCCAATGAGGAGTGTGAAAACTACCACCACATGGAGGAAAAGAAAAAGAAAAAGATACTCCATGAATGCAAAGCAAATTTTTGTTTTAAAAATGTTGATGAAATGCATATTGAAATACTTGACTCAGTCATATTTCATGGTTGGTATAAGGTGGGATTTTTGATAAAAGATGCTCGAAGAGCCACTCCTTCAACAGATTGTCTAGATATATTATCTAACTTATCGGGATTTCAAACATCTATTGATCTTTGTATTTCATTTTCTTTACCAAAATTGATGATTTGATAAAGGCATTACGCATAAGATCAGTTAGATGTAATTGAAATTGTTCAACTTTAAGAGTTTTAATTTTCATAAATTTTCGTTTCATTTTTGAGTATTTTTGATAGATTTGGTATAATCTATTTCTTGTTGCATGAAACGATGACTTTTGTTTAAAGTTGATGCGCTAAAGTGCTTACATACTCTTTCTGGTTTTTATTTTTCTAAATTATTCTAATGAAAGAAATTTGGATTGAATGACATCTATGTGAATTCATTGTTCTTCAAAGCACTTAAATTGATTTCTTGATGGAATACAAATCGGTATTTGAAAAGATTCCAAAATCTGGATTTGTTTCAAGAAATTATTTGATTTTTGCTTTCTGGTACCGGTACGCAATCTGCATTTTTGTTATATACCGGAACTGAGCTTTTATCTCTCTTTCTCTATGAACTAATTTCCTTTTGTCTAGTATGTTCACTGTTTGACAATTTGTGACAAAAAGGGGGAGAAGAGAAATGACGGAGATGAGATCATCAAGAGAGGACAAACGAAAATGGAAAAATGGGGGAGAACGAAAATGATGATCGTATCACAAAGGGGGAGAACATAAGATGCTCAAGATAGGGGGAGATAAAGAAAAGATTGAAAGAGCCGAAAAACAAAAGAACCAAAAGGACGAATCAAATGTAGGATTTTAATTTCTAACGACTAACGTTTGATTTTGTTTGGAGTTTTGTTTTGCAGGAATTACATCACTTTAAGACTCCAAGTCCTAAGTCATAGAGTATGTTCTAGGACTGTTTGGTTCAAATGTAATTTTGTATTTATTGGATCTTTCACGCAAAGAAAATCAATGTTTTGGTGATGACATTGAATTTCGATTTTTTGGTTTAAGATGAGTGACTTGAGCGTTTTATGTATTTTTGGGTTTTGTCACGAAATTGCCAAAGGGGGAGATTGTTACGGCATTTTGGTGTTGGCATATTTCGTGAGTCAAGTCAGTGAGTTGAGTCGGAGTCTTAAAGGGATCAAATTGTCAATCAGCAATCAAAGACTTAGAGAAGATTCAACAAGAGCTCAAGTTGACACTCAGTGTCTTGAGTCTTGAAGATTGAAGATGAAGAATTGTGGATCAGTTACATCAATCTCAAGAAGAAAGTATTCAAAAGGATCAGGTATGTTTAACTAAATAATTTTGGTGATCCGAATACTTTCTTATAGTGTAGAAACACTTGGATGAATTTTTAATTGCATAAAAATCAAAAACTGGACATGGGACATGTTCAGGATCCGGATCAGATGATCCAATCCGGATCCCGAAGGGTATTAGTTCATGTGCAAATCCAATCCGGATCCAAGCCATTCGATCCGGATCCCGAACATTGGATGTTGCTGAAATTCATGAACGATCCGGATCGGGCCTTGCGATCCGGATCCCGAACCCTTGGATTTCTGGAATCGTCAATCTCGTTACGACGATCCGGATCGCAGTAATCCCGATCCGGATCGCCGTCCTGAAAATTTCCAGATAAGGTATGTTTTTGATTCTTATCTCTTTCCAAAGGTTTCTAAACTATAAATAGACATTTAGGGTTTCTCAAAAACGTGGGGAGCACGGCCGATCAATTTATAAAACACTTGAGAGCAACCCTAGAGGCTAGGTTTTTATCGTTCTTCTTTATAGCCTCTTTTAGGTCAATTCGATGGTTCTTTCAAGAACATATCTTTTGTCGAATTGATCTAATCTTTGCTTAGAGATTTCTCCCATGGATCTTCATTGATAATCTAAGCAAAGGATCACCATCGAAGCCAATATTCTTACCGGCTGAGTTTGCGTCGTGGATTCGACGTGGCACCGTGGATTCGGTGTGTTGAAGGCGTTTCGTGGATTCGAAATGTGTGCTCGTGGATTCGAGTGGCGTTCGTGGATTCGAACGTGTGCAGTGGACGTGCAAACGTTGGAGCGCAAGGTCTGAAGAAATTGAAGGAGGGGTTAAATCCGTGGAGACGGTAATCACCTTGTTATTCTTCGTTTCTTAGTGGATTGTTATTGCGTGGACATCCAACCGGTCAGCGCAAGGTCCGAAGAAGCTGAAGGAGGGGTTGAGTCCGTGGAGTCGGTAATCACCTTGTTATTCTTCTATTCTTAGTGGATTGTTATTGCGTGTTGGTCCCGTGGTTTTTCTCCTGGATTGGAGTTTCCACGTAAATCTCGGTGTGTTGATTTTTATTTTCCGCATTGTTTTTTATTTTTGCACTGAGATTGGTTTTTATAATATTACACCTATTCACCCCCCTCTAGGTGTTTGATAGTACCTATTTAGATCCTTGTGGATCCTTAAAAACTCTACATACACAAGTTAAGAGTTTTCTAGTGTCTTGGCCAGATATCATCCATCATATGACAGGAGTGCTAGTCAGAGTTCTACAACTCTAAAACTATCATGAACATCAATAGTAAACACTACTACTAGTATGCTATTAACTACAACAATAGACATAGTAAGAAGTTTGATAATTTCGTAGAAAATCCAACCCACCTAGAACGTGTCGATCCGGAATCCAATCGAGCTGAAACTTGATGTGCACGTTTCTCAGGCTCCTACGGTTCCAACGAACCAAAAATCTCTCAAAAGCTCCTATCGGATTGAACACAACCACAAACACACCAACCCAGGCGCAAAAATTCCAACAAACAAAACTATAAGCAAAAGGTGCACATTTGCACTTATACCTCAACAAGATAATCCCAAACTTAGCTCCTAAGTTTTCCTCTAACTAAGGCACACTCAAGAAGCCAAGAAAAACTATCTTCCAAGTCCTAAGAGTCAGTAATGACTTCATCTTCAAGGTGTTGTCCAAAATCTACTCCAAATTCAGCAAGCTAGTTCAACTTGATGTAGAGGCCAAACCAAACATGATCACAAGCTGAAAGCGAAAAGAAAGTTGCTCACCATAATCTTAAGGGTGTAACCAAGCTCTTAATTCATCATAAAGACCGCAAAGTGATCACGAAATAGCTCCCCAAACCTGTAACAATACATAGAGTTTATAAAATCTGTATGCAGTATTTCTATACATTGGGTCACAAAGATAGCAGATAACATGCACAACTTACCTTCAAAAATTCTGAAACAAGGTGCTCACTTGTTCTTCTTAGAGTCTAGAACAATTTCAAGCCTTTCAATCTTAAAATCCATAAGCAAAAGATAAAGAAATTATATAACCATTCATCGTTGTCCAGAAAACTAAACTCTGCACAAGGGCTTCAAAGAAGGTGTAAAATATCTCTTCAAAAGCTAGAAAGAAGGGTTGCCAGCAATATGAAGTTTCAAGATCTGCCAAAGGAGAAGCTCCCTTCCAAATTTCAGATCAATACTCCACTCCTAGAGCTCACGGGCAGCCGAGGAAGAAACGTCGACAGTGCTGCCAACAGCTGCAGGAAACCTTGAGCTTGCTAATGGAGGAAAGAAGATGAAAAAGAAGCTCTCTATTCTATCCAAAACCAGCCAATAATGGTGGGAGAAGGTAAAGGGCTCTTCTATGGTTGCAATGAGTCAATATATAGCCCAAAAGGTGGAAGAAAGAGCTCCCTCGGATAAAAAAAAACTCACAGAACCTCAGGGCAAATCCCAGGTTTCAAACGCCTGGTTTCACCGGACATCAGCGCGTGGAAACCACTCGCCACATGGCGCAATCCGGGGAGCGCCCGAAACCCCATCGCGCCACTCCCTGCATGCCACGTATCCCCCGCTGAGGCGGTACGCGCCGAGCGCTTCGCGGGTGCCACGTGTCCCCTTAGTATGGGCGCGCGCGCCGAACGCGTTGCGTGAGCCATGCGTCCGCTAGGTCGGTTGAATCCCCACGCGCCACGTGTCTGCCTTGACCCGCGGTCAACGACCATGGGCCCTGATCATTCGAGCGTCCAAATCTTAGGATTGGGCGTCCGAATCCACTAAAAACACAAAAAAGTATTTTTGATCAGAAAATCGTGCTAAGTCCGTTTCCCGCGTTCGTTTGGCGCACAAACGTACTCGACACTTGAAAAAGGTGTCAACACGCCGCTGACTACGTGGCCAAAACGTCAACTAGGATTCGGATCTCCACAACCTCCCCCACTAAAAAAAGTTTCGTCCTCAAAACTAAATATACCTCAAGCAGAAGCCTCGAACAGGTAGGGGTAGGTGTCCATCATCACCGTCCCCAGCTCCCAAGTCGCCTCTCACTCCTCGTGATTACTCCACAACACCTTCACGTACGGTATGGTCCGGTTGCGCAATTCCCTCACCTCACGAGCAAGAATTCACAATGGGCGCTCCTCGTATCCCACATCCTCATCGATCTCAAGTGGAGTGAAGTCAATCACGTGCGAAGGATAAAAAACATATCTTCTCAGAGCTGAGACGTGAAAAATATCGTGGACTCTAGCAAGTCGTGGTGGAAGACCAATCCTGTATGCCACAGGTCCAACACGCTCAAGAACCTTAAAGGGGCCAATAAATCGAGGGCTGAGCTTCCCGCGAACTCCAAATCTCCGGATTCCTTTAGATGGCGAGACTTTCAAGAAGACATGATCACCAATTTGGAACTCCAAGTCTCGACGCCTTGTATCAGCATAGCTCCTCTGTCGACTCTGGGCAGTCTCAAGATGCCGTCAAATCAGTCTAACCTTTTTCTCTACCTCTTGCAAGATATTTGGTTCTAAAGTCCGCCTCTCACCCACATCACTCCAATATAGGGGTAATCGACACCTGCGTCCATACAACGCCTCAAACGGAGCCATCTGAATGCTCGCTTGATATCTGTTGTTGTACGTAAACTCAACTAATCTCAAGTGTCGATACCACCCTCCTCCAAAGTCCAGGACACAAGCTCTCAATATGTCCTCAAGGATCTGAATCGTCTGCTCAGACTGTCCATCGGTCTGTGGGTGAAATATGCTGTACTAAACCTGAGCTGAGTCTCTAAGGCTGTCTGTAAACTCTTTAAGAAATATGAGACGAACCTTGGGTCTCGATCTGATACTATCGAGGTGGGCACTCCGTACAATCTCACCACCTCATCCAGATATAACTGAGCCAGTCACTCTAGTGGCCAAGACATTTGCACAGGTAAGAAGTGGGCAAACTTGGTGAATCTATCCACTACCACCCAAACATTATCTGCTCCACTCTGTGCTCTCGGCAGCCCCACGACAAAATCTATTATAATGTAGTCCAATTTTCACTCGGGAATGTCCATATATTTTTGCTCTTGATAGGGCAATATCAAAATGACCTATCTAGGGGTTGTCCGTATATTTTTGCCATTAATATATAACATATTTTAACTTTGCTATTGGATAGCGTCTCCAATTTAGTGAATACTTGATTATTAATTAGATATATTGTAGATTGAGTTAGATCAATGATAATGTGGGTTTCAATTAAATTTAATTTGGAGATGATTTTCTTCCCGAGTTTTAGCATAGTTCAATCTTGCTTTGCGCAAAATTATGATATATATATATATATATATATATATATATATATATATATATATATATATATATATATATATATATATATATATATACACTAGTTAAATACCCGCGCTTCGCTGCGGTAACTAAAAAATAATTAGACATTAGACATAATTTATTACATTTGAAAGTTAAAAATAGTTAGGCATATTACATTTAATTTAAATTAGTTTCTCGAGAAAACACATAATATTAAAAAAGTAAACTGCATTGAGGACAACCGGTAATTCTTCATTTGCTCTCTTTACTAGATGGGCTTGCTTCATCAAACCTACAATCAATGTAGATAATTTGATATTCAATGTAAATAATTTGATATCATAATTAAATTATAATTATATATATAATAGTAAATGATTAAGTAGCAAAACTAATTTATTTATCTTTAATTACCTTATTTACTTCAAATTTCAGGTAAAATGAACCGAAAGAATTAGTATTTATGGAAATTTTAAGGACAAAAAAAGAGAAGCTATGATAGCAAATCTGTCATAATCTGATAAAATCTAAAAATCTTAGGGACAGAAAAAGAAAGTAGCTATGATAGCAAATCTGCCATAATCTGACAAAATCTGCTCAAAATTTTTTAGGAATTAATCATTTTCGATAGTATCACATCAATCAAATCAATGTTTATAGAGATGATGAGTATATATTTATAGTAATCTTAGACTCTATAATGATTTCAGAAATAGAAAAAGAGAGGAGCATACTATCACCTGAAATTATATCATTATTGATAGAATTTTTAGGATCAGAAAAAGTGAGTATCTATGATAGCAAATCTGCCAAACAAAATCTGTTCAAAATCTTTGAAAATTCATCATTTTTGAAAATATCACATCAATCAAATCAAATCAAATCAAATATTTAACTATTAATCTTACAAAATCTTATATATAATATTTTTATTCCTAAATCTTAACTCATATATAATAATATTTTTATTCTAAATCTTAACCGATAAATTTTTTTTAATATTTTTGGAAATTCATCATTTTCGAAAATATCACATCAATCAAATCAAGTATTTTTAACTATTAATCTTACAAAATCTTATATATAATATTTTTATTCCTAAATCTTAACTTAAAATTTCATATATATTTATAGTAATCTTGACAGATTTGATATGATAGCAAATCTGGCATAATCTGACAAAATATAAAAATCTTAGGGATAGAAAAAGAGAGTAGCTATGATAGCAAATCTGTCATAATTTGATAAAATCTGCTCGAAATCTTTAGGAATTAATCTTTTTCGGATGTATCACATCAATAAATCAAATCAAATCAATGTTTATATAGATGATGAGTATATATTTATAGTAATCTTAAACTCTATAATGATTTTAGAGATAGGAAAATAGAGGAACATACTATACGGAGAGAATTATTATTGATAGAATTCTTTGGGACATAAAAGAGTAGTTATGATAGCAAATCTGTCGTAATCTGACAAAATATATTCAAAATCTTTGGAAATTCATCATTTTTGAAAATATCACATCAATCAAATCAAATCAAATATTTAACTATTAATCTTACAAAATCTTATATATAATATTTTTATTCCTAAATTTTAACTGATATATAATAATATTTTTATTCCTAAATCTGAACTGACAATTTTTTTTCAACATCTTTGAGAATTCATCATTTTCGAAAATATCACATCAATCAAATCAAATCAAATCAAATCTTTTTAACTATTAATCTTACAAAATCTTATATATAATATTTTTATTTCTAAATCTTAACTAAAATTTTCATATATTAATTTAATCTTACAAAATCTTATATATAATAATATATATACAATTAGGAAAATTAACGATATCTCAAAATATATGTCATCATCTTATAAAATCTATTATATATATATTTATAGTAATCTCAGACTCTATAATAATTTTAGAAATATGAAAAGAGAAGAACATACTATACCGAGAGAATCATTATTTATAGAATTCTTAGGGACAAAAAAAAAATTAGTAACTATGATAGTGATTTTAAAAATAGAAAAAAAGAAGAACATACTATACTGAGAGAATCATTATTAATTTATAGAATTCTTAGGGACAGAAAAAAATAGTAATTATGATAGCAAATCTGCCATAATCTGACAATCTGTTCAAATAACAAAATACAAAATCCGATTTCAAACTTAAACTCAACTTTGAATTGAAATTAAAATACAAATTCAACATCAAATTCAAATAATAACTTATGTTATTCAGAAAATTTAAAATTTAAAATCTTAACTGGAATTTTAATATATTAATTTTAGATAAAAATTTTAACACATTACTATTTTAAATCAACTGAAATTTATATATATTAATTTAAAGTATAAATTTACAAATATAGAATAGAAACAGAAATCTTAGGAAGTAGGAAAAGCAAGTAGGTATGATAGGAAATCTCTTAGAATCTGACAAAACCAGCACAATATCACATCACATCAAACAAAAATCTTAGGAATAGGAAAACCAAGTAGGTATGATAGTAAATCTGTCAGAATCTGACAAACTTTATTCCAAAATTTGTTGAAAATCTTTTGGAATTAATAGAAATCTTAGGGATAGCAAAACCAAGTAGGTATGATAGCAAATCTATCAGGATCTGACAAACTTTATTCCAAAATCTGTTGAAAATCTTTTGGAATTAACATATCTGGCAATATCAAATGACACCAAATCTAACATAATCATATAAAATCTGACACAATCCTACAAAATCTGACAGAGGAAAAGAAATAAGTATTTATACCAAAATCTAAGACAATTTTACAAAATATGTTAATATATCATGATAGCAAATGAAAGGAGCAATTATTTTATACCAAAATCTAATACAATCTTACAAAATATGTCAATATATTTTTGGAAATTAGCAATATCAAAATCTGCCAATATTTTTGGGAATTACTAAATATCACTTCAAATCACTTAGCAATTAAATCACTTAGCAATATAGAGTACCTATGATAGTAGAAATATTACATCAAGTAACGTAGGGACAAAGAGCAGTTATGACAGGAAATCTACTAATATCACATCACAAAAAAAAAAGAAAAAAAAAGAAGCAATTATATATATATATATATATATATATATATATATATATATATATATATATATATATATATATATATATATATATATATATATATATATATATATATCATCAAATCAAATCAAATTTAATAGTAATTTTATAGTAGCTATGATAGTGAATCTGTGAGAATCTAACACAGTCTCTGCAAAATATGTGAAAATTAGTAAATATCACATCAAAGTAACCTAGGGACAAAAAGCAGCTATGATAGCAAATCTGCTAGCATTTTCGAAAATATGTTGGAAATCTAGAAAAAAATAATATCACATCACATCAAGAAAAAGGAAAGAGGAAATATATATATAGTAATTTTAGAAAGACAAAAAGAAATGAGGAACGATACCTAATATAATAATTGTATGAAATCTCTTAATATTTTTTGAAAATATCACATGAAATAAAATCAAATATTTATAGTAATTTTATGAGAGAGCATAAGAAATGAGTAATTATATATCATATCATACATCTATAGTAATTTTAAAGGGAGTAATTTGATGTCTTATAAAATTACTATATAGTAAAAAATTACTATATATGATTTATGATATATATCTATATTAGAAAACCGAGATTAAAAAAAGGAAAAAAAAAAAATACTAATATCACATCACATCAAAAAAAAGGAAAGAAGCAAGTATATTATATATATATATATATATATATATATATATATATATATATATATATATATATATATATATATATATATCATCAAATCAAATCAAATCAAATTTAATAGTAATTTGATAGTAGTTATGATAGTGAATCTGTGAGAATCTGACACAATCTCTGCAAAATATGTGGGAATTAGTAAACATCACATCAAGTAACCTAGGGACCAAGAAAAAGAAAATCGATACAATGGTCCAAGTAGCCTCATTGAAGAAAAATATTCTCAATCTAGCTTACTTTTTAAAAATTTTCCCAATCTATCCTCATCTCTATAGATTAAAGAAAAAATAATAATTAAGAGTATTTATACTTTACTTAGAAAAAAAAAAATTATTTTTTTCTCTCTCCTTCACCCACTTTCTCTTTTTTTTCTCTCTCCTCTGCACACACACTTTCTCTCTCTCTCTCTCTCTCCCCCGCCCCTCCCCCTCCCCCTCCCCCAACTCTCTCTCTCTCTCTCTCTCTCTCTCTCTCTCTCTCCATCCGTGCCCTCTCTCTCTCTTCTACCTACCAATAATATAAAAATAATAATTAACTTTTTATAATAATAATATTTAATATTTAATAATAAAATTATTAAATTATTATTATTATTAGTATTTAATTTTACTATATAAAATCAAATAATTATAGATAATAATTAATAATAATTAATAACAATAATATTATTAATTTAAATTATTTATTATTATTATTATTATTATTATTATTATTATTATTATTATTATTATTTATTTAACTAAATAATTAATATTATTAAATATATGATAGAACTGCACACTCAAAAAATAATAATAATTTTAGTTAACAATTAATAATAATAATAATAATAATAATAATAATGATTAATCACATATCACATTATCACTAATGATTTTTCCAAACAAATTAAAATAACATAAATATATATTAAAAATAATAAAGATAAGCACACAAAAAACTAAATATTCAGTAAACATTGAAAATAAATAATTCAGTCATACAAAAATATTAATTGTTCATACATAAAATAACATTACAATTACTTAATTTAAATCATTCTTAATTCTTCCAACTTGATGCCTTAATTCTTCGTGCTCGATGTTTATGATCTTCTATACCATATCTCGTTCCCGATGAAAAAGCATATCATATTATTGTTAAGTACCTATATTAAAAAAAAATTGTTCTGAACTATATTTTCAAACAATA
This sequence comes from Tillandsia fasciculata, assembly GCA_029168755.2. Taxonomy (NCBI): domain Eukaryota; kingdom Viridiplantae; phylum Streptophyta; class Magnoliopsida; order Poales; family Bromeliaceae; genus Tillandsia; species Tillandsia fasciculata. Next base: position 4,717,036 of record CM054944.1, read on the forward strand.
TATAAAGTAATATGGTAATATTTGATATCACCTGATTGATCTCAGTCGGGGCATTTTCGCTTATTATGTCATTTCTATTTGCAGATTCCACATATATAATCTGTTTTTTCTCTCTTATGTCCATATCATTACGAATGCGCGTTGATTTTGGACGACCCTTCTTTGACCTCCGCATAGACTCATCTGGAATCAAAATAGAACCATAATATGGTTGCCAATAATCCTTATCTGGTATGGGATTAAATCTAGGGTGCCAAGTCATGGTCAGTGCCTCAATAGAATAATATTTATCAACAAAGGATTGGTAGTCTATTGCACGTGCAGAACAAGCTGCCAAAATATGAGAACAAGGATAATGATAAATTTGTAACTTCTGGCATGATCAACTCCGATTCCCTAAGTCTACAATTTGAGTCTTTCCTCCTTTTCGACGCCCGCATATGTAAACAGTTTTGGTTTGAATTTGATATACTCCAGGTATATGATGGAACATTGTTGGTATATGGCCATTCGCTTTTTCTCGCTTTTCATCAAGAATATTTTGAATTTTCGGACTCCACTTTTGCCCTTCTCCAGTAAGTCTTTCTGCAACTTTTCGTCTTTCGATAAAATAGTTATTCACACGATAGAAAGTGAGTTCAACGATTGCTGTTATTGGTAAACTACGAACTCCTTTAAGAACATTATTAAAAATTTCAGATAAGTTTGTGGTCATCATACCATACCGACGACCTCCATCATATGCAAGCGCCCACTTGTCACGAGGTTGTCTATTAATCCACTCTTCAGCATCTGGTCTTACTTGTATCAGCTCCTTTAGAGACTTCTCAAATTTTCGGATCTGTCTTTGTGTAGCGATTGTTTTAAGTTTGTTCATCAATTATTATTGTCTCATATAGTCACATTATTTTTAATTATATCAACTGCTATATTCAGTGTGTAGTCAACTGTTATCAGTATTTTTATTTATTTTTAATATACAATTATATTATTTTATATTATATTTATTTTTTTAGTATATAGTTCAATTAGATATTTAATAATATAAATTACTTAATTAAATTAATAATAATATTATTATTAAATAATAATTAAATTAACAATAATATTATTATTAAATAATAATTTAAATTAAAAAATATAATTTTTATTAGTTATTATTAATTATTATCTATAATTATTTAATCATGTTGATTTGTTTGATCAATTAAATACTTATAATAGCAATAATAATAAGAATAAAAATAATAATAAATAAATAAATAATAATTTAAATTAATAAGTATAATTTTATTAATTATTATTAAATATTATCTATAATTATTTGATTTTATATAGTAAAATTAAATACTACTAATAATAATAATTTAATAATTTTATTATTAAATATTATTATTATAAAAAAATAATTATTATTTTTATATTATTGATAAGTAGGAGAGAGAGAGAGCATGGATGGGGAGAGAGAGAGAGAGAGTTGGGGGAGGGGGCGGGGGGAAAGAGAGAGAGAGAAAATGTGTGTGCAGAGGAGAGAGAGAAAAAAAGAGAAAGTGGGTCGGTAGGTAGAAGAGAAAGAGAGAGCACGGATGGAGAGAGAGAGAGAGTTGGGGGATGGGGAGGGGGCGGGGGAGAGAGAGAGAGAGAGAGAGAGAGAGAGAGAGAGAGAGAGAGAGAGAGAAAGTGTGTGTGCAGAGGAGAGAGAGAAAAAAAGAGAACGTGGGTGAACGAGAGAGAAAAAAATTATATTTTTTTTCTTAAGTAAAGTATAAATACACTTAATTATTATTTTTTCTCTAATCTATAGAGATGAGGCTAGATTGGAATTTTTTTTAAAAAAAAGGCTAGATTGAGAATATTTTTCTTCAATGAGGCTACTTGGGGCATTGTATCAAGAAAATCTATAGTAATTTAGAAAAAGACAATAATATCACATCACATCAAGAAAAAGGAAGAAGGAATTATATATTATTTATATATATCTATAGTAATTTTAGTAATATAATAATTGTATGAAATCTCTTAATATTTTTTGAAAACATATAACATTAAAGAAAATCAAATATTTATAGTAATTTTATGATAGAGCAAAAGAAATGAGTAATTATATATCATATCATACATCTATAGTAATTTTAAAGGGAGTAATTTGATGTCTTATAAAATTACTATATAGTAAAAAATTACTATATATGATATATGATATATATCTATATTAGAAAACCGAGATTAAAAAAAAAGGGAAAAAAATTACTAATATCGCATCACATCAAAAAAAAGAAAAGAAGCAATTATATATATATATATATATATATATATATATATATATATATATATATATATATATATATATATATATATATATTATATATATATATATATATATATGTGGTGTGTGTGTGTGTGTGTGTGTATATATCATCAAATCAAATCAAATTTAATAGTAATTTTATAGTAGCTATGATAGTGAATTCTGAGAATTTTACACAATCTCTGCAAAATATGTGGGAATTAGTAAACATCAAATCAAGTAATAACCTAGTGACCAAGAAAAGGAAAATCTATAGTAATCTAGAAAAAGACAATATCACATCACATCAAGAAAAAAGAAAGAAGGAATTATATATATATATATATATATATATATATATATATATATATAATATATATATATATATATATATATATATATATATATATATATAGTAATTTTAGAAAGACGGAAAGAAAGGAGGAATGATAAAAATCTTACATAATATTTTAGAAAATGAGATCACATAATATGAAAAGAGTAATTATTATACTAAAATCTGTTAATATTTTCTATCACATTCATAATATGAAGATCTGACATAATCTTAGGAAATAAGATTACGTAACAAAATGTATTAATATTTTTTTGCAAATTAACTATATCAAATCAAAATATGTTAATATAAGAAATAAGATTACATAAAAAAATCTGTTAATATTTTTTGAAAATTAGCAATATCAAAATCTGCCAATATTTTTGAGAAATTAACCAAAATATGTTATTATACCAATATCTGACACAATTTTATAAAATCTTTTAATATTTTCTATCACATTCATAATAGAAAAATCTGACATAATCTTAGAAAAAAAGATTACATAATAAAATGTGTTAATAGTTATTTAACTATAAATCTTACAAAATCTTATATATAGTATTTTTATTCATAAATCTTAACTCATATATAATAATATTTTTATTCTAAATCTTAACCGATAAATTTTTTTAATATTTTTGGAAATTCATCATTTTTGAAAATTTTACATCAATCAAATCAAATCAAATATTTAACTACTAATCTTACAAAATCTTATATATAATATTTTTATTCCTAAATCTTAACTGAAATTCTAATATATTAATTTAATCTTACAAAATCTTATATATAATATATATATACAATTTGGGAAATTAACGATATCTCAAAATATATACCATCATCTTACAAAATATATTATATATATAAAAAAATTCTTAAACTTGAATATATTAAATTAAAAATTTTCACACATTGGTATTTTAAATTAGAAATTTGACATTTAAAATTAAATAACATCACATCAAATTTATACATAACAAACTAATTTAGATTTTGAATTCAAAATTTAAACTCAAAGTGGACTTTGAATTATATATTTGAAATAAAATCATATTTAATAAAATAAAGTATAAATTTTAATTTTAATTAAAAATTTGTGATCCTAATCTATTTAATGAATTAATAGTAAATGATTTTTTTAATATTTTTATGCCAAAATATATTTATAATTAATGAAAAATTTAAAAAACTAATTTCAAACTTAAACGCAACTTCGAATTCAAATTAAAATACAAATTCAACATCAAATTATAATATTAACTTATATAATTCATAAAATTTAAATTTTAAATTTTAAAATATTGGTATATTATATTTCTTATATATAATATTTTTACTTCTAAATCTTATAGACAGAGAAAGAAAACCATGATATGTTGGAAAATTTTAAAAATTAACCATATCTAAAAATATCAGGTTATATGTAAAATAAATAAATAAATAATTATATATAATCTAATATTTTTTTTTAAAATTTAACTATATCTAAAAATAGTACATCACATCAAATATATATTAATTATAATAAAAAAATTTATTTTTAAAACTTAACTCAAAATTTAATATATTAATTTTAAATGTAAATTTTAAGGAATTGGTATTTTAAATTGGAAAATTAAAATCAGCCTCATTAATTATACCTTGCTAATTAACATGTAATTAAACTTGCATTTGTACCTTGCCGTGGCCACCCCTGCCTTGGCCGCGCTAAGTCTTGCACCCACCCCGCACTCTTCTTCTTCTTCTTCTTCTTCTTCTTCTTCTTCTTCTTCTTCTTCGATATCATTTTTAGACCCAAAAAACATAAACCAAAGGAGAAGATTTAAAAAAAAAAAAAAAAAAAAAAAAAAAAAAAAAGTAAAAAAAAATTAAAACTCTGAAAAATGGTGGAATCTGAATCAAATTAAAAGAGAATAATTAAAGAGAAAGAGAGAAGAGAACCTGCCAGGGCGCCGCCCGCGCCATGCGCGCGCCGCCCGCCTGCTGCCACGCATGCCGCTCGCCTGTTGCCGCTCGCTGACCGTGCCCCGCGCAGCGCGGCCCTACAACCGCACGCGCCCTGCGCGCGTGCCGCGCGGTTGCTGCCGCTCGCGCGCGCTTGCTGCACGCTGCCTGCGCTCGCCCCTGCACTTCTCACCCCCACGCGTGCTGCCCTAGCCCGCACTGCGGGATGCCATGCCGCGCACCCAGACGCCTTGCCTTAGCCAGCGCCGCGCGCGGCCGCTGCCAGCGCCCCGCCCGCTTGCTGCTGTGCGTGCCGCCCGCGCGCGCTTGCTGCTGCGCGTGCGGGAAGAGAAAGAGGTGCGACGCTACAGTTAGCAAAAGAGAAAGAGAGGCGCTAGGTTTAGCAAGAGAGAGAAAGAGGTGCGACGCTAGGATTAGGATGAGAGGTTCGGCGCTTGGGTTAGGAAGAGAGAGAAAGAGGGGGCGAGCAGGTTCGGCGCTTGGGTTAGGAAGAGAGAGAAAGAGGGGGCGAGCAGGTTCGGCGCTTGGGTTAGGAAGAGAGAGAAAGAGGGGGCCCGCGCTAGGACCACACAATGCGTAAGAGAACGCCACAACAGCCAAATGCACAATAACGCGACACATCAGCCAAATGCACAATAACGCGACACGTCATCCGAAGGAACCGGCAAATAGTTATTGTGTGTGTGTATATATATATATATATATATATATACATATATATATATATATATATATATATATATATATATATATATATATATATACATATATATATATATATATATATATATATATATATATATATATATATAATTGAGCTTTTATGCTTTTAAAATTATGAAGTAATTAGTGCATGTGAGTGTTTTTGGATGAAAAGATGTGTTGTTAGGATGATAGTAAATTTTTTGAGTTTAGTCAGCGGTCGGTGAAATAGTATAATCTAAAGAGTGAAATTAGTAAAAAAAAAAAATCTAATGGTAGAAAATTTACAATTGTCTAATACTTTTAAAAGTGTTGGTTTTCTGATTGGGTTTCGGGTCGCCCATGATGGGCAAATCCGATCCGACCCATTAAGAGGTGGTTTTTATTATTCAGTTAAGAAACCACCACCACTACGTATAGTTATTAACTGAGAAGAAAAGAGGAAGTTTTTCCTTAATTTTTTTTTGATCAATGAGAAAGACATTACTCTCTTATTTTGGAGTATTTTGACATTTGGGTTGTGGAACCTGGTGCAATTTTCACCTTGTGATTTTGCATTTGATTCGTTGGAGCAAGTGATTTGGTTTGATCCTATTTCATCACGTTTTAGTTATTGTGATGAATGTATGTTTAAATTTAATTTTATAATCATCATTGGTATCGGAGCCAGGTTTAAACTAAATCCTTGACTATGATTTTTTTTTTTTTTTTTTTTGTAATAAAAATTATTGTGAATATTTTTTTTTATATATATAAGAAATTTGTATGTAATAGTTTCTCTTGAAATTATATGCATGATTTATTTCTAAAATTATAATTTGTGTTGAATTTTTTGACTTAAATTGTCAACCTTATGATAGAAAATTGTTAATCTGAAAATGGCTCTGTTTTCTTCTTTCGTTTTGGAAGAAAGAAGTACGATGGATTGAACTCGAACTTAATGGGTTCGTAATAATCCACTATTGGATCCCTTTTCTGAGCCCAAATCCAACAATAAACGGGTTATTGGATTGTAATATTATAGTATAGCCAGTATTAATACATATATATTAAACTTGGCTTTTGACTTGTTGGCTAGTGTCAATTGGCTAAGTCCTTCATATTTTGCAGGTTGAGGGTTCAATTTTTTGTATAGAGTGATTTTGTTTTGTCTTGTTTTTTTTTTTTTTATGAACTATTTCATAATGGTTTGATTATTTTAAATTCATGCATAACTTTAACAAATTATAAATCATTTTTATTTGAATTGATTGAGATCATTATATGTATTGATTGATGCCATAATATTATAGACAAAATATTTACATTCAAGATTTTCACATGCTAATGAATGTTAAATTTTTGTTAGATATGGCACGTACTATTCGGACTAAGAGAGTTTTGAGATTATTTTCAGATTATCTCCCTGTTGAGTTCTGGGTTATTGTATTTGAGAATTTTGTATGATTATCATTTATGGGAGATGGATATTGTATCATTATTCCAGTTGTACAGATGGTTGGTTTTAGTTTTACAGCACTTTTATTTTATAGCTCTGATATCTGTTTAGCTGTAGCCCCTTTCTTGTAGGTAGGACGCTTCGCCTTTGTGGGATTTTGCATAGGCGGCGGATCTGTTGGCGAGCCCGGGTCGCAGTTTCGACCCCGGGGCGTGACATATGATATAACTTCCTTTCATGAATGATGATGATAGTACTTTATTTTTTTATAAATGCTTAGTTGAGTGGGAATTCTTAGATTTGGAGAAATCTAGAACTTTGTTATCTAGAACTTATTTCTTTGTACTGTGAATATTAAGTTTATGATGATATAACATTTGAATATAGAAGATGATTGGGAACATAGTGAACTTTCGATTCCATTTCTTATATTATATCATGATTAACTTAGTACATTAAAGAGTATAAAGTGAAATATATGTTTTAGATAATTTTTAAGTGCTAATTTTTTAATTAATGCAATGCTTCTATGTAGCTTTGAAATATCATGGCATCAAAGAATATCATAGCAGATCTCAATAATGGTGAGAAATTGGATGGTGATAATTATAATATCTGGCAAACTAAGATTCAATATGTTCTTGAGGAACAAGAAGCATTAGAAGCTATTCACCATACCATGACTGACCCTGGTGAAGGAAACACTGCTCAACATAGAAGAGATCAAGAAGCCTATCGTGCTTGGAAAGCAAAGGATTCCTCTGCTCATGGAATTATGATAAGTTCAATGGTTGATGATCTCATTGATGAGTGCGAGCTACTTCCTACTGCTCATACAATGTGGGTTCATCTAAAGGAGAAATTTAGGGGTACAACTGTAATCAAATTGAGACAGTTGACCATCAAATTTGATACTTATAAGAAGCACCCTAATCATACTATTAAACAACATCTACGAGAGATGTCTAATATGATAAAGGAACTGAGGTCTGCAGGACGCACCCTCACTGATGAGCAGCAAGTTCAAGCAGTAATCCGTTCTCTTCCTGATAGTTGGGAGCATATGAAAGTTAACTTAACTCATAACGACGACATCAAAACTTTTGCTGATGTGACTCGCCATGTGGAATTGGAAGATGAGCGTCTTGGGGCTGCAAGAGGTCCCACGCATGCTTATATGATTGAATCTAGTTCACAAAGAGCTTCGGGCTCTAGGTACAAGAAATTTAAAAATAGAAAGAGTAAGGGAGTGGAGACTGGGTAGGGACCTAAAAAGAACAAGTTCAAAGAAAATCCGAAAGGCAAACGGTTTTGAAAGAAAAAGAAAGATAAGAGTAAGATGAAGTGCTATAACTGTGGCAAGTTGGGTCACTTTGCTCGTGAGTGTACCGAGCAAAAAAAGGTAGCATTTCATTCTATTTTTCTTAATACTGTTTGTGTTTCTAGTACAGTGTTGCTAACTGATTCTTATCCTTTGTGGGTTGTAGACTCAAGAGGCACAGATCATGTAGCAGGAGACCGAGGTGCATTTGTAGAATATCGTCGAGTTCAAGCTGGGACTAAATGGATATTTGTAGGGAACAATGCAAAAGTTGACGTAAAAGGAATAGGCGCGTGCAAGTTAGTGTTGCGTGGTGGCCGAACCTTACTCCTACATGATGTCCTATATGCTTTAGAGATTCGACGAAACTTGGTCTCTGTATATGTTCTTTTAGGTTTAGGTTATGGTTTATATTCTTGCAACAGTTGTGTGGACATATTTTATGACTTTGCTTATTATGGCACTAGCTACTTATTAAATGGTTTCTTTGTATTGGATTGTGAACATAATATATGTAATTATGTTGGTTGTTGTTTGTCTTCAACTGCTTTTAGTGGCAATACGAATGTGAATACAAATGTTTGGCATGCTAGACTAGGACATATTGGTCAAGAAAGGATGAATAGGGCTTACTAAACATGGCCTATTAGGTTCACTCACTGCAATTGATTTGCCTAGATGTGAACATTGTCTAGTTGGAAAAATAACTAGAAAACCATTTGGTAAAGGAATAAGAGCTGAATATCCATTGCAATTAATTCATTCTGATATATGTGGTCCAATGAATGTTAAAGCGAGACATGGGGCATCATATTTCATTACTTTTATAGATGACTTCACCCGTTTTAGTTACGTCTATTTGATTGCTCACTAGTCAGAAGCATTGGATTGCTTCAAGCGTTATGTTAATCTTGTAGAGAATCAACTAGATAGAAGGATTAAAGCCTTAAGAACTGATAAGGGAAGAGAATATCTATCTGAATAGTTCAAAGAATTATGTAATGAAAAGGGCATTGAAAGGCAACTGACCCTGGAACTCCGCAACAAAATGGTGTTGCAGAGAGAAGAAATAGGACCTTATTAGAAATGGTTAGATCCATGATGGCACAAGCAAACCTTTCTATTTCATTTTGGGGAGATACTTTATTAGCAGCAACTTATATATTAAATCGTGTACATTCTAAATCAGTTGCATCTACTCCCTACGAGTTATGGACCGGTAGAAAACCTAATTTAACTTATTTGCGACCATGGGGGTCGGCAACCTATGTTCATGATTCTTCCCACAAGTATGGAAAACGAGGTCCTAGAGGGAAGAAATGTATCTTCATAAGATACTCAGAACAATCAAAAGGTCATGTGTTCTTAGGTAAACATCCTGAGGGAGGTTTAACTGAAATAGAATCACGTGATGCCACATTCATAGAGGACGAATTTCCCAGCAAAGGTGAAATTGACAAGGAATTTTAATTATATGAAATTAAAAACTTCATTGGTGACGACACACTTGAGCCGAGTGGGAGTGAAAGTGATCCACATGGTTCAAAATTACGAAGAAGTGATCGTCAAATCATTCCCCGACGATGATTTGAGATTGAAGGTGAAGCCTTCATGGTGGCTTCATATGACGAAGCCAAGCCTAAGAATGTAAAAGAGGTTTTATCCTGTCTAGAAACGGAACACTAGAGAATTGCAATGGAAGAAGAATTGGAGTCAATGAAATCTAACCATGTCTGGGACTTTGTTGATCCGCCATCAGGGCGCAAGACTATAGGGAACAAATGGGTTCTCAAAATAAAGCGCAAGGCAGATGGATCTATTGAAAGGTATAAGGTTCGCCTAGTGGCGAAAGGTTATACTTAACTGGAGGGTATTGATTATAAGGAATTCATTTCACCAGTAGTACGTTTTACCTCTATACGTCTAATTCTTGCCATAGTAATTCATATAGATTTAGAGTTACATCAAATGGATGTTAAAACAACTTTTCTCAATGGTGAGTTGATGAAGAAATTTTTATGGATCAGCCTTTGGGTTTTGAAATTGATGGCCAAGAAAATAAAGTTTGTAAATTAAGAAAATCATTATATGGCCTAAAACAATCATCTAGACAATGGTATTTGAGATTCCATAGAGCTGTAACATCTTATGATTTTCATATGATCAGTGAGGATCATTGTGTATATGTTAAACGTGAATAGTGTAAATTTGTAATTTTATCTCTATACGTTGATGATATATAATTGGCAAAAAATGATAAGGAGTTCATGAATATCACTAAAGAGTGGTTGCGCTCTAATTTCGATATGGGAGAAGCTGCATATATTCTTGGAGTGAAAATCTATAGAGATCGTTCTAAGAGGTTATTGGGCCTTTCACAAGAGCCTTATATTAAGAAAATTTTAGAACGATTTAATATGCAGAATTGTAATCCCATTGATACTCCTATAGCAAAGGGTGAAAGCCTAAGCCTTGATATGTGTCCTAAAACTCCAGAAGAAAGAAAAGAAATGGCTAAAGTTCCTTATTCTAGTACTGTTGGAAGTCTAATGTATGCCACTATGTGTACAAGGCCAGATATATGTTATGCTGTGGGTTTAGTGAGCCGTTACCAATCAAACCCTGGCATGAAACATTGGGAAGGTGTCAAAAGGATCCTCAAATATCTCAAAGGAACTGGAGATTATTCATTGTGCTATCATAGAAAAGATTTGCGTTTGGTGGGATATTCAGATGCAGATTGGCCAGGAGATCTGGATGAGCGCAAATTCACTTTTGGTTATGTATTCTTACTTAACAACGGCGTCATCTCTTGGAATAGTAAAAACGAAATTGTACTGCATTATCAACCATAGAAGCTGAATTTATAGCATGTTCAGCAGCAGTACAAGAGGCAGTTTGGTTGAAAAGATTTTTACAAAGTTTGGGAATAATTAAAGACAACTTTAATTCTGTGAAAATCCAGTGTGATGATCAAGCTGCAATTGCCTTTGTGAAGGATTCGAAATATCATGGAAGAACAAAGCACATAGATATAAAGAATAATTTTATAAGAGACATTGTGGCGCGAAAGGATGTGGTTCTACAGTATATATCTACACATCTGATGGTTGTTGATCCATTCACAAAACCTTTGACAAGAGATATGTTTAGATCACATGTTGAATCACTAGGATTGCGTAGAATATAATGTACTGTACTTTTAAAAGACTGATCATACAGTTTTGTATTAGTACATTGCATTAATGAAATTTATACTCTATTCTATTTTCTATGTGAAGAGTATACATTGATACTAGCATAAAATATGTGATATCTAACAGGTATGTCATCAGGCTGAAGTCGGCTCCCTCACACAAGCGACTGCGTCAGACATTAAGATGGTGTGCTGAGATGAGAAGAATGTATATTATTTTTCTATAAAACCAGAGACATATTATGAGAGAGTTTAAGAGTGTATATATACATATGTCGCTTTGACGAAAGCCAAGATGAGGTCCGTACTTGAATTGTTTGTATTTTTTGGACCGAACATGATGATCCCACAACATGTTAGCTTGAGTTACCAGATGTGAGATCTCCGATGGACAGTATGATAGAATTGTTGTATAGAGAACTCGAGTTAGATACAAAGAGGTATTTGACTAAGATCTGTACGGTGTGTATGATTTTATTTGGCATATGCTCATTAGAGGAGAAATTGCACCGTAGAACGCGTTTCATACCGCGTGTGTAAAAGCGACTATGAGGAAAATGAGATTAAATTAAAAGAATCCCTGTATTTTCATGGGTGTGAATTCCTCGAGACCTAGAATATAAAATGGTCTCTATATGTCCTTAGTAACTTATGTCTATATTTTGATGTAATAGATCAACGTTCGCTACTTTAGCATGTTTCCAGCAGTGATAAAATAATTAGCCTTATGGGGCATGTCTAGGAAAGCGGTTGGTCTAAAACTGATAAGTATGAGAGCAAAAGGAAGACAGTTCAGATTATGTCTGTCATATGTTGTCACGCCCCGAGTTTTAGAAATCCAGTCTAAAATTTTTTATTTTATTTTTTATTTTTATTTTATTTTATTTTATTTTTTTTTTAAATCAGAGTTCGCAAACTGGGCGTAACAGACCACCACACATATAGGGAATCCTCTATCCCAAGGACAGAGACTCCCCTATACATGCACGGTTAGGCTAATCCAATCATCAATCAGAGAGTAATAGATATCTCAAGTAAACCATACTAATCATCAGGATTAATCCGAAATATCATACTATCATCAATCTGAAGTATCTAAATAAACTGGAAGCTGAAATAACATAAATGAAAGTCAACTACAGATAATCGGGGATCTCAATCATCAATCTATGTCATCAGGGGGACAGCTCTATCGTGACAGGCTCACTGGATCGTCCCGACATCTCACCACTCGACAGACCTGAAAAATGGTCACCCAGGGGGTGTGAGATACACTGTACATGTATCCCAGTGGGCACGATGAGCCGAGAAATAGCTAATCGTACCTACTGGTTACTAAAAATCTGCGGATAGTAATAGATCAAGGGGTAAAGCTGAATAACTGTATAGGCAGGCATCAATCAAAAGCTGGTATGTGAAATAAACTGGCATGAAGCATAATCAAGTGACTGTACATAATGAGTACTATAAATGATGCTAATCAAGCTATAACTGACAAGTCCGAAAATCCTGTAAACGAAATCCACAAGAGATAATAAGAGAATCTATCATGATCGTACTACTGTGCATATACAGGTACGGAAAATATCAGAATCAATCAAATCTAACAGAGCAGGAGTAGGTACTGAAAAGTATGCTAGAACATGAAAAAAATATAAAATCTATGCATCAATCACAAGAATGTCAAGTACCCAATCAATGCCATTATTGGTCACGAGGACCTCAGGCTCATACCACTATCTTGCACCTATCATACTGACATAACCCCGCACCCATCAGTGCTATCTGGGGCTCACGGGTCCTTCCTCTAGACCACTTTACCGGTAAAGAACAAGCTCCACGGGGAGCGACCCCGGCCATGTTCGTGAAGTACAGCGATGCGTGGCAAGTCGTAATGATCAATCTCACGGTCTAGTGACCGGGTAGTCGGCAACGTGCCGAGATCCCAACAGGGAATCATCAGTCAACATCGATCAATCATGCATATCAACTATATCAAGCAATATCTCAAACGACGGGAATCAACAAGTATAATCAGATCATGCAATCTAAGTACTGGAATATATAAGCTGATAACAGGTACATATGATGTGTCACAAGTAGATCAGAATCTATCAGGAATAATCATAGAGCATGCAACCCTACTAATCAAGGCTAATCATGAACAGGTCTAGCGAGATCAATGTCAATCAGGAGAGTCAGGGTATGTCAAAACAGATCATATGGATAAAATCAGCAGGGCAAATCAACAACAGGTGTCCGACTGGACTAAAGCAATCAGAGGACCAAAAAGCTAAAGCCCGGATCGAAAGTAACCCACCTGGATGTAGGTCGATCCACGAACTCCCGCACAGCTACTGGGAGGCTGGTGCTGAGCAGCTGGGCCCTGAATAAATAGATCTGGTCAGTAATAGACTCACACAACCCTTCCCGACGACACGACAGCAACGAAAAGCTTAAACGGGAGAATATCGCCGATTTATCGATCGAAATCCGATTCTCGGTCAACGAGGACCTACGGAACCCTAACCAGATGCCTAGTAGATGTAAAAACACTATCTAAAGGCAGCTAATATGTTCAATTTGCGATTTGGTCCATAACATCCTAAATTTGCATAATATTCTTTAGTTAATTGACTATTTCAGCTTGTTCTTGAAATCCGGGGGTCCAACGACGACGCCGTAAGTTCCAGCGCGTTCGTTACGTCGAGACGGAGCCCGTGCTCACAAGGTTTGGTTGGCACGGGTCCCGATTACAAAGTTGGTCCATAATCTTCTAAGGTCCAATTTACAACTATGTTGAATCTTAACATATACTTGATCATATTGAGAACTAACTGAAGCATGGTAATTAATAAGGACAGAGGAGTGCAGTGCTCACCTTGTGCACGCCGGAGGCCGGCCGGAGCAGTGGCCGAAGCAAGGTGGTGCACCAACCCAAGTGGTCCAAGGCTCGGGTTGGGAGTTCTTGAAGCAAACCGGCTTCTGACCTGGAACCAAGGTGAGCATCAGGTAAGGGTAAGTCTCAGGAGTTGTCTGGTTCATGTGGGGTCGAGCCCCGGCGGCCGGAGGCGGCGGCGGCCGGAGATGAGCCCGAATTTCATATCTCGGGTGCAACACTTTGGATCTTGCTACAGGGGGTCTCTGGCCCCAAAATAAAATGGTAGGGGTAATCATACAGGCACTTAGGTCTTACCTGTGCAGTTGGCCGGAGGCCGGAGCGCCGTAGTTGGCCGGAGGAGAAGGTTGGGTGTGTCTCGGGTGTAGCTGTGGAGGATCAAAACCCGACGTCACAAACCCCATGCAAAGCCTCCATCGACTTCTAAATGATGAAGCAGACCTACCTGGGTGATTTCCCGGTGACGGGGAGCGCCGGCAAGGCGACGCCGGCGAGGCTCGGTCAAGCTTCAAGGCCGATAATGGCGGATTCCGGCGCGGCGGCTCCGGGCCGGAGCAAGATGGACCAAAAGCTTCTACTCCTCACCCCGAAGCTCGGTGCAGTGGTGGCCGGCGACGGGAGGCCGCGGCGGCGCCGGACGGCGGCTGTCGGCCAAAGTGCCAAATATCGGTTTCTAGGGCACGCTCGTTAGGCCCCGATCCTTAACCGATGGCGATCGGGCTTCGTGGAGGTGTTGCAGTCGTCGAGAGGACCCGATTCAACAGTTCCGATCTTGAGGTTGACGGCCGGATGGAGGCGACGGTCAGCGGCGGCCAAGAAAATAATAATCCGGCAGGGTTGCTCCCACCGGCGATCGGGACGGCGGCGATGGCTCGGCCTGCACCCGAGAGGTCCTCTCGGTGTCAGCAATCCCTTGGTAGGGTCTAGGTGCAAAAATGGCAAGAAAAATCCTAAGAGCTTACCTCGCCGGAAAACGGGAGAAGAAGGGTGTCCCCGCGGCGGTGCAGGGCGGAGCCGGGGGTCGGTTCCACACAGGCTCGGGTGCAGCGTCACAGAGGAGTCCTCGGGGAGAGCCTTGATCGCCTTGGACCTTCACGATTACCCTCCTCTCCAAAAACCCGAGATCAAGATAGCTTTTGATCTTCTTCTCCGGTAGTGGAGGCGGCGGCCGGTGCGGGGAGGATCCGGGGAGAGTGCAGAGAGGAGGAGGAGGAGGTCGTTGAGGGGTCTGCGCTAAGGGAGCTGGGGCTGCGGGTGGATATAAAGAGCAAGCTCGGATTCAAAATTTGAATTCGAATGTGCATGTATTGCCAAATTGCAATGCAGCCCCTCCATGCCTGGCATTTTAGGCTCGGGTCCCCCACAGTAACTTTTATTCACATCTAGGTCCTTCTCCAATGAGTGGCACGTTAATCGAGGCAGGTTTTATAGGGATTCATATGCAAAAACTGCATTTTTCCTCTTTTTCACGCTTTTCGAGATCTTCTGGTTGTCAGATCGAGAAACGGACTTCGCCACGACGTCCGGCTCGACGAATCCTATCAGGTCGCGATTTTTGTTTTTCGAGAAAGCGCCCAGAAAATTTCTCGGTCCATAAAATACTGTTCCAAATTACAGTTATCGCGCTTTTCGAGACTTTAGGGTCGTCAAACGGAAATTCCGTCAGCCCCATTGCGTCCAGAACGATGAAACCGTTCAAATTGACTATTTGAAGTGCTATGATCAGCTTCCGGATGGCGAATTGGTCCAACGTTAGCACTTAGGGGATAGGGATACTGTTCATTTACTGTTCCCGCACTGCGCAATTTAAGTCGCGGATCCCGCCCGCTTCATCGCTGATTTCTGGAAGATCCGACCATCGGATCTAAACATGTTTAATATGGTTTTCGATCAGTTCGTCGTGACGGTCGCACTCGTGGTCTCGGATTTTCGAGATCAGGCTCGGATTGAAAGGTGATATTTCTGACCCTATTTCTGTGCAAATTGCACAGCAGAAAAGGGGCACCTTAGCTATTCGTGCATTTATGATCCAACATTTAATTTGACTTTATTTATTTTCATCTATTTATTTATTTACAAAAATTTAAATTCTTACATATGTATTCACCGGTCGACTAGTTATGTTGTTTTTATAGAAAAATTTGAACATAATTGTGAATACATAGTGAGAAAAGAAAAATTAAGTGTAACCATTTGAGAGATTAGGTACACTTAATTCGACATAACTAAATTTGTCTAGGGTATAGCGAGTCATAATATGAGTAAGAGTAATATATATTGTCTTTGGTTTTCACAACTATTATGTATCCCTAACAGGTGCATGAATACGCTTATGAGTAGGCTCGCGGGTCGCACGACCCATTTGTCAGTATGAAAATCACCAAGATAATGGAAATGGTTTGCCCATCACGGGCGAGTAGGAGATGTTGATTTTCTAATTGGGTTTCGGGTCGCCTATGATGGGCAAATCCGACCCGACCCATTAAGAGGCGATTTCTATTATTCGGCTAAGAAACCACCACCACTACGTGCAGTTATTAACTGAGAAGAAAAGAGAAAGTTTTTCCTTAATTTTTTTTTTTGATCAATGAGAAAGACATTACTCTCTTATTTTGGAGGATTTTGACATTTGGGTTGTGGAAGCTAGTGCAATTTTCATCTTGTAATTTTGCATTTGATCCGTTGGAGCAAGTGATTTGATTTGATCCTACTTCATCACGTTTTAGATATTGCGATCAAGGTATGTTTAAATTTAATTTTATAATCATCAAAAAGCATAATAACCGATCTCTCTCTCTCTCTCTCTCTCTCTCTCTCTCTCTCTCTATATATATATATATATATATATATATATATATATATATATATATATATATATATATATAGTAGAGCTTATATGCTTTTAAAAGCACAAGCAAAAATATGTTTGTGAATTTTTTACCATTGGATTTGCATTGAGATTTGTGTTTTTGTAAAGTCAACTAAAGAGAGAGAAAGAAAAAGTAAATAGCACAAATCTCAATACAAATCCAATGGTAAAAAATTCACAAGCATATTTTTGCTTGTAATTTTGAAAGCATATAAGCTCTACTTTATATATATATATATATATATATATATATATATATATATATATATATATATATATATATATATATATATATATATATAAAATTGAGTTTTTATATTTTTAAAAGTACAAATTATTGATACTTAATTATAATTTTTTAATCCTTGGATAAAAGGATGTGTGGTTAGAATGATAGTGGACCATTTGGGTTTAATGGATGGCTAGTGGAATAGGATAATCTAAGAGATGAAATTAGTTAAAAAATAGATCTAACGGTTGAAAACTTATAAGCACTAATATTGCTTGGTACTTTTATAAGCATATTAGCCTAACTATATATATATATATATATATATATATATATATATATATATATATATATATATATATATATATATATATATATATATATATAGGGTGGATGGTGCCGGTGGCAAGGAGGGAGACGGGGGAGAGAGGGGTGACGGGATTAGGGATGTCAATGGGTACGGATATCCGAAATTTTATTCTAATCCGAATCCGATCAGAATAGATTTACCCGATATTAAACGGATATGAATTTGAATACGGATATATATAACAAACGAAAATCCGATCGATTTGAATTCGGATATGAATTTTGACTATACTCTATCGGAACCGGAACCCGAGTTGATTTTACATTATATAATATATATGTATATAAATATTTGATATTATTTTTAAATTTATATTTTAAAATTTTAAATTTAATGTAATATGTTTTGAAATATTATAAAGAAAAAAAAATAATTATTTCGGGTTTAGATTTTCGGGGTTGGCTCGGATTCGAATTTTAAAATTTTGATCGAATCTGGATTTGAATATGAATTTTCTAAATCCGTCGAATTCAAATTCGAATTCGAATTTTGAATTTCGAATTTTGAATTTTAAATTTGATAGTCTAATTCGAATCCCGATTCGAATTTTTAAAAATTCATCCGAATCGTTGACATCTCTAGCTGGGGGTGGTGGCACATAGCAATGTGTGACAGCAGTGAGGGAGAGGAGAGAGGAGAGAGAATCTTCTCTCTCCTAGTCACCTTAAAAGAAGTTTTTTAATAATATCACTCTCCTATTACGCAAAATAAAGCTAAGTTGATTTTTTGTTTCTTTGTTTTTTTTTTTTTATAAATAGATTAGATTGAGATTTATTTTTGAATGAAAATGTCACGCCCCGAGTTTAAAAATCAGGTCTGAAATTTTTTTTTTTTGATTAAGTCAGAGTTTGCAAAACAGGCGTGACAGGCCGCCACACATATAGGAAACTCTCTATTCCGCGAACAGAGACTCCCCTATATATGCACGGCTAGGCTAGTAATCAGCAACAGATATCTCAGTACAACTACTAATCTAGTCAGCAGGAATAATTTAAAATCAGTTATTACATCAATATTTTAAATGTCTAACTCAAATAGAACTGGAATAAAATGCGGAAATAAAAATCCGTATAAGTCATCAAGCTCAATATCTACGATCATGGGGACAGCTCTATCGTGACAGGCTCACTGGATCGTCCCGCTATCTCCCCACCCGACGGACCTGGAAAAATGGTCACCCAGGGGGTGTGAGATACACTGTACATGTATCCCAGTGGGCACGACGAGCCGAGGATCAGCTAATCGTACCTACTGGGTACTAAAATCTGCGGATAGTAAGAGTCAATAGGAAAAGCTGAAAAACTTAAATGTCCACTAATAATCAGAATCTGTCAGTGATAATCAATCATAAAAGCGGTAGGTCATATAAGCTGGAAATCGAGGGTATCCATAATAATCATGCATAAGGAACTGCAGGTGATCAAAGTATGTCTACCAACTAATGCTGGAAATAAACTGAGCAGTAATGCGTCAATAAGGAGCTACCAAACATCCAATCAAAAGCCACCATATTGGTCAACAAGACCTCAGGGATATCTCGCCAAACCTGGCACCAACCTGGCTGACATACTCCGGCACCCTCGGGCACTAACCTGGGAGTCAACGCTCCGGCACCCTTGGGCACTAACCTGGGAGTCACGGGTCGTACACTTGACCACTTTACCGGTAAAGAACAAGCTCCACGGGGAGCGACCCCGGCCATGTTCGTGAAGTACAGCAGTGCGGGCGAATCATAATGATCAATCTCACGGTCTAGTGACCGGGTAGTCGGCAACATGCCGAGATCCCAACAGGGAATCATCAGTCTATATCTATCGATCAGGATCAATCAATCATGCATGTCGGAACATCAAGTAGTATCTATCAATCAGGATCAATCAATCATGCAAATCGGAATGTAAAGCAATATCTCAGGAGTCGATAAGTATCATCGGATCATGCATATCTAGATACTAAAATATAAAAGCTGATGAACAGGTAAATGTGATGTGTCTCACGTAAATCAAGGTCTATCAGGAATAATCATAGGTCGTATCGGTATAATCAGCAGGCTAGTCAATAACAGGTGTCCGACTGGACTAAAGCAACCAGAGGGCCAAAAAGCTAAAGCCCGGATCGAAAGTAACCCACCTGGATGTAGGCTGATCCACGAACTCCCGCACAGCTACTGGGAGGCTGGTGCTGAACAACTGGGCCCTGAATAAGAAGCTACAATCAGTAATAGACACCCACACACCCATCCCGACGACAATACTATAATAGAATGCTTATACGGGATGACATCGTCGATTTACCGAACATTATCCACTTCCTGTTCAACGAGGGTCTACGACACTCTAATAAATTGTTTAGAGACATGTTTACACCGTTTAAATACTGTTCGTATTGTTACATTAGCAAGTTAAAGAATTAAACTTCACTAAAATGCATAATAACCCTAAGTTAATGGCTTGTTTTATTTCGTTCTCGCAATCCGGGAATCCAAAAGCTGCGCCGTAAGTTTCAGCGCGTCTGTTACGACAAGACGAAGCTCGTGCTCACCATTTGGGAGCAGCACGAGACCCGAGGAAAACTTCGGGCCATGATTTTCCTCTCTAACATAGCCGAATAGCATTTTTGTTTCTCCGGCTCTTCAAAACCAAAATCTAACGTGAGCATCGCGTCCAGTGACCCCAAAATAGCCAGGAATACACTGTCGCGGCTTCGCCAACAGCCTTGAACTAAGTTTTATTCCAACATTATTGTTTTATGTTGATTATACTACAACTTTTAATTTAAACTTCAAACCAAACTATTTTGTATATCAAAGTTGGTCTGGGCACTGCCAGGACCTCAGTGCTCACCCTGGTTGAGGCCCAGGGGTGCTGGTTCAAGCAGAACCAAGGTTAGGCTTACACCCTAATTCACAATGCACCAAAACTTCATCCACACATAATCACTTTGATCTGAAGTGAGCACCGAGCTCAGGGGACTATTTGGAGCAAGTTTCATATACAATGTTTTGTCAGATTCTATTTTAAAGTTCACTGGGGCATTTCATCATACACCTTGCATGCATCTTTCACACACACACACACATAGCACCATCCCAATCTTGATTCTCTGCAATTACTGGACCAAATCCAGATTTTCTTGGATCAATTTGATCCTTCCAGGATCTGGAGCCTTTTCCCTTCATCTGGATCAACCCAGAAGCTCTCGGGTGAGCTTGGCTCGAGGAAGAAGATGGGCTAGGTGCATGGAAAATCGTGATGCTCCATTTGAAAGGTCTGGGGCTCAACTAAATGCACCAGTAGGTGCCATTCACCTCCCTGAAACTCTCCATGCACATGCCTGGCCTCGGGGTGCGGCGGCGGCGCGGCGGAGCAAAGCTCCGGTTTGGAGCTTGAGGGCTCTAATGGCGGATTTGCACAGGGATCACCTGGGGCTTTGTAACTTGGAGGGAATGCTCCTCGGGTCCATAGGAAGCTTCCCGACCAGTCCCGCCCCGGCCGGAGTTGGCCGGAGCGCCGGCGACCAATTTTGGTCACTCTCGGGTTCAACCATGGCCGAGCCACCTCTGGCGTGCATGGGAGCCATGCACCGGCATGGTTGCATTCCCCTCGGTCCCAGAAAGTATTCTGGGCAGGTGGCCGGCGACGGGGAAGCCTGCCGGCGCCGGAGCAAGAAGCTCGGTTGAGGCTCAAAAACCCGAAAACTAGGGCATCATGGTTCTCTCAACTTGCTCAACCATACACCCTCAAACTTTGCAGAATACAACTACATATCCTACAGTCTCTACCCACCAATTTTGGTGCGGTTGTGCCCCAGGGTTGCCGAGTTCTCTCGAGGCGGAGGGAAACTAGGTTTCCGGCGACCCAATGTGGCCGCCGGCAAACCGGGCTGCATGGGGGCTCGGGGCTAGGGCTGTAGCATCCTAAGGACCTAATAGCTCCACTGCTAAAGGTCTTGGAGGCTAACATTCAATGGATTGCAACCCTTACCTTGGCTGAGCTCGGGGATGATAGGAAGTAGCCGGAACCCGTACTTCCCACCTTGCGCGGCCACGACAAGCTCCAGCAAGATTCTGCAGGCACCAAGAAATCCCCAGAACTCACTAGACCCAATCTTGAAGCAACTTGGTCCAACCTCCTCCAACTTCTCCTTCTTTCTCTCACTCTCTCGGATTATTTCTCAAAGTGGTTGTGTTCCTCGACCTCCAATTCCCTCGGGCTTGGATGCGGCCACCCAGAGGAGTCCACAGGCTGGGTCTTGATCGCCTAGGACCTCTCGATCACCTCCCACTTCAAGCACCCGAGATCAAGACAAATTCTTGATTAATCTTTTCCGGCGATGGCGAGGCGGTGGCAGGTGCGGGGTGGTCCGGGGAGAGCGGCTGTGAGGAGGGTTCTGTTGGAGGTGGCGGCTAGGGCTGGGGTATAGAGGAGATAGGGTTTAGGGCTTTGTGACCTAGCTACACATATATTTACATATATATAGGGTTCGATACAATCGCAATATAGTCCTTCTACATTTAATATTCCACCCTAGGTCCATCATAATATCAATGATCTCACACTTAGGTCCCTCCCTATACAATGGCACGCTTTCCGAGACACGTTTCAAAGGGTTTATGTGTAAAAGTTGCACTTTTCGCCACATTTTTCGCTTTTCGAGAAAATCCGAGCGTCAGATCGAAAAACGGACTTCGCCAGGACGTCCGGCTCGACGGAACCTATCAGGTAGTGATCTCTGTTTTTCAAAATTGTGTCCGGATAAATTTTCGGTCCATAAAAACTGTGTCAAAATACAGTTTTCACGCTTTTCGAGACTCCAGGGTCGTCAAACGGAAATTCCGTCAGCGCCATTGCGTCCGGAATTATGAGACCGTTAAAAACGGCTACCTGAAGTGCTATGATCGGAGTTCGGACAGTGAATCGGCCCAATGTTGGCGCGTGAGGGCTCGGGAATTAGGGTTTACTGTTCACTTGTACCCGCGACTTAAATCGCGGGTCCCGCCAGCTTCAACGCGGATTTCTGAAAGATCCGACCGTCAGATCTGAACAAGCTTAATATGGTTTTCGCTCAGTTCGACGAGACGGTCGCTCTCGTGGTCTCGGATCTTGGAGATCAGACTCGGATTGAAAGGTGATATTTCTGGCCCTATTTCTGTGCAAATTACACTGCAGAAAAGGGGCACCGAGGCTTCTTGTGCTTTTCGTGATTCAAATTCAACTTGGTTTCAATCCATTTCATTTATTTATTTATTTACAAAATTTTAAATTCTTACAGAAAAGCTAATTAATCATTAATTTTTCTTCTTTTATATTGTGCCATGATTTTACTTTTTAAGAGCCAGTCATGTTCACAAGAGTCACCCTAATTTTTTGGGTTACATGTTATCCGAATAATTTAAAATTATCATGATATTTATTTGGATACTAATTATTAAAAGAGACTAATTAGGCGAAGTCGACATTTAAGTGGTCTTAAGCTATAACATATTTATGGAAATCCATAATACGCTAAAACTTAAGCTTGTAGGTTTGGAGCGGTTGTTGACTACATAAGTTATCAACCTCTAGCCTCTTTGATTTTTATTTTATTCCACATTATTCTCATAATAGGGTCCGTTTGGTAACGGAATAAGACAGAACTAGTTATTTGAGGAATAAATATAAAATATGGAACTAGTGTAAAAAAGAGTTTAGGATGGTTCCAGGGATAAGAGATTTTATGTTTGGTGTGAGAATGAATAATAAGAGAAATAAAAAATTTTAATTAGGATAAATTACCTTTTTGCCCTCAAATTTTATTATATAATAATGAGGTGAGAGATGGTGACTCGGTAGAAGTGGGAGAGTATTTAAGAAAAAAAGTAATATGATGGTTGGAAAGAGTGATAACAATAATTCTCATTTATTCTAGTTGTACTGGAACAAGCTATACCTGTTGATTCCTGATACGTTTGAAAGAATAAGAGGAATATCCCTTCTATTTCCGATTCTATACCGAATCCACACTGGCCCATAGGAAAGAATAAGAGGAATATCCCTTCTATTTCCGATTCTATACCGAATCCACACTGGCCCATAGAGGTAAGGGTCGGCCGCCCGGCCCGGCACGGTTGTGGGCCGTACTAGGCCACATCTTGCCAGCCTACAGCCCAGCCTAGCACTGCCTACAAGTTTCTAATACTTCCAGTATGGCCCGCCATTTGTTTTTTTTTTTCCTTTCTGATTTGCATTTTATTTATTATTATTATTTTTTTTATTTATTCTTAAAAAAATCATTTAGTAGAGAAGTATACAACTTATTTGAACTATAGACCATTTTTGATTCCAATATCCAACCTTTTAAAATTTCAATGCTACTATCCAAATTTTAATTTATTTAATTTAATTCATTTAATGGCTTTTTCCGATATAAAATTTAAACTAATTGCTTACTTTTATAAATTGATAGTTTGCATAAATTGCATAAAATATATTAATCAAATCTATAAAAATAAAAGAAGTATTCAAATTTTGAAGTTTAAAAGTCATTAATTGACTCAAATCAAATAATTTAAAAAGATTAGTTGCTAGATCAAAATTTGTAGAGATTAGATAGTTAGATCAAAATAAGTGATAGTTAAGATAAGTTCTATACATTTCTATCTTAAAACTGTTCAAATTTTAATTATTCTTTATGACAATTCATCTTGAACTTATTTATTTAATAAAAATATAATATATTTTATAAAATCAATTGAAAAATTAAAAAAAAAATAGAATTAAAATATAAAAAATAAAACCATAGTAAAATGGGCCAGCTAGTGGCCTGGAACAGCCCAACTCATTTCAGGCCGTGCGCCGTGCTTCGCCCCGGTCCAAAGGAAGGTGGCCAAATCCGGGCTGGGCCGCTTTGTGCCTCGTTTCGACAGAGAAAATTTGTGCCTTGCTAGCCCGGTATGACCCAAATTACATCCCTATATACAAAGAAGCAACGCTTTGTGATTTGAAAAACATACAAAAGTAGGGTATACTTTGAAAAGCAGCCTTTGCCTCGGTGTAGTGTATTGATCGGAACATCTTCGTATCGGTATCTTCTGGCACTTGTATTAGTTGCCCTGAGGTCTCTGTTCCTTCTTTGCTCGAGAATTTCTATCAAACTCTTATCAGAATTTTGGTTTGGATATATCATAATATTTCAATTCACTAACAAGTTTGGATGGTGTTTGAATTACATTTTTCCAAACCTTGAAGTGAAATTTGGAATCCATTCAAAACTTGATTTAAAACTAGAGCCCCAAATCCAAATGTCCTATTTGCACGTTGGAATATATATATATATATATATATATATATATATATGGTTGGAAAATTCGGTACTCATTCCGGTACCAAATTCTGTGAATCCGCAACCCGCTTCGATACCACAATCCGCTCTGGTACCGCCTAGAGTTGGGTTTCGCCACGGAAACGTCAAATCGAATTTTTACCAAAAAAATTCGTCCCCTCAACAAAATTGGAACCAACACAACCACGAAGAGAAAAAAAACCAAAACAGAAAATATGCGGGTGAAATAAGATTCATTAACCAAGAAAAGAATTACATTGATTACAACGACTCCTCTTTTGCAATAGAGTAGCTTCAATCCGAGCCCTCCTCCTGAATCTCTCTCACCCTTCTCTCGTCTTCTATAAACCTAGAAGACTATGGGTGTGGCTAAATCTTAGCCACAACCACCTCCATGAGTGTTACTATCACCATAGGTGTAGATACCACTATATGGATGTGGCTAAATCCTAGCTCCCACCACCTTCTGTCACGCCCACGTGGGTTTTTAAGTCAAGACAAGCGAAAAGTGCGTGTATAAATTTTTCTTTTCTTAATAAATTAAAATCAACCTCATCCCCGGTGCGTGTCAGACCGCCACATACACAAATTCACTCTGCCAACGGACAGAGTCTCCTTTGTATATGCACGACGTCCCATTCACAACATCAACCATCAACCATGCAGTAGACATTAATCACATAGAAGAGAACATTCATTTAGCTACTGTTTTGAAAACCGGTGTCCACCCGACACCTTATTTTTCAAGCAATTCAACATTCAAATTATTGAAGTGGTGTCACCGTTTGGAAAGGATAAAACCAGTGGTTGTAAAATCCGTGCCCACACGTCACTCCGATTTGGGAAAACGTTTTCGAAATCGTTTGGTTTTTCATAAAAACATGCCGCGCATGAAAACATCACCAACAATAGCTAAACCATAAAAGTACATCCCATCCACAGTGCCAACTAATAATTGTTCACAACTAATACAAACCACAAAAGCAAATTCAACTAATAATAGCATAAAAGAAATGAGATAACCCAAGAGATCCTGACTACGGTCCTCGCGACGCAGTCTCACCGCCATCCCGGCTAACGCACCTAGTCACACCTGTCACGGAGTGGGTAAAGTCAGTGACAAACAAAGTAGATGTCTAATATTAACAAGGAATAAAGAGCAAACCGATTACACCGGAACCTTTCGCTAAAACCCTGTACATAATTAAGCTGGGCACCAACCCCAGATTTACCAATTAAGCTGGGCACCAACCCCAGAGTACCTGTCGGAGAGACGGAAGTCTCCCCTCGTGCACAACCACTTTGATGCTTTTAACCTCTTCACGGAGCTAGTACGGCACCTATAGCTGTCGTGAAGAGATCCCCACCCTACACACGTGGGGCACACGGGTCATTCAGACCACTTCTCCGGAAAAGTACACCCATGCGGTGGCCCTATCCGCCTGTGTACGTGCAGCATCCAAAACCAGATTTGCCGAAATCGGCGTGAATTAAGCACCGCGACCTCAGCCGCAACAATCAACATGTTAGAATAAACAGAAACACTTATGCGAAAGATTTAACAGTCCATCTACTTTGTTAGACAAATTGAAAGCCTTTTTATGATGATAGATGCACTTACTGCACTTGTTGCACTTATAGCAACGGTACCCACCTTGTTGCGGGGAGATCGGAACACCTGGATCTTTCACAAACTCCCGCTGCGCACCTGGACCTAAGGAAAGTCCGCAAGGGTAAACTATAGTCAAAAACACGTACTAACATCTCAAAACGAAAAATCCAATTTACTTATTTTGACGGAAAAAGTCCAACACCGTCCGGTTCACCGAAAACCGGAACCCCGCGCCGCCGTCGCCGCCCGCCAGAGCCCCGCGCGGCTCGAAACCGCGCGGTGCGTCTCCGCGGGCGGCGCCCGCATGGGTTTCGGCCCACGCGGCGCGGCGCCTCGCGCGGCGCCTCGAGCGGCGCCCGCGCGGCGCCTCGCGCGGGTGCGGCCCCGCGCGGCGTGGGCGCGGCACCCCGCGCGGCGCCCGCGCGGGTGCTGCCCGCGCGGCGCCCGCGTGGGTACGGCCCGCGCGGTTTCCGCCGTCGCCGCTCGCGGCGGCAACCGTCCGTCCACGGCGTCCTTCCGCGCGATGCCCTAGCGGCATCGCGCGTCTCCGTCGTCCGTTCCGCGCCCTAGCACGACAACGATGGCGGCGACGGAGACGGAGACGACGGAGAAGCCCGAAAACTCAACAAGAAATAACGAAAAAATCCCAAAAAATAACTACAATGTTTTACTAACCGAAAGGATCGCCGGAAAGGTTGCCCGGTCGCGTTCTTGCCTTCGGTTCGTTGTTCGGGAAGGTCGGGCTCCTTCTCTTTTTCCTTTTCCTTTCTTCCGGCTAGGGTTCCGTCTTTTCTTTTTCTCTTTCTTTTTCTCCTCACCGATTAGGGTTTTATTTTTCTTTCTTTCCTTCCGATAACCGGGATCACTTATATAATCCCTTATTATTTAATATTTATTTATTTATTTATTTTCCTTTTTATTTCATACGTACGTAAAAAGGAAAAACCCCCGAATATCCGGATATTTATCTCTTAACAATAAATATCTGATCCACGAGATAAATCCCACCTTTTAAATCCTAGTCACCGATTATTTAATTTCCTAATTAAATAATCATAGAAAATAAATTCCCAAATTAATTTATCGTCACCGATTAATTAATTCCTTAATTAATTAATCACACCGAATATCCAAACTTCCTCAGAAAATGTGTCGGATATTTTACACGAATTCCGATGCACGCCCTAAGTCACCGCGATCTTCAAAGTCCCCTCCCGGGAGATCCGTACATCGGATTCCCGATCCGATCGCACCGTCGGTCTTCGTTTTTCAAGCCCTATGCCAGAAAAATATCCGCACCACGCACCGACCGACTTTTAAATATTAAATAATTTTATTTCACTTAGGGCTTAAACAATTTACATGTGAGTCATAAATGCACCTAAGAGCCGAATCACTACACCACTCACACTTTATAAAAAGTTTCGTCCCGAAACTTAAGTACAAACCTCACTAAACAATTCGGGAAAGCATTCCCTCATTTTCGATTCCAGTTCCCATGTCGCCTCACGCTCTTCGTGGTTGCTCCACTGGACCTTTACATAGGAAATAGTTCGATTGCGCAACTTCTTGTCCTCTCTTGCCAAAATCCGCACCGGCGTCTCCTCGACGCTCAAATCCTCTCGCAACTCGATGGTGGAGGCATCCAAGGCATGAGAGGGGTCAGCGAGGTACTTCCGGAGCATTGAGACATGGAACACGTTGTGGACTCGTTCGAGGTTCGGCGGCAAGGCTAACCGGTACGCCACCGGTCCTACGCGTTCTAGGATCTCGAACGGTCCCACGTACCTTGGGCTTAACTTTCCCTTTAAGCCAAAACGTCGGTTCCCCTTGGAGGGCGAAACTCGGAGTAACACATGCTCACCTACCATGAACTCTAAGTCTCGTCGTCTATTGTCCGCGTAGCTTTTTTGTCTGCTCTGGGCGGTCAGTAGCCTTTGCCTAATCAACCGCACCTTTGCTTCGGTCTCCTCCACCAAATCTGGGCCCAGAAACTTACGCTCACCTAAGTCGTCCCAGCATATTGGAGACCGACAGCGGCGCCCGTACAGGGCCTCGTATGGTGCCATCTGAATGCTGGCCTGGTAGCTATTATTGTAGGCAAATTCCACTAGGGGCAAATACCGTGACCACCCTTCGCCCAAGTCCAATACGCACGCTCGAAGCATGTCCTCCATAATTTGTATCACCCGCTCTGATTGTCCATCGGTCTGCGGGTGAAAAGCCGTACTGAAATGCAACTTGGTCCCCATTGCCCGTTGCAGGCTTCGCCAAAAGTTTGACACAAATCGCGTGTCCCTGTCCGACGTGATAGATGTCGGTACCCCATGCAACCTTACTATCTCATTGATGTATATTTGTGCCAGTCGTTCCCGAGTCCACGTCGTGTGTATGGGCAGAAAGTGGGCCGATTTCGTCAAACGATCCACAATCACCCATATCACATCGTGTCCCTGTGGCGATCTCGGGAACCCGGTCACAAAATCCATGGTAATCATTTCCCACTTCCACTCGGGCACCGGTAATGGTTGCAATTTTCCTGCCGGGCGCTGATGCTCGGTCTTTACCTGTTGGCATACCAGGCAGTGTGCCACAAATCGAGTCACGTCTTCCTTCATCTTGGGCCACCAGAAGGTTTGTCTGACGTCCTTGTACATCTTCGTTCCCCCGGGGTGCGCTGCATA
Source organism: Tillandsia fasciculata (assembly GCA_029168755.2). NCBI lineage: Eukaryota > Viridiplantae > Streptophyta > Magnoliopsida > Poales > Bromeliaceae > Tillandsia > Tillandsia fasciculata. Next base: position 4,746,271 of record CM054944.1, read on the forward strand.
TGGGGCAGTATGCGCCTCCCGTAGGATTTCCTCTTTGAGTTCCGGTAGATCCGGCATGCAGATTCGTCCCCGAAACCGTATCGTGCCATCGGAGTTTTGTGACGCCCCCAATAGTCCCACATCGGATGTGGATGGAATTGTGATTGGGTTTATATGAGACATGGACACTAGTAATAATAACTGGGCTTAAGCATTTTGGGCTGTGGTTTGGGCCCAACAAGTTATTATTGCTAGTGGGCCGGGTCGTTACATTTGGCATCAGAGCCAATAACCAGCCGGAAGTGTGCGGCGAGTCTCGGCTGAGCCTGGGTCTAGATGACAGGGCTAGCGAGATGAGTCTCACATCGCCTGGTGATCTTGGGCTACTGTGTGTGTGTTTGGTCTGACAAGGACGTCAGGCCTAAACAGGGAGAGTCTGTGACACCCCCAATAGTCCCACATCCGGCTGCTGTGTTGTGTTTGGGCTAACGAGGACGTCAGGCCTAAACGGGGGGAGATTGTGACGCCCCCAATAGTCCCACATCGGATGTGGATGAAATTGTGATTGGGTTTATATGAGACATGGACACTAGTAATAATAACTGGGCTTAAGCATTTTGGGCTGTGGTTTGGGCCCAACAAGTTATTATTGCTAGTGGGCCGGGTCGTTACAAGTTTACTGTAAAATCACCCTCTTGGTCGGCGATTATCCTGCCTCGCACAAGCTGGAGTTGGTCATCAGTCGATTGCCCTTCGAGAATCCTGTCCAGCAGGGTAGGTCTGACCACCAGCGTCAGAAGTTGTGCGACTGTACCTGCCGGTACTACTTCTAGTCTCAACCGCGAAAATTCCGCAATCAGACTATCTGCTGGGTGATGGCACTCACACCTGCCTCCTCGGCCTGCCCCTTGCGACTCAAGGCGTCGGCCACCACGTTTGCCTTTCCCGGGTGATATGGATCGTTATATCGTAATCCTTCAGTAGCTCGAGCCACCGCCTTTGTCGCAAATTTAGCTCCTTTTGGGTAAAAAGGTACTTAAGACTCTTATGATCTGAGTACACATTGCAGTGTGCCCCATACAGGTAGTGTCTCCAAAGCTTGAGGACGAACACAACCGCTGCGAGTTCCAAATCGTGCACGGGGTAATTCCGCTCGTACTCCTTGAGCTGCCTTGACGCATAGGCTATAACCTTTCCCCGTTGCATGAGTACTCCTCCCAGTCCGTTCCGCGATGCATCGCAAAACACTTCATAATCCTCCCCTGGTTCTGGCAGGGCGAGAATCGGGGCCCGCGTCAATCTATCCTTGAGCTCCTCGAAGCTCCTCTGGCATTTATCCGTCCAGATGAACTTTTCCCCCTTTCTAGTCAAACGGTTTAAGGAGGTGGCTATCTTGGAGAAACCCTCCACGAAGCGCCGGTAATACCCGGCTAATCCCAGGAAGCTTCGAACCTCCGTCACCGTCGTCGGTTGGGGCCAGTCCGTCACCGAATTTATCTTCTTCGGATCCACCGCGACTCCAGTTGCCGAGATTACGTGCCCCAAGAAACCGACCTCACGGAGCCAAAACTCACACTTTTTGAGTTTGGCGTAGAGTTTCTGTTCCCGTAGGGTCTGGAGGACTGTGCGCAGATGTTCTTCATGTTCCTCGTCTGTACGAGAGTAGATAAGGATATCGTCGATGAAGACCACCACGAATAAATCCAGGAAGGGTTTGAATACCCTATTCATCATGTCCATGAACACCGCCGGGGCATTTGTGAGCCCGAATGGCATTACCGTAAATTCGTAATGGCCATAGTGAGTCCGGAAAGCCGTTTTGGGGATGTCCTCCCCCTTAACCCGGAGCTGATGATAGCCCGACTGCAAGTCAATCTTTGAAAACACCGTCGCCCCCTGTAATTGGTCGAAGAGGTCGTCGATCCTTGGCAGGGGGTACTTGTTCTTAACGGTGACCTTATTTATCTCCCGGTAGTCGATGCACAACCGGAGACTTCCGTCCTTCTTTCTCACAAACAGGACGGGCGCGCCCCAGGGTGACGCGCTTGGTCTGATAAAACCCTTGTCCAAAAGGTCCTCCAACTGTGCCTTGAGTTCTTTCAACTCCGCGAAGGCCATCCTGTACGGTGCCTTGGTGATGGGTTTGGTGCCGGGAAGTAGTTCAATAGGGAAGTCGACCTCTCGCTCCGGCGGCATTCCGGGGAGCTCCGTCGGAAATTCATTCGGAAATTCCCTTACAACGGGGCCGCTGAACCTCATCTGGGAAGCGGCCCTGAACTACCTAACGGCCCATTGGGTTCTTGACTGCAAGGCATGGGGTGGAGCCCATTGATTCCTTGCATGGCCCTTCACGGGCCTCACCGAGTACACAAGGTTCTCCTATGCTCCGAAGCCCGCCCGCGCACATTGGCCGGGGGGGGGGGGGGGGGGGGCTTCGCCTAGTACTTATGGATTCTTCCCCCCCCCCGAACCGCACTAGGCGTTTTCGGGGTCAGGGATGGGGATGGCAGGAGGGGAAGAGAGAGAGAGAGAGAGAGAGAGAGAGAGAGAGAGAGAGAGTCTGACGGGGGTAGCAGGCTAAGGTGTAACCGGTGCTCCTAATCTAGGAGGAAAACAGAAGTTACCTACCGTTACTAGGTCTGGGACGTCGCGTCCTCCACTGCAGTATCCCGGGGAGTCCGTCCACAGCCCTTGGGCCAGCGTCGTACGGCGTGCTGGGGAAGGGACTTAACGTCTGAAGAGTCCGCAGATTGCTGGTCGCCGGGCGAGTCCTTTGGCTGAACGGGGGCCACAACACTCTCTGGTCCTTTCTGTTGTGGTGGCGCGGGGGCGGCGGCAGGGATGGGCCTCTGAGGGCAGAAGGCACGAGAGTGGTCCGGCAAGCCGCATTGATTACAGTAGTGGTACCTCCAAGTACATTCAGTCACCGGGGGAGCACCCTCGCAAATTACGCACGGTCCCTGAGGCAATTTCGCGCCCCTTGCTGGTGTCGGTTCATCCTTTCGTGCTTTCTCCGGACGCCCTCTTCCTCGGCCCTCTTGGTTGGGGTCCCCTCGCGGGACGGATGTAGCAGTCCTCTCTGTTCCCCCCGGTCGCGGTGCCGGAGGCCTGGTGGTGCCCGATTTTCGAGGGCACTCGTAACGTGTGTGGCCTGGCCTGCCGCACCGGTAGCAGTGGTCGTATCTCCATGGGCAATCCGTCACCTGGTGCGCCCCGATGCATATGGGGCACGGCCTCCTCAGCGGTTCGGGTCCTCCTTTCATTGTCTTTCCAAATTTCCCTTCTGTCCTCGGGTGCTTGAGCGCCGGGCCCTCCTGGAAGGGGGCCCCCACCGATCCAGGATAGGAATATCTCTGCCGAGCACGTGCCTCGGCCAGTTCTTGCTCTGCCCGCAGGGCCAACATGATCGCCTCGTTGAGAGTGGGGAACCCCGCCGGTGGCATTCCCCGATAGGCGTCGTCCCTGGCGTCTTGCTGGGTGCGGTCGACGCCCTCGAAGTCTTGAGTCAATAGGCATAGGCGCTCGGTGAGAGTTAATAGTTGCCCTGCTATGTCGCGTAGCTGATTGCGGAGTAAGCGATTGGCTGCGGCTGTGGGATCCATCCTGTCCATTTAGAAATAGTTAGCGCTCGGTGGCCGAATCCTGGCCGTCGTCTGCTGTAAACAAAGAAACCACGTTAACCCTAAGGTTATCACCCTAGCACCCTGTCTTACGATTACACCTATATTAAATCCCCTTTTTCCCCGTACTCTCACGTACTACCGCACCTACACCTTGGTTATCTCATGTCCAATTTGCTTGTGGCATCATGCACTATGGATGTGGGTCACCGTCTACTGTGGTTATGGATGTGGGCCCGCGCGGTTTCCGCCGTCGCCGCTCGCGGCGGCGACCGTCCGTCCACGGCGTCCTTCCGCGCGATGCCCTAGCGGCATCGCGCGTCTCCGTCGTCCGTTCCGCGCCCTAGCACGACAACGATGGCGGCGACGGAGATTGAGACGACGGAGAAGCCCGAAAACTCAACAAGAAATAACGAAAAAATCCCGAAAAATAACTACAATGTTTTACTAACCGAAAGGATCGCCAGAAAGGTTGCCCGGTCGCGTTCTTGCCTTCGGTTCGTTGTTCGGGAAGGTCGGGCTCCTTCTCTTTTTCCTTTTCCTTTCTTCCGGCTAGGGTTCCGTCTTTTCTTTTTCTCTTTCTTTTTCTCCTCACCGATTAGGGTTTTATTTTTCTTTCTTTCCTTCCGATAATCGGGATCACTTATATAATCCCTTATTATTTAATATTTATTTATTTATTTATTTTCCTCTTTATTTCATACGTACGTAAAAAGGAAAAACCCCCGAATATCCGGATATTTATCTCTTAACAATAAATATCTGATCCACAAGATAAATCCCACCTTTTAAATCCTAGTCACCGATTATTTAATTTCCTAATTAAATAATCATAGGAAATAAATTCCCAAATTAATTTATCGTCACCGATTAATTAATTCCTTAATTAATTAATCACACCGAATATCCAAACTTCCTCAGAAAACGTGTCGGATATTTTACACGAATTTCGATGCACGCCCTAAGTCACCGCGATCTTCAAAGTCCCTTTCTGGGAGATCCGTACATCGGATTCCCGATCCGATCGCACCGTCGGTCTTCGTTTTTCGAGCCCTATGTCAGAAAAATACCCGCACCACGCACCGACCGACTTTTAAACATTAAATAATTTTATTTCACTTAGGGCTTAAACAATTTACATGTGAGTCATAAATGCACCTAAGAGCCGAATCACTACACCTTCATGGATATTACCACCACCGTGGGTGTGGCCATCTTAACATCACCGTCAAATAATAGCACATATGCTATATTTATAGCTTACAACAAAAGCTATCCAAATCCTAGTCTAAATAGATTTTTATTCTAATTAATATTTAAATCTTAACAAACTTATCTCTTTAAGATTTAAATATTAATCTTAAGCCAACTAGGATTCAACGACAAATCTAATCAATATATATATATATATATATATATATATATATATATAATTAGGCTGGAATACTATCGATAGCACCAAGTCATTGGTGCTATCAAGTTTTTAGCCTTTGGATTAAGAAATGTTCGGTTAGGATGATAGTGGTCTCCTAGGGTTTAGTGGGTAGTTGGTTGAATAGTAAAAATCTTAGAAAACTACTATAATCCCAACCGCACATACTTTCATCAAAGCGCTAAAAACTTGATAGCACCAATTGTTTGGTGCTATCGATAGTATTCCAGCCGGACTATATATATATATATATATATATATATATATATATATATATATATATATAGAGAGAGAGAGAGAGAGAGAGAGAGAGAGAGAGAGAGAGAGAGAGAGAGAGTATTAAGCTACTATACTATTAATAGTAGTACAAAGTATTTGGTATTATTGACTTTTTGACCATTGGATGAAGAAATATGTGGTTAGGATTATAGTGGTCCTCTAGAATTTAGTGGGTTGTTGGTGAAATAGTATTATCTAGAAAACCACTATAATCCTAATCGCACATTTCTTCATCCAAGGGTACCAAGTGCTCGGTACTATTAATAGTATAGTAGCCGGACTCTCTCTCTCTCTCTCTCTCTCTCTCTCTCTCTCTCTCTCTCTCTCTCTATATATATATATATATATATATATATATATATATATATATATATATATATATATGAGCTCCTATGCTTTGAAAAGTACCAACTTATTGGTGCTTATAGGTTTTTAGCCATTAGATGAAAAGATGTGTGGTTAGGATAATAGTGGGCCCCTTGCGTTAAGTGAGTGATTGGAGGAATAGAATGATCTAAGAGATGAAATTAGTCAAATCGGTAGATCTAACGGTAGAAAACTTACCAGCACAAATTGCTTGGTACTTGTACAAGCATAGTAGCTGGACTCTCTCTCTCTCTCTCTCTCTCTCTCTCTCTCTCTCTCTCTCTCTCTATATATATATATATATATATATATATATATATATATATATATAGAGAGAGAGAGAGAGAGAGAGAGAGAGAGAGAGAGAGAGTTAGGCTGGTATGCTTATGGAAGCACGGAGCTCTCCGTGGTTATAAGTTATTTTTGATGTTGAGACTTTCGAATTGATGATCTGCTCCCCTAGACTTGATATAGAGTATTTGGAGCATATAGACAATAAATATCACAATTTTTTGACATCATTTGCCTGATGATCAAAGTGGCTCAAAATCAATCATTTTAATAGTCGTGGTGAGCCGTTTGTAAGTTTAACGGTGTAGAAATATCCAAATCACGTAAAATTTTAATTAAAAATTTTTTATACTATATAAAATAAGATCAATATATTTGATCTAAAATTTTTGTGTCATATCATCACATTTTGTAATATTTTTATTTTCAGCCATTAATTTTGATCATTTATATCACTACGCAAATGATATCGAAAATCGCAAAATTTATTTTCTAGGTACTTCAAATACTCTATATCAAGTCTAACGGAGCCGATCGTCGATTCGGAAGTCCCAACATCGAAAACAACTTATAAGCACGGAAGCCTCTATGCTTATAAAAGCACCCTAGCAATCTCCTTGGGCGACGACTGTGATGACTTGGATCTTCATAGAGCTTTTGTAGTGTGTCTAGCAACTTCTGGAGGCTCTTTGCATGTGTTGGAGGTGTTTGTGCGTGTATCGGACTCAAGAAATGGACTCGGTGCGAAATTTGGGTTAAGAACACTTGTTTGGAGGCCCTCGACAAATTTTAGAAGTGAAATTGGGCAAAACGGACATCGGATTTGGACTCAGCGCACGAAAATGGTGAAAATGGACTATTTACTTGCATTTTTCGGAGTCCGGATGCAAAAACACGATTTTCGAGGCAAGGGTTATTGTTCCGGCAACCGGGGACAGCGCCGGCGGTGGCGGGCAGCGGCAGAGCGCTGCTGTGCGGGCGCGAGCAGGCGCGCGCGGTGTAGTGGGGGTGTGTGCCACGTGGCGTTTTCCTATTAGTGCGGGCTGGACATGTGGCATTGTTTGATTGGCTGGTGCACGGGCGCGGTCTACGGAGCAGGGAGGCAGGTGTCTCAGGCTACGTGCGCGGCGTGGTCGGGGGCAGCGCGGGTGCGCGCACGTGGGCGCGCCGACCGAGGCGCCGACACTGGCGCGGGGGCTCGGCCACATGTCGCGAGCGGGATGGCCAGGCCCGCTGTTTGCTGTTCGGGGCCACGTGTCACAACCAGGTTGTTTCGGGCGCTGATGGTTCGGGGTACGTTTTGGAGGACTGTAGCAGCCCGAATCTTTCCAGGCGCCCGAATGTGAGGACACAGAGGGAATTTTGGGAAATGTTTTGTTTTCGCTATAAATAGCCCTTTTGGCTGCTCTTTTGGCCCTTTTCCGAAGGGCTGCTGGTGGTGAGCCCTCAAGCAAACTTTCTCTTCATCTTGTGCTGCATCTCTTGATGGATTTCCGGAATTTTTGGAGGCTGCGACATCGACATTTTTTGCGACGCAGCGCACTGCAACGCTTCTTCGATTTTGGCTTCTACCGTCGCATTTCAGTGCGCGAGACTCGCTGAGCCACCCCGATGGACTTTTGAGCTGATTTTTGCGACAGCGCGTTCACGAGAGCGGTGGAGTATTGTTGGATTTTTTCGGTCTACGGGCATCGGAATGAGGCGTTTAAGGACTCGATTGATATCTACGCTTCGAGAGGAACACACCCGTATTTTTATTGGAATTTTTGGAGGACTCTTCAAAGGTGTCGGAACGGGACGTATAAATACTCGAATTATATCTACTCGTCGCTAGGATCGCAACCGTGATTTTTCTGGAATTTTTAGAGGATTGTACGTAGAGATTTGTGCGACGGAGTACCAAGGTTGCAGTACCAATGTATAAATAGTCCGACCGAACTTATTTCTACGACGGGGGTCTCTTCTAATAACGAAAGGTAGGGGCGAAAACACGACGTGAGGTGAAAGAGTGGGATGCTCAGGTGTCAACACAAAAGTTCTAGCACGATAATCTGAGACACGAGTATTACCTGCTACCACGTCCTCCGGTGGGTCCGTCCCCTGGTGGTCATCGTATAGACTCTTCCCCTCCCCCCCCGATTGCGGCCGCGCTTCCCCCTCTGGTTGCTGCGGCGAAGGTGTAGAAGCTGCTGAGGATGATGTTCCCGTTTTCAAGGTGCAGTTGAAACAGAAGTGCCCCGGCTTGCCGCAACGAAAACAATGGTCTTGCTTCTGGGAACATTCGGTCACCTGGTGTATTCCACTACAAATAATGCAAGGCTTGTCCACCTGCCTTTGTCCTCCGGTTGGCGCATTCTTGGTTCCTTGTTGCGATCTCGGATGTTTAGGAGGCCGGCTCCCATTGGAATGCTCTCCTCCGGAATAAGGCTGAGTTCGTTTCTTATCCCCGCTGTCACGTCCCGGTGTCGAAACTGTGACCCGGGCTCGCTAACAGACCCGCCATCTGTACGGAAACTGCCGTACAGAAGAAGCGTCTAACCTGCAAAAGAGTCTATAGCTAACAGATATCAGAGCAAAAGTAACTAGTAACAAGAGGAAAGAAACTGAACAACTGTACAAAGTAAGAATCCAAAAATACATCTGTAACTAAAGATACATACAACTCTCTCATGTCTCACAGTACAAGTGTCTAGTACAACAGATGAAACTCAAAAGGGGTACTGCTATCTCTAGTCTAACTGACTCGGGTAGGCGACTAACTGGCCACGCTCTTACCTCGATCAGAAGACTCCGCACGGGAAGGAGTCGGAACCGCCGCCCCAGGAATACCTGCACCACAGCGGGTGTGAGAACTACTGCAAAAGGTAGTTCTCAGTGGGTACCGTCCTCAAAGCACACGGTTTGCCCACTAAGTCCACCGCAAACACAAGTGAGGTAAACAACAGGTAGATAGATAGATAAGGAAAGCTGTAAATCTACCACTAAATGCTCAAAGAAATACTGAACTATGAAACATGCAATGTACCTCACTCACCCATGTCACCCAATCACAATGAATGTCCCACTTTGGATCAGTCAAACAAACCTACGCTCATCTGCGACCACGTTGGCCTTGCCGGGATGATACTGTATGCTCAAATCATAATCCTTTAGCAGCTCAAGCCACCGGCGTTGCCTCAAGTTGAGTTCCTTCTGAGTGAACAGGTACTTCAAACTCTGATGGTTGGTGAAGATCTCACAGCACTCGCCATACAAATAATGTCGCCAGAGCTTCAAAGCAAAAACAACAGCGGCTAACTCCAAATCGTGCGTAGGGTAGTTCCTCTCATAGTCCTTTAACTGGCGCGAAGCATAGGCGATTACCCTACCATGCTGCATCAACACGCATCCAAGGCCGCTGTGGGAAGCATCACTGTAAATCATGAACCCCTCACCCATAACTGGTAGTGCAAGGACTGGTGCTGTAATCAACCTCTACTTCAGCTCCTCGAAGCTTTGTTGGCATTGCTCTGTCCAAACAAACCTTACCCCCTTCCTGGTCAATCTAGTGAGGGGGGTAGAGAGCTTCGCAAAGCCCTCTACAAATCGACGGTAGTAGCCTGCAAGGCCCAAAAAGCTCCGAATCTCTGTCACCGTCGTAGGTCTAGGCCAATCCCGAACTGCATCGATCTTCGTCGGGTCCACTGCCACTCCTGCGGCTGAAACTAAGTGGCCTAGAAAAGAAACCTTTCGAAGCCAAAAGGCGCACTTCTTCAACTTGGCATACAACTCCTTCTCCCTCAGAAGCTGCAGCACTGTCCTCAAGTGCTCCTCATGCTCAGAATCGCTTCGGGAATAAACCAAGATGTTGTCGATGAAGACTACCACAAAACGGTCTAGGTACGGCTGAAATACTCGGTTCATCAGATCCATAAAAGCAGCAGGGGCATTCGTCAATCCAAAAGGCAACACCGTGAACTCATAATGCCCGTACCGAGTCCTGAACGCCGTCTTGAAAATATCCTCGGCCCTCACCCTCAACTGGTGGTAGCCGGACTGAAGATCTATCTTCGAGAAGACCGTAGCTCCCTGAAGCTGATCAAATAAATCATCAATCCGAGGAAGTGGATACTTGTTCCTAACGGTCACTTTATTTAACTCCCGGTAGTCAACACACAGCCTGAGTGACCCGTCTTTCTTCTTTACAAAAAGAATCGGGGCTCCCCACGGAGAAACACTAGGTCTAATGAACCCTCGATCCAGGAGATCTTGCAACTGAGCTTTAAGCTCTCTCAACTCTGCCGGTGCCATCCTGTAAGTTGCTTTAGAGATTGGTGTAATTCCAGGGACTACATTAATTACAAACTCTATCTCTTGATCTGGCGGCATAGAGGATAACTCCGAGGGAAAAACATCTGGGTACTCGCAGACAACAGGGATGTCTTCGAGTCCTGGCATCACCGAAAGTGCCTCTACTACTGTAGCAAGAAAAGCGACACAACCCCTACTCAACATCTGTCGGGCTCTGGCGGAAGATACTGTCACTGCAAACAGTGAACTCTGACATCCCCTATAGACATACTCCTCCTGACCTGGCTCTCGAAGGGTCACAGTCCTCAATCTACAATCAATAGTAGCATAGTATCGGGACAACCAGTCCATACCCAAAACTACATCAAAATTCAGGAGCTGTCGAAGAACTAAAAGATCAATGGGTAAAATCCAGGGTCCTAGCTGCACTGGGTAGTGTTAGTTGTATGCCCGAAAAGCCTATCAGGCTGACGCTTTTTATTATATGGGACATATTTGTACTTGATCTTTATTATAATTTGGGCATTTTATGCCATTCATGTTTGATGTGTCCATGAATCGTCCTTTGAATTAATGAGATGATAATGTATATTCTTAAGAGTTAAGATTTGAGATACATATTATTAGTGATTAAGTCATAAATGCTCTCAATCGGAGGATCATCATGGGGACGATGATTGATCCGGCAAGATTGATGTATGTGTCGCTCTCTTTTAGGATGACGAGTCTCAAGTCATTAGTGTGGGGACACTAGAGCGAACGTGCAGGTGGTTGTTATAGAACAAGGGCACTGAGCGTGACCAATTACGAATAGTTACTTGGATGTCTACTCTTTCGTCAGTAACTGATTCGATGTTGCAGTGGTACAACTGATCCTTAGACCTGCGATACCACGGCCATTCAGTATAAGGCTACTGTAGTTTGACTATGCAAACTCTGATCCTAGTCACGGTTCTTAGTAGTATATGTTGGCTGCAGTCGGTTCATATTAGGAATGGGTGTTTGTTTACAGGGGATCTATCGCTCTCGGTAGAGAGATAATTAATCCTATGCTATTTGTAAGGCAAAGCTCAGAAATCCTCGGCCGGGGTAATATGGTTCATGGAAAGGTGTTTCCAAGAGTAACCATATGAGCTTCTATCCTATCAAATTTGTCATATAACGGGTGATGGGGTTTGACGAGTATTCCATGACCTCCACTCAGTTGGGACTATGCGATAGAAGGATTGTATTGTACGGTAACTGCACCTTGAGGTTCAATCCAATATTCACTTCTGACTGGATTGCCACCATATGCTGCTAGGCGTCACTGGTGGATTGTGGGAACCAATAAGAATAATTATAGGCGAATAATTATTATACGATGAAAGAATCAAAAGTGTTTGATCCATCAAAAGGAGTTTCGATGATGATGTCGATGGGGATCGCATCATATCTCACTACCAGACAGAATTGAACCTATTAGATCACACACATAAGAAATCGCGCATGATCGATTAAGGATAATGGATTATCCAATCGGATTAGGATTCGGTTAAGGATAATGGATTATCCAATCGGATTAGGATTCGATTAAGGATAATGGATAATCCAATCGGATTAGGATTCAATTAGGATTAGGATTAGGGTTTTCTCATTATAAATATATGTCATATGTGACATATTAAAAAAAAACAAGAAAAAGGAATAAAAAAACCCTAGCCGCCTATCCTCTCCCCCTTCCTAAAGTCCTCCATAATTAATCGTTCTCGATCTTCGGAAGATTGCTAGCACAATTAGAAAATTGATTCATCCTCCTTACATCGACACAAGAATTAATTCATGATCGGATCGCGAATCAAGGCGATCGATTTTTCGATCAAGGGCGTGATTCCGTGTGGACACAAGTAGAGGCCGGGTGCGTGCGCGGTTATCAAGGACGAACAATTTTTACCAACGATCGTCGGCTTCGCGGTGATCTCGACCCGCGTAAGGTAAAAATTAAATCCTAATTGATGAGATCAATTAGATTACCTTTTTACGATCTAAAACAAAACATGAGGTGATCTTTGGTTTAAGAAAATTTTAATTGCGTTTCTTTCTTCCCCTGCGCATATCCGTTTATTTTCTTACAGGTAGGACCAACAACACTCAACTACGTGCAGCACATGATCGAAAATCTGAACCTCTAATGCACAAGTCAAAGGCCCTATTTCATACACATGCGATGATGCAAAAGTACTACTGATAAATGAATGCGATGCTCCAGTGTCAAAAAGTGCTCGAGCACAAGTAGAAGAGATACTGATAATACCTACTATCACCTGATCAGCTGCGGAGGAATCCTGGACCTGAACGGCGTACACTCGCCCGCTCGTCGGTGGTCGTCTCTCTGACTGTCGAGAGGAGGTGGCACGATCTCCCTGGGTGAAACTCGGTGAAGCTCCCGCTACCTGCAAGGGCAAGGGAGGAGTCGATGCAGATGAAGGTACTGATGACCCTACTCTCGGGCAAGACCATGCTAAGTGACCCGGCTGCCCACAACGATAACATCGGCCCTGGCGCTGCTCGCACTGATGGGGTGCATGGGGCCCACCGCAAATCACACAACGATCAGAACGCCTCTGCTGCTGCGGCTGCTGCTGCTGCTGTCTAGGGGGCCGATAACCCCCCGGCCTCTGCCTCCTCTGTGTACCCCGGCCTCGTGGCTGAAACTATGGCTGTGGTGGTCTCGGGGGCCTCGGTCTACTCGACTGCCCAATGTCCTGCGGTGCTGGGCGCTTTTCCCCGGAGCTGGTCCCTGGCGCCCCGTCCCTCTCTGTCATAATCACTGTCCCTCGGGAAACCCACTGAGCTCGCTCTATCGCTGCATCCAGAGTCGGTGATCGATGTGAGTGAACAAGATGATAAATATCCCGGTGCAGTCCTCTCTCAAACAAATCCACCCTTGAGCCTCATCAAGGGTGACATGTGTCACACTGTTCAGCAACCGCTGAAACTCCCGAATGTACTCCTGAAGAGGTCGATCACCTTGCTGCAATCGTCGAAGATCCCCTTCTAGTTTCTGCTTTGTACTATCAGGAAAATAGGCCCCGCGTAGCAAAGCTCGAAACTCCGGCCAAGTCATCAACTGAACTCCCGGCGGTCCAACTGGGCGGACTCGACGCCACCAAGTCTCGGCGTCCTTCTCTAAATAATGCGCCCCCAAATGCACCTGATGCTCCTCCTTGATGAAGAGATTCTCAAAAAGCTTCTCCATTGCCGCGATCCAGTTCTCAACATCCCACGGCTCTGAACTCTGCCCTGAAAACCGCGGAGGGTGGAATTGGCTAATATAAGCCAGCTTGTCGGTGAGCTCCATCTGCTCCTCAACTGTCAGCGGGGCAATCTAGGTCGAGGTCGATGACGTAGCAACTAGGGGTCTGGCTGGTGGCGCTGCAGGGAAAGCTCTCTGCTCCAACATACGCATTATAAGTTCCATGTTTTCCCCTTGGCGCCTGGTCGCCTCAGCCAACTGGGCCATCTGGGCCGGCAACTCATGAACCTCTCCCTGTTCAGTGTGCTCAGCCTCCTGCCGCTCGGGCTCCTCATCTGCGGCTGGATGAGCCCTCGTCGTCGCTCGACGTCTCGGAGGCATCGTGGATCCTGCAATCAAAACCAAACATCAGGACCAAGAATCGCTCAACCCAATCAAACGAGAGTCTATACATATTACCCGTCCCAAAGCGTGATGTCGTCTGCAGCCGACATGACCCTTTAGAGGAATAACATGCAAAATTACTCGCCGCAATCCCCTGGAGGAGTTACAACTCAATCATGACTCTCGTTACAGTCACGTCTTTCCGACAGTCATCCTAATGTCCAACCAGAATAGCCTAGGGTCTCTAAGTCCTCAATGACCTATACACCTAGGCTCTGATACCACCTAAATCTGTCAGGCCCCGGTGTCGAAACTACGACCCGGGCTCGCTAACAGACCCGCCATCTGTACGGAAACTGCCGTACAGAAGAAGCGTCTAACCTGCAAAAGAGTCTATAGCTAACAGATATCAGAGCAAAAGTAACTAGTAATAAGAGGAAAGAAACTGAACAACTGTACAAAGTAAGAATCCAAAAATACATCTGTAACTAAAGATACATACAACTCTCTCAGGTCTCACAGTACAAGTGTCCAGTACAAAAGATGAAACTCAAAAGGGGTACTGCTACCTCTAGTCTAACTGACTCGGGTAGGCGACTAACTGGCCACGCCCTTACCTCGATCAGAAGACTCCGCACGGGAAGGAGTCGGAACCGCCGCCTCAGGAATACCTGCACCACAGCGGGTGTGAGAACTACTGCAAAAGGTAGTTCTCAGTGGGTACCGTCCTCAAAGCACACGGTATGCCCACTAAGTCCACCGCAAACACAAGTAAGGTAAACAACAGGTAGATAGATAGATAGATAAGGAAAGCTGTAAATCTACCACTAAATGCTCAAAGAAATACTGAATTATGAAACATGCAATGTACCTCACTCACCCATGTCACCCAATCACAATGACTGTCCCACTTTGGATCAGTCAAACAAACCTGCGCTCATCTATTACCACTACACCCAAACAGGACTTGGTCTTATGTAGGGTGTCCCTCAAGGACTATCTCAGTAATCTCATCGCAGCCTCGTCAGGCTCGGCATCATCATCGCATCCGGAGCGTAGCTCGCGGGGAGCGACCCCGCGAACTCAAGTATCTCAATACTGGCATATAATCCAGGCTCAGTAGGCTAAAATCCACGATCAAATAGATCGGTAACACAGTAACAGACGACTCACTCTCATGTCAAGGTCGGAGTAAACTCCACGACTCAATCTGAAGTGCTCTCATAGAACCCCCAACGACACCAGTATAACTCTAAAAATCATAAAAATATCTCCTCGGGCCCCGGCACGAGTGAACATGCACCCCGAACCCATGTCACATTTCTAGAAGCCTCAGAAATTTTTAAACTATTTTTAAAAGCTAATTTTCCAACAAAAATGGATTTTCAAATTTTTAAAACAGTTCAGGTGCTTAAATAAGGCCAACCAAGCATGCGGTCTAGTGTCATAAAGTGCCAAGAATCTACTAAAATTAATTCGGGGTTCAAATAATTCATCAGTAATATTTCAGGTAATTATCAGATCCATTTGCAGCTAAAGAGTGCAGTTTTAACATGATCAAAGTGTTTCCTTAAGCATTAGAGGGCATCCCGTGATTTTTGAAAGCAAAATCCAACCCACCTATGGTCTACCGCAAGACCGCGAGCTCAACGGCTGTTTCGAAGCAAGCTCGCGGCTCCACGCGGCAAGAAAATCACCCAATCAGCCTAAACGGAAGCTAAATCTACACTACAAGCTGCCAAGAAGGAAGAAAACTCAAAATCAATTAAGAACGGTCAAAAACCGAGCACCCGGCGGCGAAAAACGGCCTCCGTCGGCGAAAAAAAGGACCCCCATCGGCGAGAAATGGCGCCGGTGCGCAAGCCGAGGAGCAACCTGCTGTCAGGGTGCACGCCGAGCGGTGAAAAACCCAGCCGCGCGGCCTAGGAGGCCTGCCGCGCGGCGCACGGCCAAAACAGCGCAGCGCAGGGCTCACTGCGCGGCGCTGGAGCACGCCGCGCAGCGCCCTGCGGCGCTGCGCGCGCCCGCGCGCAGCCTGCTGCGCAGCGCGCGCGGCCGCTACATCCGGCCCGCAGCGCTGCGCGTGCCCGCCGCGCGGGCCCGTAGCGCTGCGCGCGGCCGCCCCACGTACCCTATGCGGTGAGCGCGGCCCGCGCGCGGCGTAGCGCCCTGGCGCTGCGCGCGCGCAGCAACTGGGCTGCAGCGCTGCGCGCAGCAACTGGGCTGCGCGCTGCGCGCAACTGGGCGCAGCAACTGGGCTGCGCCCAGTTGGTGGCCTGCAGCGCTGCGCGCAGCAACTGGGCTGCGCGCGGTGCTGCACCAGGGCGCAGCGCCCTGGCGCCCCCCCCCTATGCGCTGCCCTGCCGCAGGGTGCTGCCAACCCAGCGGCACCCTGGCGGCTGCTGCGCGCAGCGCTGTTGCGCGCCCGCGCAGCAGCCGCGCCGGCCGCGCGTGCGCCATTGCACGCACGCGCGGTTCCCGCGGCGGCGACCTCCCGCGCACAAAATAAATTTAATAAATCATAAAAAAAAAATTTAATAAATCCAACAAAATAAAATAAATTTTCTTTAAAGCCCCAAAAACACCAAAAAAAACCCAAAAATCCAAAATCTCACCTACCTCGTCGTCGCACGACACACTCCCACGAGCTCCTCTCGGCCACCAACGGGGAGTCCACAACCAAGATCAGTTCAAAACCCAAGCTTCCTCTCTTCCTCTCCTTCTTCTTCTTCCTTTACTGCTACTCCAAGCTTCAGAGGAGTGGTTGGCTTGGTGGTGGAGACAAGTCAACAAGTGGATAAGGTCACCACTAATAAAGCTGCAGGCTGCTACCTAATTAAGTAAAAACTTTAATTAAAGCTTAATTAAGGTAAGTAGTAAATTATATTAAAAGTATAAATCCACTTACCTCAAATCCACAATCCTCAACCCACTTCCACTGACACCCTAGCAGAGAAAACCTTAATTAGCAAAACTAATTAATTAAATTATTAAAATAATCTAAAAAGTCCAACTCCAACTCACTTTTTGCTTTCGGGCCCTCCGCCGCCGTCCGGAACCTCCCGAACTCCGCTGTAATTTGAAAATACACGTGCTCGCACCTTTCCTCAGTCGAAAAGCTCGTCGGTGGAGTCGGTAAGCTCCATCCAAAAATCCGGTATTCTACACCCGCTGTGTTCCGAGCTCTCCCGTCGGGCTTGTGTAATCGCAAATCCGCGCTCCACTGTGGTGGCTCTATCGACCACCTTTTGGAAGGTGTACAAATCCGCCGCTTGCACAACCTCGAAGATATGGCTTCGTAAACCGTCCACAAAAAGACGGGCTTTGTGAGATTTGTCCCTTATGACAAAGGGGACACAATTGACCAATCTCACAAATGCCCGTTGGTACTCCATAACTGTCCGACTTCCTTTCTTGATGTGCTTCAGGTCATCCTCCATCTGCTGTTTGACGCTGTTGGGAAAAATGCCCCAAATAGTTTTTCTTGGAACGTGGGCCATGATGGAAGGGCGGTACCCTTCGAGGGGTCCGGACGCACTGTCTTCCACCATATGCGGGCGTTTCCCTCAAGAAAGTGAACTACCAAGGGGACCCGCTCATGTTCTTCCATCAGTAAATCTTCGAAAAGCTTCTCCATGGTGTCTACCCATTTTTCCACGACCCAAGGATCGGTCGTCTCTCCCCCAAATACGGGTGGGTCGTACTTCTTGAAATCCGCCAAGTTCGCTCTCACCCTGTCCCGTTCGGTTTGTCGGATAGGAGCTTTCCCTGCAGCGACGGCGGACACTCTGGGGGTAGGTGTCACCACGGTCTCTCTCAAATGGTCTCCAGTAGTGGCCCCCGACGTGGGTTCCGAAGTTACTGTTGGTCGAACCGACGGTATCTCGGTTGTCGTGGTCTGAGGAGGAGCGGGAATAGTCTCGCTGTCCGCCACCGGCGGTCCCGTCACTGGTGCGGCTGGTCCGGGCAGAGGAGCCTGGGCGACCTCCACTGGTGTGGTCGGTTGATGCGTCAACTGACGTACCTGTTCTATAAGGGTTGCTAACTACCCGACCATCTCTAGTAGTTGTTGTCGGAGAAGCTGATACTCCGCGGCCGTCGGTATCGTACTTTTGGCCCCTGCGTTCTCAGTTGATGACCTAGTCCGGGCCATTATCCGCTGTATACAAAGAAACCAAGTCAATCCTAGACTTAACTAGTCTAATACCATGACCTACGATCAACCAGGGACTCCATCCCCTCCCCGAGACACTCACGCTCTACGCACCTATTCTTGATTATCTCATCGGTTAGTTGCAAGTGGCATTGCACTCTGTTGGATGTTGGACACCGACTACCGTGGTTAAAGTCGTTTTTCTCTGATACCATATAATCTGTCACGCCCCGGAGGTTCTAAATAAGCGGAAAAGCGTATACATTTTTTCCTTTTTGAAAACTTCATCCTCCGGTGTGCGCCAGACCCGCCACATATGCAAATTCACCCCGTGAACGGACGGAGTCTCCTTTGTATATGCACGGCGTCACAATCACGATACATACTTTAACCACACAGTCATGTTGAGAGCCAAAGGGGAAATACAATTTATAACAACCACTAACATTAACACAAGATTGAACTAGGATAAAGCCACAAGTTTGCCAAATCGGTGTCAACACGACACTAGGTTTTTAAAATATTTTCACAATTTCTCTTTCGACGGCAATATAACTTTGAAAGGATAAATCCACGGATTTGGAAAGCAGTGCCCACACGACACTTAGTTTTGAAACCGTTTTCGCAATTATTTTTCCACTTGAAAACATGCCGCATGCAATACTAATAGAAACCTATTAAAGATAGTTCAACACTAGTCAAGAGCTCAATCCAACATCCACATAGTTCCACAATAAAGGCAACAACAAAACCCACTAACCAAATAACCAAGATAATCGAAAGTAAGGAAATGAGAATGTCACTAACCCCAATCGGGCTAAAACCCTCTAGTTGCAGCCTCACCATCGTCCCGGGTCCTATCCCCGACCAAACCTATCACAGTGTGGGGAGTCAGTGACAAGTAAAGTAGACGAAAACAGGTATAATGCTATAAAAACTGTAGTAAACAAACCGATACACCAGAGCATTCCACTTCCCCCTCATGAATCGCCATATCTCCTGTTAAAATCATGCTGGGCACCTACCCCAGAGCTACTCTGCTCGCGCCTTGGTGCTTTTAACCCCTCCACTGCCTCAGGTTGCAGTCGCCTCGCCTTGAGGGGTCCCCATCATCACACATTGTGGGGTACACGGGTCAACGTACCATTTTTCCAAAAAAATACACCCTGTGCGGTGGCCAGACCGCAGGTGTGCGTGTAAGCAATTATGAGCATAAATGCCGAAACTGGCATGTAATAAGGCACCGCGACCTTCGTCGCCACAGTTAGAAATAAAAGAGCTGGATTCTCATGCAATGGGGTTAGACAGTTCACAAAAGATACATCTACTTTATTTTCACAAGTTACCACGGGAACAACCATACACCAAAATACAATAAAGTACCCACCTGAAACGAAGATAAACGACCGCGCCCGTGACCCTCCTAAGCAATCAGAACTTTACGCGGCCTAATAAAATAACCAAAAACACAATTCAACACTTTACCCTAAACAGGCAAAATCAGTGGTCCCGACCACTGTAACATGAATCCCTTCTATCCCAAAATAATAAACTGATGAAAAACTAAAATCACTGTGCCAAGCGGACCGCGTCGTCAATCAAAAATCGTCGAGTCAAAACTGTCAAGCAAAACCGTAAAACTCGAATCAAACCGGATCTCCGACGGTAAAACCGATGGTTAACAACAACCGGACCGCGACTATATCATCGCGAACCCCATCGGAACGCAAATCCGCTAATGGAAATCCAACAAAACCCAATTTCTCATCTGGTAGCCAACTCAGGATTACAACGGTCAAGCCGAGGAAACCCCGACGACGAAAATGATGAGAAAAAGGCCCGACGGCACGACCCCGACGATTTTGTCAAGGCGCGGAGCGACGGCGGCGTGCAAAACTAGCACATGACATGGCGAAACGGTAGCCTAAATGACCCCGGGTGGCCATGCTAATAAAAACGGCGGAAACGGTGATTCAAGCGGTGAAAACGACGCTCAAAACGGTGAAAAACGGGCCAACAACGGGCCAAACGGAGTTATCGGGCTTTGGGCTGGGGGCTAGTGCACGAAGCCAGGCGTGGACCGGGTGTGCGGCGAAGAGTGGCGGCGGCGCAGACCTGGCTCACCTCGGGCGCGTGCACTAGGCGGTTTCGGCCGGGCCGGTGCACGGGCAAAGCGCGCACCGAGCTCATGCCCGCAGGGCGCTGCGGCGCGCACCGGGTGCACGCTGAAGGCGTGCACCGTGCTAAGCGGGCCGCGCTGGTGTATCACTCGCGGGCCGGGCGGTGCAGCGGGGTTCACGGAAGGAGACGCCGATCCCGTGCGCCGGGTGCACGCCTGGAGAGTGGACCGCACGGCGGCGGGCTGGGCTTCCGTGAACAGTAACCCGTTTTTGCTTTAATTTTTCGATTTCGTCGTCTTTTCCGGCTCCGGTTGCGACCACGCGACCGCGGCGGCTGCGGCGACGACCTCGTGAACATGATAACGGCGGCGATGGCCTCCCGTTTAACAACGGCGGCGGCGGCTTCCCGTTAACTCCCTCATGCTCCGACGGAACACCCAATTAACCCAAACAAAATCACGACAACTCCAATGATAAAACCATTGATCGGAGACCAAACGAAACATCGATCGGAAGCCCGATCAAACCTCCGATCAAGACCGATTAAAACCATCGATCAAACTCGGTCAAAAACACGAATAAATCACTGATAAAAACCAATCAAAAACCCGTGATAAAATTATGGATTAAACCGATCTCAAAAGAACACGAAAAACCCACGATTAAACCGATGAAAGAGAAATAACGATCGCTAACCTTGCTCCGATGGAGGAGGCAACGCGATCCCGATCTCCGTTCTTTGCGGTGGTGAGAATCCGGATCCGCCCTCCAATGACGGTTGTTGGGTTTAGGTTAATAAGGATCTAATAGGGGAAAAAACACCTAGAGGGGGGTGAATAGGTGTAAACAATAAACACTCAAAAAATCATTGTGCGATAAAACCCAATGCGGAAAAATAAAAGAACACACAAGATTTTTACGTGGAAAAACTCCAAACCGGAGTAAAAAACCACGGGACCGATAACACGGCGAAATCCACTAGAATTGACACACGTACAAGGTGATATAGCGTACTCACTGACGACTCAACCTCTTACCATACGCTCCTAGTAGATCTTCTCCGCTCGCTCCACGACGCTTCTCGAATCCACGATCCGCGCCCAACGCTGAATCCACAGCGTCCAACGTCGAGTCCACGACGTCCAACCGAATCCACGGTCTTCACCCAATGGCACGCTTCGAATCCACGAACGCACCTCGCTCCGAATCCACGAGAGCGATAACACCTTGAATCCACAAGGCCACGCGAGTCCACGCGCCGATTTTGGGATAAATCGTTGATTGTTTGGGTGGTGATGATCCGCCGAATACTTAGATTAAAGATAGATCGGAAATACCATCTAAGTATTCATTGATTTGATTCTACTCAAAATGTGAGTATGGAAAACCTAGAATCAAATCAATCAATATAGATGAAGAACCATAGAATAGATCTAATGATTTCCGTTCTTCTCTATATATGTGGATTTTTCTTTTCGGCTATCTTTTCTTAACCAGCCGATCTATTGCGGATGCCCTAGAAATGAAATGGAAGGGCTATTTATAGGTTAGAAACCCTAGGAAGAATATTCGGATCAAAAACAGCCTTTTCTGGAAAGAAATACCGACGGCGATCCGGATCAGATTTGGCGATCCGGATTGCAGAAGCACAAACCACGATTTCCAGAAAATTGCCTGTTCGGGATCCGGATCGTAATCCCCGATCCGGATCGTTCATACAGTTTTACCAGAACATCATGTTCGGGATCCGGATTGCAATTCCTGATCCGGATCGAAGAAGCACACAGGTAAAACTAGTGTTCGGGATCCGGATCAGAGAGTGCTGCGATCCGGATTGAACCAGTGTATGAACAAACACCTTTCGGGATCCGGATTGAAAGCCACGATCCGGATCCTGAACATGTCCCATGTCCAGTTTTTGATGAATAAGCAATTAAAACCTCTTCCAGGTGTTTCTACACTATAAGAAGTATTCGGATCATCAAAATTCTTTAGTTAAACGTACCTGATCCTTTTGAATTCTTCTTTCTTGAGATTGAGGTATACGATCCAAAGTTTCTTCATCTTCAATCTTCAAGACTTAATACATTCACGAAATACGCCAACTCAAATTCCGTAACAATCTCCCCCTTTGGCGGTTTCGTGACAAAACACAAATCCACAAAGAAAATTCAAAAAGAATATTTTTGTTGCTATCACCATACAACAAAAATTTACAAAAGAGTTCCAGAAATTAAAAACATGAGATAAACTCCTAGAACAGACTCTAGACTTAGACATCTGTAATCTCTGCACACAGAAAACATTCTTGACAAACAAATTCGTTAGATACCTCAAGAATTGGAACATACAAAACCAAATACAGAGATAGAGTTTAGTCTCATCATGACATTTGAAAAATTCAGATATGTGAAAGAAGCATAGTTAAAAACCAACATATCTTCTAAGCAGTTGAAAACCAAATGTCAAAGTATGTTAGTCCAACATCAACTTGTTAGTCATATTACATGCCCAAATAGTTAGTCGAATAGTTAGTATAGAAGCATGTCACAAATCACAAAAGAAAAAAAAAAAAGTTGAGTTGAAGTTCATACTTACCTTGATATCATCGATTGAGGTTCATACTTACCTTGATATCATCGATATTCACAATCATTGTTCACATCATTCATTGTTTCAGAGTTCTTTCTAACTCTCTCACTCTCTCCCCCTTTTTGTCACAAAACAAAGCCAAAACGTAGCATGAGCTACAATATGTAAGGAGAGTAAAGAAAACATAAAGTCCTAATAGTATGCACAAACTGAAAGCTAAACTAAAAGAAGAGAGAGAAACAACGTCCTGAAAAACTAAGAGCTAAAGTAGACAAGATGAACATAAGATGCGGCTCAGTCTGAAGAATCTGAACTAGTACAGCTCAGCTTGCTCAAAATCCCTTTAAGCAAATTCTTAAAATTTGAGTACTTCTTCTTGATCTTCTTGTGTTCAGAAGAGATCTGCTGAAGCTCTTTCGATATTCTGTCTTGTGTAGCAGAGAGTCGGTGTTGTTCCTGACAAATCGATTCTAAAATCTCTGTCTCAGTTGTCCGTGTCTTTGAGTAAGATGGACGCTGTCTAGATGCAGATGGTGCATCTGGTCCTGCAGTCCATGGTGATTCAGTTTGCAGAATTCCAGAAAGTGAGCGTGCTCTGGTGAGAGGCCCACTATGCTGACTCGTACTTCTTTGAACATTTCTTCTTCTTGTATACTGTCTGGTCGTGGAGGCAGATTTCATAAGTCTCTTTCCTTTGGTGAATTTCCTGTCCTCTTCATCAATTTTTCGCTGAACATCCTTGAAGAATTCGTCCCATTCTTCTGTATCGTAATCTGAGCTCTCTTCATTGGCTTCGTATGGTTTGTCTTGAGTTGAGACGCCTGGTTCTTTTTTAACAGATGAGCTCCCGGGCATCATTGCGACCAGTAACAGAATCAACCAGGAGAATGCCATCGATTCTAGTGCTTTGAGTTTAAGAAAGTGTCCTGTGAAACCAACTCAAGAACATATGAAAAATTGTCAATTTTGAAAAAAAATGAAAACATTGTACCTAGACAATCATATTCATGTAGAGAAGCCAAGAATCAAATTAGTTTTCCAAAAAGAATTTTAAAAATACATTCAATCCATGATTTACAAAAATTCCTCTTTTATGCCCTAAAACCGAATTTTTAGAAATCGAAGCCTAAAAACTCGTTAATCAAGTAAAATCCCAGCATAAAAGCAAAACTAATTGACCCAGAGTTCTTATTTCAAAAGAAATTTGATCAAAAACCATTCACAAACGAAAAAGTTCCAATTTTTCAACTCACGTTTGGTGAAAAACCATAAAAACTGAGAAAAACCGAGTTTTGATCATGAAAACTTACTTGAATCCGAAGAACTTTGAGTTTTGAGGCACCAAGAAGCAAGAAATCTAGAGAGAGAAACTCTAGAGGCTTGAAAACCAGAGATTAGGGTAAAGAAATCAAGAATCTGTATGTTTCTATATAAAACCCTATCCGTGATCCGGATCGGCCGAGAATGTGATCCGGATCGGCTATCCGCAGGAAAAATCCTGCGTTCGGGATCCGGATCACTTGTCCCGATCCGGATCGGCTACACCTTTTTCTTCAGAAAAATTTAGAAAAACACAATAAAATCCAGAAAAAGTATGTAAGCACTTTACCATGTCAACTTTAAACAAATGACATCGTTTCATGCAACAAGAAATAGATTATGCAAAATCTATCAAAAATATCCAAAAATGAAACGAAAATTTACGAAAGTTAAAACATTTAAAGTTGAACAACTTCAATTACATCTATCCTGATCCTATGTGTAATGTCTTTATCAAATCATCAATTTCAGTAAAGAAAATGAAGTACCAAGATCAATAGATGTTTGAAATCCCAGATAAGTTAGATAATATATCTAGACAATCTGTTGAAGGAGTGGCTCTTTGAGCATCTTTTACTAAAAATCCCACCTTATACCAACCATGAAATACGACTGAGTCAAGTATTTCAATATGAATTTCATCAACAATTTTCGAAACAAAAGTTTGCTTTTCATTCATGGAGTATCTTTTTCTTTATTTTCTCCATGTGGTGGTAGTTTTCACACTCCTCATTGGGATGTAACTCTTTCCACATCTTTTGAGCATTTCACATTTCATTGACTCCCCCTCAATTGGCTATCAATTATATAATATATAAAGTATTCAACCAAACCATTGATCTCGAATTCATACTCGACTAAGCAATCAAATATGATAATGACTATACCAAGAGATCATTGAGAGAGAAATTGACTTTGATCACTTAAAAGATGGTTTAATTAACGTAAATGATCATTGCAACATTGAAATATTATGACATCAAAACATAATAAATTTCTAAATGCATAAAAGGATGCAATTAAAGTCAATCATGATTTATGCTCAATTAGTGTGCTATGTACAGAACATAGATAAAGAACAAAACAAAAATAAGAACAAAAACAAAACCTAATCTAAGCAAAGGTTTCAAAAGAGTTTATTTCAAGGAAAGCATGCCAATTGCTTTTCGCAAATGAATGAAACGTTTTTGATCCAAAGGTTTTGTTAAGATGTCGGCTAATTGATCCTCAGTTGAAATATATGACAGTTGAAGAATGTTTGATTCAACTAGCTCTCTAAGAAAATGATATCTAAGTTCAATATGTTTTGTTCTAGAGTGCAACACAGGGTTTTTTGAAATGTTAATAGCACTAGTGTTGTCACATAAAATGGTTACCGAAGATGTTGAAATTCGGAAATCACTCAACACGCTCTTCATCCAAATCAATTGGGTTGAGCAACTTCCTGCAGAAATGTACTCCGCTTCGGCAGTCGAGAGTGCTATGCAGTTCTGCTTTTTACTGTGCCATGCAACAAGGCAGTGGCCGAGATAGAAGCATGCACCACTCGTGCTTTTCCGGTCATCCACCGATCCAGCCCAATCGGCATCTGAGTATCCAACAATATCCAAAGTCGTTGCTTGTCGTGAACACCGATGTCGGAGGAGGAGATACCGACTGGGGCACAAACACTGTACCACTCGAACTTGGAATGTCTCCAGTTTGAGTGTATCCGAGGCCGAACTTATTTCTTTGACCGAGACCAAGCAGTCTGTCCAACTTACTCCTTCCAGAAGAAAATCTCTGTAAGTCATCCTTTAGTTGGCGTATGGTCTCTGTCATTTCCGATTTTTCCTGTCGGGCCTCGCCGTAGAGCTTCAAGAAGTAATTAGCTTTGTTCACCATATCCATATAATTCTTCTCGAATTGCTCATTGGACTCTTGAAGGGAAACATTTGTCTTAATCAGATTGTCCCTTTCCACTTCAAGATCGGTTGAGATAGAGGTTACTCTTTTTAATTCATCTTCAAGATCCTGCAATCTCTCTTTCAACCCCTTGTTTTGTTTAGCCAGTTTCTTTGAATCCCTCAAAAGCTTATGGTAGGCTAAAACAAAATCTTCACCTTCCGAATCATCTGATTCATCGTCCGTTGCAATCTTTTCAACAGTGGAGTTGGACAGTGAGTCGGATGTACTTGCCATTAAGCACATGAAGGGAGAAGATGTAGTGGACGCGTGGAAAGCTGTCGCGTTGTCTTCTTCATCACTTGACGATGACTCATTTGACGTGGAGTTGTCATCCCAAGTAACGACTTGCATCGCTTTCTTCTTAGCCGGATTCTTGTTGGGACATTCCGTTGCAATGTGGCCGTAGCCTCGACATTTGAAACACTGAACTTGTCCCTCAGAACTTTTCTTATCCTTTGAGAAGTTCTCTTGCTTTCTTGACTTGTGCTTGAAGGACCCTTGCCTTTCTTCGACTTTCCGAAGGATGGAGTTTTGCTTGAATTTCCCCTTCGAAAGTTGCGGCGAAACTTCCTTGTCAAGAGAGCGAGCTGCTTCTCAAAGTCCTCCATAGAAAGGTTCTCGTCGTCGTCCGAGGAGGATGAATCCGCGTCTTCTTCTTTAGTTGATTTCAATGCGTAACCTGAAGACTTAGAAGAGGATGCCTTTCCAGAAGAATAGTTAGTAGGAAAAGTCATTTCATAAGTTTGTAAAGCACCTACTAATTCTTCTACACGCATTTCGTCCGGGTGTTTAATTGTTTCAATGGCTGCGACCTTCGGGCGAAATCGTTCAGGAAGAGTTCTTAGAATTTTTCTTACAACTTTAAATTCTGGAATCTTCTCTCCCAAGTTAGCACATGAGTTCACGATGTCTTGCAATCGTGTGTAATAGTCAGTGAAGGATTCATTCTCTGCCATAGAGATAGAGTCAAACTTGCTCGTAAGCATTTGCAGTTTCTGAATCTTCACTAAGTTAGTTCCCTCATGCGTAACTTGAAGAACATCCCAGATTTCTTTCGCAGTCTCACATGCCGAGACGCGAGAGAACTCAGTTTGTGACAAAGCATTAAATAGAGCATTAATCCCTTTGCCATTGTAAGAAGATAAGTCTATCTCTTCCTTGGTCCATTTCGACCTAGGTTTTAAGGTGCGAACATCATCTAAAATTTCAGTTGGATTAGACCATCCTAATTCAATTGATTGCCACACCCTTTCGTCGATGGAAATTAAAAAGCTTTCATCCGTACTTTCCAGTACGCATAATTTGTTCCATCAAAGAAAGGGGGTCGATTGATGTTTCCACCTTCAACCATTGTTTACAACCCTATTCCCGCTCTGATACCACTTGTTGGGTTTAGGTTAATAAGGATCTAAATAGGGGAAAAAACACCTAGAGGGGGGTGAATAGGTGTAAACAATAAACACTCAAAAAATCATTGCGCGATAAAACCCAATGCGGAAAAATAAAAGAACACGCAAGATTTTTACGTGGAAAAACTCCAAACCGGAGTAAAAAAC
>CM054944.1:4778834-4842181 GCA_029168755.2 Tillandsia fasciculata
AACAGAAAGATTTCTATCTCCTTGAAAAGCGTGCCGATCACGCGGCACGGATTCTGGTGCACCCCAACATACCGAAACCCTCAAAATCTTATTTCGGGAGATCCGCAAATCAGATTTCAGATCCGATCGCTTTGCTATTCCCCGTTTTTCGAGCTCTAACACCGAAAAATACCCGCACGCACCGACGCTGTACCTCCCGCTAATTAATCCCTTAAACAACTAATTTATTCAAAAGGGGTTAAAAGAAATACAAGATAGTTCGTGATATTACAATATATATATATGTAGGGACCGACTACTATACTTTTATGTGTAAAATTCCTTCGTACTCATAAGTTTTCAACCCTTGAATGAAGGAATATGCGGTTAGAATTATAGTGGTCCCTTATGATTTATACTATTTCACGAACAACCTACTAAACCCTATAAGGACCACTATCATCCTAACCACACATTCCCTCATCCAAGGGCGAAAAAATTATGAGTATAAAGAGATTTATACTCATAAAAGTATAATAACCCTACGATATATATATATATATATATATATATATATATATATATATATATATATATATATATATATATATATATATATATATATATATATAGTCCGGCTAGAATATTATCGATAGCACCAAACAATTGGTGCTATCAAGGTTTAAGCCGTTGGATGAAAAGATATGCGGTTGGAATTATAGTGGTTCCCTAAGATTTTTACTATTCAACCAACCACTTAGTAAACCCTAGGAGACCACTATAATACCAACCGCATATTTTTTCATCCAACGACTAAAAACTTAATAGCACCAATGGCTTGGTGCTATCGATAGTATTCTAACCTAATTATATATATATATATATATATATATATATATATATATATATTGTCATTCGTTTAATGTATCTAGTATAGAGTTTGATCAATTATAGTTTCCTCTTTTAAAAGAATTGTCTTCTTCTTTTATCTCTCTTTTTGTTTTTAAACTTCTTCCCTCACAATTCACCTTAAAATATCAATTTTTGTGTGAGAGACCTCTTTTATACTCTACTTTAAAACATGGCATAGTTAAACTATATACTATATCTATATAAAAAAATTTTCTATAAAGTGTTTTGATGGTTAAAAATATATATATTTTTTTAGAGCATAGTTATACTTTACCCTAAAAAATAGGGTAAAGTAAAATCCACTCTAACCAAAGGAAAAATATTCTACAATTCTTGGGCTCCCTCACCTCTAATATGCAGCAAATTTTAAATTTTAAAATTTTAAATTTAAAATTTAAAATTTCAACAAAAATTTATATTTAAAATTTTTAATTTTTAATTTTTAAAATTTAAAGTTAGGATTTAAATTTTAAATTTAAAATTTTTAAATTTGAATTTGAATTTTAAAATTTGAATGTATATTCCAATTTTAAATTTTAAATTTCAAATTATAAATTATAAATTATAAATTATGAATTTTAATTTTCAAATTTTAAATTTTAAATTTTAAATTTTATATTTTAAAATTTAAAATTTAAAATTTAAAATTTAAATTTCAAATTTCACAGCTTAAATTTAAATTGTTTGTAAAAAAATTTAAAATTTGAAAATCAAAAATTAAAATTTTAAATTTTAAATTTTAAAATTTTAATTTTATAATATTTATTTTAAAATTTAAACATTAAAATTTATTATTTTAAAATAATAAATTTTAATTTTACAATTTATAATTTTTGATTTCAAAATTTAAAATTTAAATTTAGATTTTATTTTTCAAATTTTCATTTTAGTTTGAAGTTTTAAATTTTAATTTTAATTTTTAATTCAAATTTAAATTTAAAATTTAAAATTTTTAACTTTTAATTTCAAATTATGAAAATTTTTATTTTAAAATATTAAAATATAAAATTAATATTTTTTTATTTTTAAAAATTTTAAATTGAAAAAATTGTTGCGTAATTGTACAGTATGCATCAGAATAGTTTAAAATTTTAAACCGTAAGATTTTTTAAAGTTACATGATTCCCTATTTCATTTAGACCAAAACAATAGTTTATAAACTCTATGGCAATGTTTTTTCTGTGAATCCAAACATGCCCTAAAAGTCTTTACTCGGTCCTCTCTGGTGGAGGTAGGCTATTGTCCAAATCACTTAAATATTTGTGTTCTTTACCCATTCTCGTTTGGTATTTTTGTATCCGATAAACTCGATCTTTGTCGCTTTTTATGTAACAAAGATTGTTATGAATTCGTGACTTGCTCCGATACCAAATTATTACGATAAAAGCGGAAAGATCTAGTTTGTCGTATGTGAAAGTACCAAAGAGAATAAAAAAGATAAAGAAGAAAAATAAATCACATAAATATTTATATAGTCCGGTCATTTGCCTACGTTCACAGACGAAGATGATACTAGACTTTCATTATAATTAG
Organism: Tillandsia fasciculata; assembly: GCA_029168755.2. Lineage (NCBI taxonomy): Eukaryota > Viridiplantae > Streptophyta > Magnoliopsida > Poales > Bromeliaceae > Tillandsia > Tillandsia fasciculata. The sequence goes on from CM054944.1 coordinate 4,781,259, forward strand.
AAGTTTGGCGCCACTCAAATTCAGAACCTCCTTATCTAAAATCATTTTAAATAATATAAAATAATTGTTCTCTGAAAGCTTAACTAGCAAGAAGATGATGTTTTTATATTTTATATTTAATACTTCTGGTCATGTCTAGGCTTGAAACAATTTGACAAATTATTGCATGAGAGAAAACAAATTGCTTTTTTAATATCTCGTGAAATAACGTGAAATAACCTATTATTTTTTAAAACTTGAGGTGAGAGAATAATATTTTTATCTTTTATAATCAACAACTAGATACATAGATAGTTCTGTTTATCGAGGTTAATTACTTGAAATTAGCAAAAATATTTAGTTCCTACGATCATAAATGTTCATATTTATGGCAGTTAAACAAAAACAATCAAGGAGTGCTGTATGTAGACTTTAAAAATTCCTCGTGCGTAATTCACAAAAAAGGATAAGTGGACCTGCCACACCACTTCACAGAGTTCTGCTACAACTATTCTTTTGCTCACTTTTAGACCATCTTTATTTATTTATTTTTCAAACAAATGTTTCAACAATTTCTTGTTGTTCCTATCAGCCATAAAATCTCGTACTCGATCGTATGCTACGCTCTACACCTTTGCTTGTTAGCACCTTTGGATTCCTTTTTGTCTCCAGTGCAATTTCTGCTTACCTCATATTTCCTTTTTCACCAACTTTGCAGCAGAAAAATTGTGAGATCTTGGTGTATCATTAAGATATCTATATCTTATGGTAAAATACTTAAAAGGGATCACATAATTATTTAAGGCTTTTACTCACCAATATCTAAACAACTACTAGCTAGTAAGACAAGAAAAGCAATCGTTAAATGGCTTTAATTTCATTTACCCAGAAATTAAACTAGTAGTATGATGAGAAACGTTTGCAAAGCAAGCATCAACACTTTTATGTCACAAAACCATGATATTCTATTAGGATGGTTAGATTGACTTGAACCCTACTTGTACATTTAAATCAAACACTGAAATACTATGGTACTAGGGATCTAAGAAAACAAAGTACATTACAATATGCCACTATAAATATGCCAAAAATTGTAATAAATGATAGTGTCCAAACTACATCATCAAACATCATAAAACACAAAACAATAAAAGCACGCACGCATAGCAAAAATTAACTTAACTACCAAAAATTAATCATAATTGCTCCCTCTCTCTCATCTTTAACTCATAATTATTCCATTAGTTCTTTGTGTATTAGTTCAAACCCACCAACCGAAACCAAAATTCAATACCAACAAAAATACAGGCATTCTATTGCATGATAGCATGCAATGCCATTAATATATCCAAGAGTTTTGCATTCTTCAACAGCTATTTCCACAATAGAGTATATCCTATTTCCCAGGTAGAGATAACAACTTAAATAAAACTAGTTCTTCGAGGCCCCAGCAAAGGATACATGTTCAAAATGAAGATACTCAATCTCGATCAATTAAAATGATAGCATAATATAACAATGAAAGAAATTAAAACCATGCATATATAACTCAGAACTCAAAGTTTTATGCTTGATAATTTAAGAAGATTCTCATGCTATTCCAAGAGATCAGAAATGCCTGCCTAGTCTCAAGTACTGTTTGGCTTTGTCTTTGTTGTAAGGGTATAATATTATTTGATAAGTATTAATTATTGAATAGCATAATTTGGTAAACCTGCAGCATATTGAGTCCATCCAATAACTTTTTTCCACAGTAAAACAATAAGCTTTATATCTGAAATACAACTTCAAAACTCACGTGTTTATTCCATTTTTCGCTACATATATGCAGCAAAAATTCTTTTACTTCTGCCAAATGATTAACAATAGATGACTACAGCTTGAAAGCATAAATTGAAGTAGCGCAAGTAGTGGCAAACATGTACTTAGGCCCAGTTTAGGAATGGCATTGGTCAAAGACACTTTGATGTCTGGTAAAATAATATGGAATTTATCCAAACTATGGATCATTTGGATTTAGCTATCCAACCATGTAAAATTTTAATTTTACTAGCTAACATTTCAATTTATTTGATTCGAATTAGTCAACGACACTTTAATTTCAAATTTAAATACATGATTTTTTTTGTTATAGATTTAGTTAATACATTTCATACAATTCTAACAACTACAAATTCATTAAAGTAATTAGTTTAAATTTTAAAATTAAAATACTGTTAATTAATTAAAATCAAATAAACTGAAAGGTTGAATAGTAAAACTAATATTTTGAAGAATTGAGTAGCCAAATTCAAATAATCTATAGATCATATAAGTTTTATACGTTTTTACCTTAATGTTTTATAGGACCACAAAATTTTATGAGCTCCTTAGAACTCACTTCCATTCTATAAAATGATAATTAAAACCACTAACTTATGGAGAAGCCTTGCTACATGTTACTCCTGGCAACTATCTTATAGTGTTGGAAGAGGATAGCTTTGAACTGCTTCCAAATTCTTAAACTGTCTAAACTATCAAATCAAGTATTAATTGAAGCAAAGAGCCTAGTACACCCACCAGTTTCATGCTCACAAAAGAGAGAGAGAGAGAGAGAGAGAGAGAGAGAGAGAGAGAGAGAGATCTATAGAGAGAGAAGTGCATGCCTAGGGCTTTGCGTCATGCACGGCCATGGACGTACGTCTCATGACGCACTACTTCCCTTCCATTTACTAAACAACAAAACCGACCATGGGGAGAGAAGAAACCACTGCAACACGCTGCATATCTCAGACCAAAGAAAGGGTACTATATATATAAACAGCTATATCCAATGCATTAACTCAACTCTTTCTCCGGAATCAGGCTATTTAATGCCCAACCCCACCCTTCTCACGAAAAAGATCCACCCCTAGCCCTTTTTAGCTAAGCACCACCCATGCCTTTCCCTCTGCAGGAAACCTCATACCCAGGACTCAAAGTCGTTTCCTTCTTTGGTTAAGATACACAAAGCCAACAACACAGCATGTATAAATACTGGCCCAAACCCTTAAATGGCAAAAGAAAGGAACATAGCTGATTGTAATTTTATATATGGTTACTATATAAGAGCTTATGATAGTGTTTGTGTTGGTGTTGAATAATTTTCTTGGTAGGAGTTGTAGATTAGATGGACCTGTGCTCGAGTATGCTGGAGAGGTTTGTTGTCCGCTGCCGCTTGACTCCGCCGCCGGCGGATGTCGTCTCTTCGGCCGAGGCTGCGCGGTGCTCCATGACCGCTCGGAGCGCGTCTTGAATTGAGGCGAGAGACTGCTGCGGCGTCGGCTGGGGGTCATCGGAGGCGGAGGAGGCGGTGGCGGCAGAGGCATCGCTGTCATTCTCATTGTCGTTGTCGCCGGTGACGACTAGGACGTTCTTGACGCGGCCGCCGAGGGTGGTGATCTCGGCCTTGAGGGTGCGGAGGCGGAGGGCCTTGAGGGTCTTGATGAGGTCCGGGAGGAGGTCGGATCGGTCGTCGCAGCACAGCGAGGCCCGCACGACGAGCTTCCCTTCGTCATCGCTCGCCGCATCGACTGACAGCTCGTCGGACTCCGTCGGCAGCGGCGCGCTCTCCTCCGCGATCTCCGACATCTGCCGTTTCAGCTCCTTCACGTGCTGGATCACCTCCGCAAGCAACGAAGCCTTGTCCGTCTATATATATATATATATATATATATATATATATATATATATATATATGTGCATCAACATTCAAGAGAATTAAATCTAATTAAACTAAATGACTTGAGGGGAAGTGGGCTGGGTTGGTGAGAAAGATGAGCGCTAGTACAGAATAATAATAATAACCAAGAGCATGCATGAGCATGACAACGAAAGTAGCATGCAGTGCAACAACAACAAGGGATCATAGTGGGATTCAGACACGGGTAATCATAAGTAGAATATATTAGTAACACGATCACTCCACGGCCTGGTTCATAGTCATTTTTTAATTGTAGTGGAATTACAGAGAGAGAGAGAGAGAGAGAGAGAGAGAGAGAGAGAGAGAGAGAGAGAGAGAGAGAGAGAGAGAGAGAGAGAGCTTTACGCATGCACGCTTGCAGATGTGGGGATGGAATTTTTGTGTATATGTGGGTAAATGTGTGGGGTGGTTAAGGAGGAGGAGGAGAAGGATATATATTGGGAGTAGTGGGTGGCTTTTTTTTTTTTTTTTTTCCTTCTGACACTAGTGCGCGTGTTTGTCTTTCTTAGGATCACTGTGCTCCGGCGACAGCATCTTCTGTGTAAGCTTTTTGCTCCACTGCCTCCTCCCTCCCCCCTGGTTCCTCTTTTTCATGTCAACTAGGCGGCTCCTCTCTACCCTTTTGTCCCTCCCTCTTTCTCTCTCTCTAGCTAGCATATCTAGCTAGTTTATGTACATATCTCTAGCTAGCTCCCTATTCTTTGAAAATCCAAGTAATATTGGATAGAGCAATGCTTAACTGAATCTTTTTTTATTATGAATTAATTACTACATCTTTACCTAGCTATGTAGATATTGAGAATGGTGATCAAAATGATCATGAACTTCAGATCAGTATCGGCGCATCTATTTGTGTTTGTTTGTGTGCTTACTTTGGTGGTGCTGGGGAGAAGGCTGCGCAGCTTGGCGAGGTGGGCGTTGATTCGCTCGCGACGCCGCCGCTCGGCTTCGCTGTGGCTCTTGGAAGCAGCCAGTGCCTTCGCATCCATGATCTCCTGCGCCGTCATCTTCCCCAGCTCCCGATGGAGCCCGATGTTGAACGGAGATGACGATGATGACACCAACCCCCCCGCACGGACCAGCGCCTCCGGTCCGATGTAAAGCCCTGCCAGTCCGAAAGGATCCGATGACGATGATCCGATGCCCCCTCCGTCGTAAGTGAATTGTAAGGCGGCGGAGGCCCTTCTTGAGTAGAGGTCTCCGTAGAACGTAGGGGGCTGCGGAGGAGGAGGAGGCGGCGGTAGCGGTGGGAGTGAATTGAATAAAGGGTTCTGAAAAGAACTAATTTGATGATGCATAGAAGGAATCGGCCACGCAAACCCTTCGCCTTCGCCGCCACCACCACCACTGCCACCTTCTATGCCGCCGCCGTGTCCGGTAATTGTATTGGTGTTGTTATTTGTTGAGTCAAGAGTGGTAGTAAACTGTTGCTGTTGCTGCTGTTGTTGCTGCTGCTGCTGCTGTTGTTGTTGCTGCTGATGTTGTTGCAGTAATAGCTCATCTTCTTCTTGTTGGTAGGATTGGAAATGGTGGTGATGATCATGGGAAGTAGAAGAGGAAGGATCCCCGTTGTTCCCCATGATCTCTAGATCTCTTTCTCACTCAACTAAATTGCTCTTTGCTCCTCCTGCCTTTCTATAGGCATGGAGATAGAGTGGCATGCGACAATAATAATATACCTTTCGAAAAGGGCAATCAACGCCTTTTAATCCTTTCGGAGAGAAAGAGTAGCATTATTATATGCATATAGCGAGAGATACACAAACAAACACAATCCTCTCTCTCTCTCTCTCTCTCTCTCTCTCTCTCTCTCTCTCTCTCTCTCTCTCTCTCTCTCTCTCTCTCTCTCTCCTCTCTTCTTCTGCTGCTGCTTCCGGGGCTGTAACTTTGCTCCTACGCGATGCTACATACCTTTTTCTCTTTCTCTCTCTCCGATTCCCAGTATATAAAATTTGGTTTTGTAGATGTATAATTATAACAGGAGGGGGGGAGTGGGGAGAGGGGAGGGTTGGAAGGGGAAAGGGCGCATGGGAGGGTGTAGAAATGGAACCGACCAAGACTGATAAGGTGGAAAAAAAGAGAAGCCAACGATTATAAGATTTTAGAGAAAGAAAGAGAGAATTAGAGAGAGAGAGAGAGAGAGAGAGAGAGAGAGAGAGAGAGAGAGCTTGCTCAATAGATAACTAGAGAGTGAGAGAGAGCGTAATAGAGAAAGAGAGATTGCTCAATAGATAACTAGAGAGAGAGAGAGAGAGAGAGAGAGAGAGAGATAGAGAGAGAGAGGTCCACGTCGGTCAAGGGCTTGCTCCCACCACGTTGTGCCCCCTCCGCCTTTGCTTTTCCCACTCCACGCCTCGCTGTGGCTAGGCAAAACGACGTAATCATTGTGTCTTGGAATACACTCATACCTGATGTACTCTCTCTCTCCCTCTCTCTCTCTACGTACTCTATACTATGTATATGTACCTTCTCCTTATACGTTGTACAAGAGAGATTATCGAGTGGACCTAGTCTAATGGACCGGTCGTAAAATTATGCTTTTTTTTTTTTTTTTTTTTTTTTTTTTTGAGGAAAAATAGTAGGCTATCTGTTTGAAGGATAAATTAAGCTACAGCGATGATAACAATAGATCTCGATTGACAAAAAAAAAAAAAAGGATGGTCAACTATGTGATATATATATATTAGAGCTTATATACTTTCAAAAGTATAAACTCATTCATATTTGTGAATTTTTCACTATTGGATTTGTATTGGAATTTGTATAATTGTAAAAGAGAGAGAAAGAAAGTATAATTGTACAAATCTTAATATAAATTCAATAGTAAAAATTCACAAGTATGGATGAGTTTATACTTTTGAAAGTATATAAGCTGTCACGCTCCGTGTGTAAATTAGAACCCGAGTTCGACAACAGATCTGCCGTATACGCAGTAATTTCCACGTATACGAAGCGATACAACAACTCAAGCAATAGATGATGTGTATACAAGAGTGAGTAAAACCACAACAAGTGATATAAAGCGAGAAATAAGTCACAGACTAACTTTATATAAATAAACAATTCTCGATATCAATCATCTCAAAGTAAAACTCCAACAATAAAATCTAAACTCCAAAACACCAGCACACAAAGGCCAAGACAACTCCACAAAGTATCAAGTACAACTCCAATAAAACCACCATGTAACACAAGAACAACTCCAAAATAAACCAACATCAATAACTCACTACATCCCAAATACACAACTACTAAACGTACTCCAACACAACTCTCCAACAACTCCAACATATACAATAACTACAACTCCAAAAGATAAACAACTCTCAAAATATACAACTCTCAAATTGAAACAAATATATAAAGTAGGCTTCAGCCAGACCAAATATATAAAGTGGTCTAAAGTGTATAAAAACTAGAAAATAAAAAGTACAACTGGTCCACCTCTAGTAGAAGTCAGGGAGAAACTATAGCTATCTGCGACACCCTTGCCACGATCTGCTTGTGCCGCGGCTGCTGAAGAAGTCTTTGGGGAGCAACAGCGGGTGTGAGAACTATGAAATAATAGTTCTCAGTGGGTAAATCGTCGAACCTCCGACCTACCCACTGAGTCTACCAAAAAGGGCAAAGTAGGAGATCATAAAGTATAAACAAAATGAGAGCTGAAATAAAAGCTATACGACTATGCCCAATGCTCTATGTATGATGTCCGCTATATATAAATGTGTGTATGCATTGCTAAGATAAACTACTAAAGCATAACTCAACTCACTATCTGGTCCAATAACCCGATTCTATCTGCTCTCAATGTCGCAATCACTCTTTACCGGTACACCAACCCGGTCCAAATAACCAACCGGTACCCCTACCCGGTCTCTCCTACTCCGGAGTGGCCCTCGAGGGGGGCGACCCAACTCGAGTAAATGAATGTCAATAGAGTGTATGGTAGGCGGAAGTCATCCCTCTGACGAAGGTGAAAAGCTCAAACCACCTATGTAAATCCTGCCCCAACTGATGCATAACACTGCCAACCACCCAAAATCCGTGGTTGTCGATAACTCCCAAGTCATAAATCTGGTGCTATCCCACCTGACTTGATAATACAACTATACTATCCCCATCCCCACTCTCTAACCCGAGCAACCATGATATAAGAGAAAAGCAAAAAGGGTTTTCTCCTAAGTTCTTTATCCAACTAGATAGTATAGTATATAAAAAAAATGTGGCCTAGCTAAATGTCCAACAAGCATGGGATGGTTCTTATAATAAAAGATGTAGTTCTCAACATAAGTCTCACTTGTAACATGCTTTGATCAAATATAGAGAGTAAGCATAACAGCCATACAATTGCTAACTTTTTAGTTGAGTCAATATGTAAGCCGAAGTTTCGATATGCTCAATAACCCACCTTCTAGCTCAATGCTCTACAATTCGATCGGTCCGATTCTTGGCGACCACAATCATAGGGTCACTCTCTTTCCCACAAACCTGAAATCGCCTCAAAATTCCAATCGGATGGAAAGTTATAGCAAAACATTACCGGGTGCACGAAATTTTAGAAATTCGAACAAGTGGTGAAATAACTCAAAATCTACTATATAAGTCTCATTAGGCTTTAATATCTCAGCCCAAATTTGTTTCTTAAGTTCTTAATTAACTTAAAAACATCAAGAGATTTTCAAAAAAGATAAATTTAATTCCTTTCATTCAACTTTCATCCAAAAGTATCAATGCTGTCAAAAATTTCCACATAAAACTCCAAGTTGAAATTCAACTTGCTATACATCCCTATTTGAGTATAATTTACAAGTTGAAACCAAAAGAGGAATTGTTCATCATACTTCTAAGATTACATTCAACCATTTGGATTAACCATAATGCCATCATTAACCATGAAATAAGGTCTAATTCGTAATTAACAACAAAAGGTGTTCCAACAGGCATGCAACTTTTCAGCAAACATGGTCTGAGAAGAGGACTAAAAATGGTATATCATTTCTCTTCCGAATTTCGAGTTTAAGCTGTCAAAATGTTCCTCTTGAAGTCTAGAAGATCACCCAACTTTGAAATTCACCATTTCATAAAGGGAAGAAAGAGAAATCCCAAAGTTACTACAAGCTGTCCAAACTGAAATCTGTAAATAGGGGCTCAAATATGGGTATATTTACCTGGTTAAATGTAGGAATTAGGTTCTCTCAACAATATCAAAGTTGGGGAGCTTCAAGTCTTGAAGATTCTCCCACAAAAAATCAACTCGAAACTCCGATCCTACAGTCCAGGGGAGTTAAAACACTGAGTACTACTCAAAACTTCAAGCTGTGCACAAATGTTCTAAAGATTGCTTAAGTTACCTGACTTGGAGCCCAAATTGGAGGTTCTTGAAAATATGAAAGTTGTAGATCTTTGAATCCTGAAAATTTTTCACCAAGAATCAGTTCAAAACTCTCCTTGTATTGCCCAGGGGAGGAACAACACTAAATACTGCTCAAAATCTCAAGCTGTGAACAAGAGTCTGAAAGATAAAAAATTTTACTTAGTTTAGAGCCCAAACTAGATTTCCCTTCAAATACCAAAGTGGTAGGGTTCGAAGTCCTAAAGAAATCCTCATAAAAATCATCTCAAAACTCCACTCCTACAGCTCTGGAGGTCCTCTGGAAGAAAAGGTGATGAGAAAGTCCACACACTTGCAAGCTTCAAACTCCACTAATGGTGTTAATGGAGGGAGAAAAAGAGAGTAAAACCCCTAAAAAACTCTTCTTTGCAGCTGGAGAAGATGAAGAACAGATAAAGGATTAATTTCTAGCTTATAAAGTTCAATATAAAGCCTAAAAATCCCCCTAAATTGATCCCACGGATCAAAATACCCAGGAAAATCTTCAACACACATCCAAAGCGGATCCGGGCGCCACAGTACCCGTCCTGACCCGCCAAGCCCCAGCGGACATGTAGCACCCATCCCGCGCGCCCGCGTGGATGCGCGCCACGCGGCCCACGGCTGGCGCATGCTCGTGCACCGGCCTTGGCTGCCTCGCCATGGACCCGACCCAAAACGACGGTTCGGACCCTGATTTTTCAAAGTTTGGACCTGAGCAGGAAACACAAAAAATAAAGTGTTTTTGGCTCAGTTTTTTCATGCTGGATCCGTTTTTTGCGTTCGTTTTGCGTGCTGATGACTACGACACACAAAAAAGGTGTCGTCAAGTTAAAGGTCCAGCAACAAACCACTCCACAAAGATACATGTCTTCACATCTTCCTGTACTACAAATAGTTTCATCCCCTAAACTAAACATACCTCAGGATGAAGTCTCAAACAGATAGGGGAAAAAAGCCCTCATTTCCTTCCCTGGCTCCCAAGTAACCTCCCTCTCATCGTGGTGGCTCCACTGGATCTTCATAAAAGGTATGACCCGATTGCATAATTCTTTAGTCTCACGGGCAAGAATCCGCATCGGGTGCTCATGGTAGCTCAAATCCTGCTCAAACTCTAGGGAAGAAAAGTCGACAACATGTGAGGGATCATAGATATACTTCCTCAAAATAGAAACATGAAATACATCGTGTGTGCCTGCAAGTCGTGGCGGTAGCGCAACCCGATATGCAACTGGTCCAATGCGCTCTAAAATCTCGAAAGGGCCAATAAACCACAGACTGAGCTTTTTGCGTACACCAAACCTGCGCACCCCGCGAGACGGTAAGACTTTCAGGAAAACATGATCACCAACCAAGTCTCATCGCCTCCTGTCACCATAACTCCTCTGCCGGCTGTGAGCTGTCACTAGATGTCGCCGAATCATCTTAACTTTTTCCTCGGCTTCCTGAAGCAATTCTGGTCCCAGTGTCTTTCTTTCACCCACTTCACTCCAATATAATGGGGATCGATATTTGCGTCCATACAATGCTTCAAACGGCGCCATCTAAATGCCCGTCTGATAGCTATTGTTGTACGCAAACTCAGCCAGTTGTAGATGTCGATCCCAACCTCCACTGAAGCTCAGGACACAAGCTCTCAGTATATCCTCAAGAGTATGAATAGTGCGCTCTGCCTGTCCATCGGTCTGTGGGTGAAAGGTCGTACTGAAGCGAAGCTGAGTATCCAAGGCTGTCTGAAGGCTCCTCCAAAAATATGATGTGAACCTCGGGTCTCTGTCAGATATGATCAAAGCTGGTACACCATGTAATCTCACAATCTCATCCATGTACAGCTGTGCTAATCGCTCCAAGGACCAACTCATCTGAATAGGGAGAAAGTGGGCTAATTTAGTCAATCTATCCACAATAACCCATATAGTATCAGCTCCACTCTATGACCTCGGTAATCCCATAATGAAGTCCATAGTCACAAGATATTATTTTTATTCAGGGCTTGGGAGGCTCTGCAACTTGCCAGCTGGAATGTCACTGTCACGCCCCGGGTGTAAACCAGAATCCGGGCCCGTCTACAGATCCGTTGTGCACACGGTATTTTCGTGTACACGAAGCACTGGTAACCTGCTCAGATATAAGAGATAATAATAAAAGAGCATAAAATCAGAGCTAAACTAAAACTACAACATCTCAGACTGAAGCTGGAAATAAAGTAAAGAACAACTGTAAATAAATACAAGTATCTCTCCCAGCTCACCACAAATATAAAATCAGCTGGCTAAAGCCAGACCAAAAAATAAAGTATAATAAAACTGTCTGAGAAGAGGGGTACATCAAAAGTCCAGCTAGCATACTGTCGGGTGGACACTCTATCTAGTCCGCTATCCTCCTACCTCGATCCGATGCTGACGGCCCAGCAACACCCACTGAGGACTCTACAAAACAAAGGGAGAAACAAAGAAAAAAAGACGATGGGGTGAGAACTATTGTAAAAACAGTAGCCTCCCCTAGTGGGTTAAGCCTCAACTTAGATGTGCCCACTAGGTCTACTAGAGGCAAAAAGGAAAGGAGAGGTGGTAAGATATAAACAGTACTGTTGATAAGAAAATGAAGCTACCACTACTATGCATCTAAATGCAGAGCCAGAAAGATGTAACTATAAGAATGCATCAGTGAATGTGCTTGACTGTATAAACCCAATCTAACAACCAGTAAAAACTGGCACTGCCTGCTCTGCTGTCGAACTCAAGAACTCATCTGCGAGAATACTGACCGACTACTGATCGGTACGGTCGCATCCCAAAATAAGTAACAGACCGACTACTGCCCGGTATGATCGCACACTCCGGAGTGGCACTCGAGGGGTGCGACCCATATGAGTAAAATGTCACTAAACAAGTATCACTGTAACAAGTATCACGATATAGCAGGACTGGATCACGACTCTGATCGAAGTGGAAAAACCCCTCCACTAAAGATAACCCGATCCCTCAATCTAATGCAATAATACTCAATAAATGGGAAAACTCTATCCACTAGAGAAATCCGATCCCCAATCTGATGCACAAGTAAGCATCCGGTCAACCGCCCAATGTCCGCGGTCGCCGCAAAACCCCACAACCTACAATCTGGTATGACAAATCCACTCAATAACCCGGCTACACTATCCTACAACCCTGCTCAACCCGAGCAATACCACATGTATCATAATAAAAGGAGAAGAGGTGCCAACATAGTTTCTCCTAAGTCAAATTCCAATGATAGTGTAGCAGAAAAAGGTGGCCTATCTAGATGTCCATACAAGCATGCAAGTGTCCTCATAATGATAGAAGAAAGACAATTACCATTGTTCATACATAGATTAGAACATGCTATTCCAAGATAATAAAGATCTCACAAGAATACTAGGTACTAACATAGCACAAATCCAACTATTCCAGCATGCATGTTACCCACGATATACTACTCGGCATTCAACAACGGGGATCACTCTAATATTCCTAGTGAGTAAATCAAAGATGAGGTCCACAACAACTACCCACCTCGAAAAGCGTGAACTACAACAATACGAGATTCCTCGCTGTCCAAGATTCTCAATCCCCGCAAACCTCCAAAATGCGAGAACTACAACAAAAATAGATCGCATACGGCATAAAAGGACAACTCCACAGTAGTAAATACAATTTTGCAAAATAGCACGGAAAACGAGGAAATTCACCTCTGTGCAGTTCTCAGAAAAATCCGAAAAAATCACCATTGCGATCCTCGCAACGAGTAGATGAAAAACGAGTACTTACTCGTCTCGATCCGACACCTGTAGGCCAAGATACAAATTAATCATCGCGGTACACGCGAAACTTCCAATGATCAAAAGTCTGCAGTACTCTGTCCAGAAAAAGTATAATTTTTACCTTCGAAGCAATCTCCAAAAATTCCAGAAAAATTACGACGATGTTCCTTGCGACGCATAGATATAAATAGAGCACTTGTTGTCACGCCCCGGGGTCGAAAACTGCGACCCGGGCTCGCTAACAGATCCGCCATCTGTACGGAAACTGCCGTACAGACGAAGCGTCTAACCTGCAAAAAGAATCAACTACAGTATACAGATATTAGAGCTGAAAGTAAACTACTAAAAACTAAAAATCAAACACTGCACAACTGAAAAATAATACAATATCCATCTCCCAAATACAATCGTATACAAAATCCTCTGATACAAAACTCAAAAGGGAGATATCTCCAATAAGTACGTCAGTGTACAAGCTCTCACTACAAAAAAATATCCTCACTACAACAGTCTCTCAAACTGAAAAGGGAAAGTACAACTCTATACCTCACAACAAAGTTCTCTCAATAGAGGTAAAAGTAGTAACTAAACAACTGAAGCTCTCCTCTGAAGGGGGTACCGCTACACTCCAACGACGGGTAGGGAACTAGCTCGCGACTCCCTCGCCTCGGTCAGAAGGATCAGCAACAGGAGCACAGGAACAGAAGAAGAAGTCCCTGGGGAAAAGACACCACGACGGGTGTGAGAACTACTTCCCACAGTAGTTCTCAGTGGGTGCCGTCAACAAGCCCAACGGTCTGCCCACTAAGTCTACTAGAGGCAAAAGATAACAGTGCAATGATAATATGAACAGGAAAAGCTGGAGCTACTCTACAACTACCATGCCTCTAACTAGATGCTCACAAAGTGGAACAGATGAAAGTAAAAGTGACCACTCGCACCCAAGGTGCTCAATCGACCCAATCGAACTGACTGCCTCATAGGGTCCAGTCAAACCTGCGCCTGACGACTAGGAGCGCACCTGCCCACTACCACACATCCACATGAGGACGGGATTTACGTGGGGCGTCCTGTCCGACTAACTCACCCCTCGCGCAAAACTGCCTCAACAGGCCAACCACCGCATCCACTGCGGCATCTCAGGGGGCGCGACACCAACTGAGGAAAACGGCGCGGCATAGAGTATCAAACATTGGCATATGCAGGCTATAGCCAAAATCCACGCTCACTCACGGAACGGAAGGACTCAAGATCCCCAAATATCTCGCACAACAGTCGGAGCTCTCTCGACGACTCAGCTGATCAGCTCACATGAAACACGAGACACTAGCCTCTCCAACAGCTCGCAGCACAAAGCACACTGGCTGGAGATACTCCACAGCCAGGAACGACCCACAACTCAGGCTAACAAAACTGGTCGGACAACACTCAACGACCTGGGATCACCGTCAACCCCAACGGTTCCCAACAACACTGACCGGAAGATACTCGACGGCCCGGGACTACCGTCTGCTCAACGGCTCCCTCCCACGACAGTACAACAGGGATACAAGACCTCCCGGGACTACCGTTTATCCAAACGGCTCCCGGCACAGATAAGCAACCCACTACAACTACCAGACTCCACTCTGCTCCCAAGCAAGAGTGCAAATGCATCCCACACTAACAGAAAGTCCCGACCTCTCGGCCCACTACCCGGGCGAGGATAACACTATGTCCAGGAAATAGAAAAACAGTGTGAGTGTCTAAACATAAATAACCCAAGCCCAAGTGAGGGTTTTCTACTGGTCTGGTTACACATGCAACATATGACGGGGGTGCTAGGTCAAGTTCCAAGATAACTATATTAACAGATGATAAAAGGAATAACAATTCCTACAATCTAGCATGCCACACGATGAAATAAACTATCATGCATAGTCCTACATCAGTAGAAATACTGTACAGTCCATAAAGCTTGGAGATAAGGCCACCCACCTCGATTTGCCACCAATTGCTCGTAGACACTTGCAATTGGCCTCCACGCGATCCGCACGCAAAACGATGTCCGCTGCCGGAGTTCGCACGCAAAACGGAGCACAACGCCGGAGTCCGCACGCAAAACGGAGCGCGATGCAGGAATCTGCATGCAAAACGGAGTCCGCACGCAAAACAGTGCACGGTGCCGGAGTCCGCACGCAAAACGGTGCACGGTGCCAGAATCTGCACGCAAAATGGAGTCCGCACGCAAAACGGTGCACGGTGCCGGAGTCCGCACGCAAAACGGTGCACGGTGCCAGAATCCGCACGCAAAACGGAGTCCGCACGCAAAACGGTGCACGGTGCCGGAGTCCGCACGCAAAACGGAGTCCGCACGCAAAACGGTGCACGGTGCCGGAGTCCGCACGCAAAACGGTGCACGGTGCCAGAATCCGCACGCAAAACGGAGTCCGCATGCAAAACGGTGCACGGTGCCGGAGTCCGCACGCAAAATGGTGCAGCAAAACACGGGCCCAACACAGAAAAGAGCAAGAGGGTCAATTACTGTCTAAAAGAACGCTTCAAAACTGCGCAAAATACTGCGAAATTAACACACGGAACCTACACGACTGCGCCGCCGCCGCCGAAACGCTCCTAACGGAACCCCGCGCACGCTCCACGAGGTCCACGATGTTACGGCATTTTGGTGTTGGCATATTTCGTGAGTCAAGTCAGTAAACTGAGTCGGAGTCTTGAAGTGATCAAATTGTCAATCAGCAATCGAAGACTCAGAGAAGAGCTCAAGTTGACACTCAGTGTTTTGAGTCTTGAAGATTGAAGATGAAGAATTGTGGATCAATTGCATCAATCTCAAGGAAAATGGATTCGGATTGATCAGGTACGTTTAACTAAATAATTTTGGTGATCCGAATACTTCTTATAGTGTAGAAACACTTGGATGAATTTTTAATTGCATAAAAATCAAAAACTGGACATGGGACATGTTCAGGATCCGGATCAGACAATCCAATCCGGATCCCGAAGGGTGTTGGTTCATATGCAAATCCAATCCGGATCCAAGCCAATTCTGATCCGGATCCCGAACATTGGATTTTGCTGAAATATATGAACGATCCGGATCGGGCATTTCAATCCGGATCCCGAACCTTTATTTTTCTGGAATTGTCTGTCTCGTTACGACGATCCGGATCGCAGTAATTCCGATCCGGATCGCCGTCCTGAAAATTTCAGATAAGGTAAGTTTTTGATTCTTATCTCTTTCCAAAGGTTTCTAAACTATAAATAGACACTTAGGGTTTCTCAAGAACGACCGATCAATTATAAAACACTTGAGAGCAACCCTAGAGGCTAGGTTTTTATCGTTCTTCTTTATAGCCTCTTTTAGGTCAATTCGACGGTTCTTCCAAGATCTATCTTTTGTCGAATTGATCTAGTCTTTGCTTAGAGATTCCTTCTACGGTTCTTCAATGATAATCTAAGCAAATGATCACCATCGAAGCCTATATTTTTACCGGCTGAGTTTGCGTCGTGGATTCGACGTGGCATCGTGGATTCGGTGTTTTGAAGGCGTTTCGTGGATTCGAAACGTGTGCTCGTGGATTCGAGTGGCGTTCGTGGATTCGAACGTGTGCAGTGGACGTGCAATCGGTGGAGCGCAAGGTCCGAAGAAGTTGAAGGAGGGGTTGAGTCCGTGGAGTCGGTAATCACCTTGTTATTCTTCTATTCTTAGTGGATTGTTATTGCGTGTTGGTCCCGTGGTTTTTCTCCTGGATTGGAGTTTCCACGTATATCTCGGTGTGCTATTTTTATTTTCCGCATTGGTTTTTATTTTTGCACTGAGATTGGTTTTATAAGTATTACACCTATTCACCCCCCTCTAGGTGTTTGATAGTACCTATTTAGATCCTTGTGGATCCTTATATATAAAAACCAACAATTGGTATCAGAGAGGGTTTTAGGTTTATCTATCATGTCGGGTGAAAGTGGTAATATTTTTAGACCTCCTCTTTTTGATGGGACCAATTATGCATATTGGAAAGTGCGGATGAGAGCTTTTCTCATCTCTATTGATGAGCGTGTTTGGCAAACCGTTGAATACGGTTGGGTGCATCCTGTTGAGGAAGTAGGAAATTCTACTACCCCAAAACCTCGCTCTAGATGGTCCAAAGAGGAAATCGAAAGATCTTCTTACAATGGGAAAGGTATGAACGCTTTATATAATTCTCTTTCCTCGACTGAGTTTACACGAATTTCCGCGTGTGAAACCGCGAAGGAAATTTGGGATATTCTCAAAATTACACATGAGGGTACTAATCTTGTAAAAATTCAAAAGCTCCAGATGCTTACAAGTCAATTTGACTCTATTCATATGGAAGAGCATGAATTGTTTACAGATTATTACACTAGACTTCAAGATGTAATTAATACATGTGCTAATTTAGGAGAAAAGATCCCGGAGTCGAAAATTGTAAGAAAGATTCTTCGGACTCTTCCGGAACGGTTTAGGGCAAAGGTTACCGCCATTGAAACCGTTAGTCATCCGGATGAGATGAGTGTAGAGGAATTAGTAGGTGCTTTACAAACTTATGAGATGACTTTTCCTACTAATCAAATTTCTTCCAAGTCTTCTTCTAAGCTTACAGGTATTGCATTCAAATCAACAAAGGAAGAAGATGGCGAATCGAGTTCCGACGATGAAATCTCTTTTGCCGATTTTGAAGAACAATTGGCGCGGATCACAAAGAAATTTCGTCGGAAGTTTTGGAAGAATCGAACCGATGGATCTTCATCCACGAAACCATCTAAAGGATCATCGGGTTCTAAATCCTCTAAACTCAAAGGCGTTGCAAAACCTTCTAAAGAAAAAGAAAAAGATGATTTCGAAGGGGAAATCCGATGCTATCGATGCAAAGGCTACGGCCATATTTCAACGGATTGTCCTTCTAAGAAATCATACAAAAAGAAGGCTTTGCAAGCAAAAACTTGGGACGATTCTAGTTTCGATGAATCGACCTCAAGTGAAGAGGAAAAAGTTGTTGTTGTTTCATGCCTCTCAAATTCCTCTTCTAATTTTGCTTATCATCTTTAGTCACTGACTCTACTTCCTTTGATTTTGCATGAAACATCAACATCCGGCGGAGAGTCATCAAGTGAGGGGGAGTCGGACGAGGAAGAACTCGTTGAGGCATACCAACAACTTCTTGCGGAATCGAAGAAGAAGATGGCCAAGCATATCAAGAAGTTGAGGAAGCAACGACTTGAGGTTCAAGACGAGAATCATGCTTTAAAGATCAAACTTCATGATCTCGAGGAGGAACAAGGACGTTTATTGGATAACAATAAAATCCTCCAAGAAAAGCTAAACCAATCGGAGACGAACGCAAAATTATATGGACAAGATTGGTTTTCTAGAAAAGCAGTTTGAGGAGATTCATGTCACCAACCAAGCTTTGACCAAGCAAGTTCATGAACTCAAATCCGACATACAAAGGCTTTCAACCGGTTCCAAGAAACTAGAAGTATGTCCGGATTAGGTCAAACAAGCAAGGTTGGTTTGGGATTTAAAAAGGACCAAACTGTGAAGGCTTCAAGTTCCACAATAAATTGAAAGAAAGAACTTGTCACCTATGTGGACTTGAAGGACATTTGGTGAAGAATTGCCCGAAAAAGAGAAAGAAAAGTCCTTCGGCAACTTCATCTACGGAGCGGACTCAACGGAATCAAAAGACACATCAAGTCAATGGAGTTCACTCAACCCACCAAAGGTCCGAGCCACAACATCAATCATACAAGTGGATCATTGCGAGGCAAAGACCTAAGGTGGATCAACAGTCAAAGCGGACAACCCCCGGCCACAACGAATCAAGACAACCCAAAATCCAGCGATTTTGGATTCGGAAAGGTGATATCTTTCCTTGTCTTAAGTTCTAAATAGCTTATGACTGTATGTAATGCTTTGATTGGTTTTCCTTTCATATTTTTCTTAATCTCTGCATTACATGTTTTTCAATGCTCTTCGTTTTTATACTTTGTTTTTGAACAAAAGGGTTTTTATTGAACAAGTGCATTGAATAAAAAGGGTTTCACGTTCATTCACTCCAAATTAATTTTATATGGATTATCAACTTTACTCCATAATCATAATCATGAAGATACTTCATTATAGGAGTTTTTGATAGTTATAAGCATCAAATTTTAGAAATCATGTGTGATCTTTAGATGCTTAATCTATCTCGGTTGTGTGAATTCTTTGTGACAACATAAGTGCTATAAACATTTCTAAAAATCCTATGTTGCACTCAAGAACAAAACACATTGAACTTAGATATCATTTTCTTAGAGAGCTAGTTGAATCAAATATTCTTCAACTTTCATATATTTCAACTGAAAATCAATTGGCTGACATTTTAACAAAACCTTTGGATCAAAAACGATTTATTCACTTGCGTAAGGCAATTGGAATGCTTTCTTTGAAATGATCTCCTTTTTGAAACCAATCCTTAGGTTAGGTTTTGTTTGTGTGTTTTTGTTCTTCATCTATGTTTGTACATAGGACATTAATTGAGCATGAGTTATATTGACTTTAATTGCATCTTTTCACGCATTTAGAAATTTATTATGCTTTTGACATCATAATATTTCAATGTTGCAATGATCATTTATGTTAATTAAGTCATCTTTTAAGTGATCAAAGTCAATTTCTCTCTCAATGATCTCTTGGTATAGTCATTATCTTATTTGACTATTTAGTCGAGTATGAATGCGAGATCAATTTTTGGTTGAATACCTTATATCTTAAATAATTGATAGCCAATTGAGGGGGAGTCAAAGAAAAGTAATATGCTCAAAAGATGTGGAAAGAGTTACATCCCAATGAGGAGTGTGAAAACTACCACCACATGGAGAAAAAAAAAAAATACCCCATGAACACCAAGCAAAGTTTTTTTTATATTAAATGAAATGCATGTTGAAATACTTGACTCTGTCAAATTTCAAGGTTGGTATAAGGTGGGATTTTTAACGAAAGATGCTCAAAGAGCCACTCTCTTCAACAGATTGTCTAGATATATTATCTAACTTATTGGGATTTCAAACATCTATTGATCTTGGTATTTCATTTTCTTTACCAAATTGATGATTTGATAAAGGCATTACGCATAAGATCATGTTAGATGTGATTGAAGTTGTTCAACTTTAAGGATTTTAATTTTTATAAATTTTCGTTTCATTTTTGAGTATTTTTGATAGATTTGGTATAATCTATTTCTTGTTGCATGAAACGATGACTTTTGTTTAAAGTTGATGCGCTAAAGTGCTTACATACTCTTTCTGATTTTTATGGAATTTTTCTAAATTATTCTGATGAAAGAAATTTGGATCATACACCTCAATCTCAAGAAAGGGTAGAATTCAAGATTGATGTCATTTGGAAATCTCCGTAAGTCATCTTTGTAAATCCGTTACATCTTGATAGAGTTTGGATCTCAAGATTATTTTTGATGACTTGTGTTTGATGAATATAACATGAAAAACTGTTTATAATGTTTTATCTTTATTTTTCATGATTTAGGAGTAAATCTTTTTAATTTTGTGAAATTAATTGGATTGAATGGCATCTGTGTGAATTCATTGTTTAAAGCACTTAAATTGATTTCTTGATGGAATACAAATCGGTATTTGAAAAGATTCCAAAATCTGGATTTGTTTCAAGAAATTATTTGATTTTTGCTTTCTGGTACCGGTACGCAATCTGCATTTTTATTATATACCGGAACTGAGCTTTTATCTCTCTTTCTCTATGAACTAATGCTGTTAGTGATTTCCTTTTTGTCTAGTATGTTCACTGTTTGACAATTTGTGACAAAAAGGGGGAGAACAGAAAATAATGATCGTATCACAAAGGAGGAGAACATAAATGCTCAAGACAGGGGGAGAACATGGAGAACATGGAGAACATGTTAGAGATGCTCAAGATAGGGGGAGATAAAGAAAAGATTGAAAGAGCCGAAAAACAAAAGAACCAAAAGGACGAATCAAATGTAGGATTTTAATTTCTAACGACTAACGTTTGATTTTGTTTGGAGTTTTGTTTTGCAGGAATTACATCACTTTAAGACTCCAAGTCCTAAGTCATAGAGTATGTTCTAGGACTGTTTGGTTCAAATGTAATTTTGTATTTATTGGATCTTTCACGCAAAGAAAATCAATGTTTTGGTGATAACATTGAATTTCGATTTTTTGGTTTAAGATGAGTGACTTGAGCGTTTTTATGTATTTTTGGGTTTTGTCACGAAATTGCCAAAGGGGGAGATTGTTACGGTATTTTGGTGTTGGCATATTTCGTGAGTCAAGTCAGTAAGTTGAGTCGGAGTCTTGAAGTGATCAAATTGTCAATCAGCAATCGAAGACTCAGAGAAGAGCTCAAGTTGGCACTCAGTGTTTTGAGTCTTGAAGATTGAAGTTGAAGAATTGTGGATCAATTGCATCAATCTTAAGGAAAATGGATTCGGATTGATCAGGTACGTTTAACTAAATAATTTTGGTGATCCGAATACTTGTTATAGTGTAGAAACACTTGGTTGAATTTTTAATTGCATAAAAATCAAAAACTGGACATGGGACATGTTCAGGATCCGGATCAGACAATCCAATCCGGATCCCGAAGGGTGTTGGTTCATATGCAAATCCAATCCGGATCCAAGCCAATTCTGATCCGGATCCCGAACATTGGTTTTTGCTGAAATATATGAACGATCCGGATCGGCATTTCAATCCGGATCCCGAACCTTTATTTTTCTGAAATTGTCTGTCTCGTTACGACAATCCGGATCGCCGTAATTCCGATCCGGATCGTCGTCCTGTAAAATTTCAGATAAGGTAAGTTTTTGATTCTTATCTCTTTCCAAAGGTTTCTAAACTATAAATAGACACTTAGGGTTTCTCAAGAACGACCGATCAATTTATAAAACACTTGAGAGCAACCCTAGAGGCTAGGTTTTTACCGTTCTTCTTTATAGCCTCTTTTAGGTCAATTCGACGGTTCTTCCAAGATCTATCTTTTGTCGAATTGATCTAGTCTTTGCTTAGAGATTCCTTCTACGGTTCTTCAATGATAATCTAAGCAAAGGATCACCATCGAAGCCTATATTTTTACCGGCTGAGTTTGCGTCGTGGATTCGACGTGGCATCGTGGATTCGGTGTTTTGAAGGCGTTTCGTGGATTCGAAACGTGTGCTCGTGGATTCGAGTGGCGTTCGTGGATTCGAACGTGTGCAGTGGACGTGCAATCGGTGGAGCGCAAGGTCCGAAGAAGTTGAAGGAGGGGTTGAGTCCGTGGAGTCGGTAATCACCTTGTTATTCTTCTATTCTTAGTGGATTGTTATTGCGTGTTGGTCCCGTGGTTTTTCTCCTGGATTGGAGTTTCCACGTATATCTCGGTGTGCTATTTTTATTTTCTGCATTGGTTTTTATTTTTGCACTGAGATTGGTTTTATAAGTATTACACCTATTCACCCCACTCTAGGTGTTTGATAGTACCTATTTAGATCCTTGTGGATCCTTATATATAAAAACCAACACACGACGCACCGCCGCACCACCCACAAATCTCCCCCTCACTCCCTCTCTCGCTCGGGTGAAGAAGGAAGAAAAGAAAATGGAGGAGGAAAGGTGCGCGGGGGAGAAAGAAGAAGAAGAAGAAGAAAAGGAGGGAGAGCCGGTCCACGGTGCACCGGTCCACGGTGCACCGGCCAATCCGGGCTCCCTCCAGCCGCCTGGTACACCGCACGGGGCCGCGCACCAGGCGCAACGAGCCCCGCCCCGCGCCACGTGGTGCGCGGCAACGCGCCCGCCACACGGGCGCGTTACACCGCGCCACCTCCAGGCGCGGGACACGCGCCCATGACACGGGCGCGCGCCCCCGCGCCCGCGCGGGCGCCAACGGGGGGCCACCACGTGGCGGCACCCGCGCGACTCGCGCCGGAGCGCGTTTCCAAGTGCGCCAAACGCGCCTCGGGCCGCGTGCCGCCTTGGGATCCGCGCCGCCAACCTCGGGATTCGTGCCGCGTCGCCTCGAAAAACGCGCACGTCATCCGGGGTCCGAAAACAGCAAACAAATAGTCCATTCTTAGCGATTTCGCGCGCTGAATCCAAAAACGATGTCCGTTTCTCCAAATTCTCATCCGAAAATTTGCCGAATGCCCACTCGATCCGATTTTTCGCGCCGGGTCCAAATCTGAAGTCCGATTTGCCAAATTTCAACTCTAAAAATTTCCGAAGGCGACCGGAGAGGTAAACTTTTATCCAAACTTCGCCCGGAGTCCAATTTTGACATCTGAATCGCGCGAAACCACCTCCAAACACCCGACGGATCCTCCAATTCCCCACGGGATCTCCTTATAAGCCCGAAGTCCAACACTTGTGTCCAAATTGCGCGCAAACATCACCAACACACCACGCAGGCCTCCAGTGATGCAACTAAATTCCAAATTGCATCACAAATCCATTTCTCGGGCCCGACATGCGCATAAACACTCCCAACGGCCACCGAAAGCTGCCAAACAATCAGCAAACCCTACGCGGGGGATTCCGGGACCTCACATCCTCCCCCACTAAAAGAAAGTTTCATCTTCGAAACTAAATCAAGTCCATCAGGAGTCACAAATACCACGGGTAGGTATCCATCAATACGCCTCCAGCTCCCGAAACACCACTCACTCTCCGTGATTACTCAGCAACAACAACAGCGACAAGTACGGTATGGCCCGATGTGCAATTCTCTCATCTCTCGAGCCAGAAATTGCAGCGGGCTTCCCTCTTACTCCAGCAATCACAGATCTCAAAGGGGCAAGTCAATCACGGGCGAGGAAGAAAAACACATCACTCCTGAGCTGAGACGTGAAAAACCAAAGGGGCTCCAATAAAAGGCTGGGGGAACCTGCAATAACCACTAGTGCAACACGCACCAAACCACATCATGGTGCCAACCTCAACAAGACGACCCGAAGTATACCCCGCCCATTCATCCAATAAGGAAGGGAATCCAATAAGCTGGGGTCTTCACTCGGTTACTTCCCGATCCAAAACCACCCGAGTGGACTACTCAACTGCAGGCTACCCTCAAAAGGGATCCTCAAGAGACACAATCTCGTGCCACAGTTGGTCGCTCATCATGCTATCATAATCCCAACGGACCCACGGGTCGAAGTCGATCCCTCAACTAATAAAGAACACCCTGACGGGGACCAAACCGTCGGTGAACGGGACTGAAAACTGGCTCACAAGGCGATCATAAAGCTGATGCCCAAACTCGCGGTCAAAAATTCGAACCATCCAAAAACTCTCACCGTTGTGTACCTACAACGTGGCATCACCGCCGTGCACCAACAGCGTGGCATCACCGCCGTGTATCAATGGTGTGGCATCACCACCGTGTATCAACGGTGTGGCAACACCACTGTGTATCAACGGTGTGGCATCATCACCGTATATCAACGGTGTGGCATCACCACCGTGTATCAACGGTGTGGCATCTCCACCGTGTATCAACGGTGTGGTATCACCACCGTGTATCAACGGTGTGGCATCACCACCGTATATCAACGGTGTGGCATCATCACCGTATATCAACGGTGTGGCATCGCCACCGTGTATCAACGGTGTGGCATCGCCACCGTGTATCAACGGTGTGGCATCATCACACCGTGTATCAACGGTGTGGCATCACCACCGTGTATCAACGGTGTGGCATCAAGGTCTCAGATCCTCACAGTCCTATATCCAACACTACCTCGAAAACCCGGAGCTGAGGAAGGGCCAAAAGATCGACAGGCCAAAAACCAGGGCCCTAACTGGACTGGGCAGGACCAACGACACTCATCTATGAGCAACACGTTATCAGGTATCTGAATCTCACGAGCACAAGCTAAGGGTCCTATCTCTATGTCAACCAATCCCCAAGCGCTGGGTCAAAACACCAACAGAAACCTGTATCTCTAGTGCACGTGGTAACCAATCTACCTCCAGTCCAGACAGGAAAGCCCAAAAACACACAACTCAAACCGCTGTAAGGAAATCATGCCCGCGATAACCTGGTCCACTGCCGTAGCGCCCTCCAACTGGGCGGTACAGACACATCCGCTCGATGTAGACGGTCGTCGCTCAGTCTGCCCCGACGTCGTGGCCCTATCTGCCTGAAAAAGTCCCGACTGTCCGCACGAAAACATCGTCCCTGCCTGTGGTCAACTGCGGCGCAGAATGCGGCCCACCCCGCTTCCGCTGCGCCACTCTGGTACATCGGCTGTGGAAAACCTTACAATTCCAAAGGACAAGGAAAAACGACCAACACTACTCGTCCAAAACTACGCGAATTACGCCAACACAACCAACAAGAATGGTAAAGGCCCCACCAGCAGGAAAGTCGTCAACCACAACTCTCAATTTAGAAACGGCTGAAATTAACGAAAAGTCCGAAAATTCCGAAAGAAGCAGTGCCCTTGCCCCAATCAAACAAGAACAGGTTCAGGCACCGTCTCCATTTCCGGAGCAGTCTTTCGAAGTTTTCGTCCCGTTCGAAAATTTCAGCACACAGACGAGAAAAGGGGAGAGAAGTGTTGAAGTCGTTCCTGCCGTGGCTACAAAACGAAAGCTACGATCTAACCGTGACCCCTAAGGACACAACCTCAAGTCCTAATCGTCACCAACGATCCAAAGGTAGCGCCAAGCCGCAAACCGTTGAAGCCACAACTAAAAGAAGGATACCCGGTGATCTGTGAAAATGAACTCCTCTAGTCCAACTCACGGAAGGTAACTAATCTCATTCCACAATCAACCGTTGCACGATACCGCACCAACTGGTCCATCCTGTGCTCAATCTGTGTTGTGGAGCTGCCACTGAACCGTAACACCTGCCAGTGTAATTCCAAGTCTCAACTGTACTCCCGGTAGTCCAACAGGACAAACTCGACGCCACTAAATCTCGGCGTCCTGTCAGACCATCCCAATCTCACTAACGCAACCACCTGGTAACTCGGCCAGGGAAAAGTGTCTTCCTGGTAACTCGGCCAGGGCATGTGCCCACCTGGTAACTCGGCCAGGGCATGTGTCCATATGGTAGCTCGGCCAGTGGAAGGTATCCTCCTGGTAACTCGGCCAGGGCAAATTGTCCTCCTGGTAACTCGGCCAGGGCATGTGCCCACCTGGTAACTCGGCCAGGGCATGTGTCCATCTGGTAGCTCGGCTAGTGGAAGGTATCTTCCTGGTAACTCGGTCAGGGCATGTGCCCACTGGTAACTCGGCCAGGGGCAATGTATCCATCTGGTAACTCGGCCAGTGGAAAGTATCTTCTTGGTAACTCAGCCAGGGCAAAGTGTCCTCCTGGTAACTCGGCCAGGGCATGTGCCCACCTGGTAACTCGGCCAGGGGCAATGTATCCATCTGGTAACTCGGCCAGTGGAAAGTATCCTCCTGGTAACTCAGCCAGGGCAAAGTGTCCTCCTGTCAACTCGGCCAGGGCATGTGCCCACCTGGTAACTCGGCCAGGGGCAATGTATCCATCTGGTAACTCGGCCAGTGGAAAGTATCCTCCTGGTAACTCAGCCAGGGCAAAGTGTCCTCCTGGTAACTCGGCCAGGGCATGTGCCCACCTGGTAACTCGGCCAGGGGCAATGTATCCATCTGGTAACTCGGCCAGTGGAAAGTATCTACACAGCTGGGACCGCCGTCACTCAAAACGGCTCCCACAACAACACCCCACTCATAGGCGAGAAGAACCGACCGACGCGGCAAAAATCCGAAAATCTCGATAGACCGGTGCCTAGAACCCCAATCAAACAAGAACAGACTCTAGGCTCAGCCTATCGAAGTTCTCGATCTTTTACCGTTTAGGGATTCGGCCCCTCTCGGTTAAAGTGGGAAACTATCTCAACACACAACTCCTGGGTCTCTATCTGCTCTGTTAGCTCTGCCTCCCGCTGCTCGGGTACTCATCAGGTGCGGGGTGTGTCCTCTTCACAACACGACGTCTCAGGGGTAACGCAAACCACTGCACAATAACAAACATCAGGACACAACAACCATACGACCCAATCCAGCGAAAGTCTAAGTCATGTCATCCATTCCATAGCATTATGTTGTCTGCAGCCAACATAACCGCTTAGGAGAATAAACATGCCAATCACTCATCCCGTCTCTTGGGAGAGGTACAAAACTCAATCAGGACTCTCGCTAAAAGTCACGACTCTCACGTAAACATCCTAATGTCCAACCATAAGCCTAGGGTTTCTAAGTCCACCACGACCTATAACCTAGGCTCTGATACCACTCTAATCTGTCACGCCCCGGGGTCGAAACTGCGACCCGGGCTCGCTAACAGATCCGCCATCTGTACGGAAACTGCCGTACAGACGAAGCGTCTAACCTGCAAAAAGAATCAACTACAGTATACAGATATCAGAGCTGAAAGTAAACTACTAAAAACTGAAAATCAAACACTGCACAACTGAAAAATAATACAATATCCATCTCCCAAATACAATCGTATACAAAATCCTCTGATACAAAACTCAAAAGGGAGGTATCTCCAATAAATACATCAGTGTACAAGCTCTCGATACAAAAATATCCTCACTACAACAGTCTCTCAAACTGTAAAAGTAAAGTACAACTCTATACCTCACAACAAAGTTCTCTCAACAGAGGTAAAAGTAGTAAACTAATCAACTGAAGCTCTCCTCTGAAGGGGTACCGCTACACTCCAACGACGGGTAGGGAACTAGCTCGCGACTCCCTCGCCTCGGTCAGAAGGATCAGCAACAGGAGCACAGGAACAGAAGAAGAAGTCCCTGGGGAAAAGACACCACGACGGGTGTGAGAACTACTTCCCACAGTAGTTCTCAGTGGGTGCCGTCAACAAGCCCAACGGTCTGCCCACCAAGTCTACTAGAGGCAAAAGATAACAGTGCAATGAAATCTGAACAAGAAAAGCTGGAACTACTCTACAGCTACCATGCCTCTATCTAGATACTCACAAAGTGGAACAGATGAAAGTAAATGAGACCACTCGCACCCAAGGTGCTCAATCGACCCAATCGAACTGACTGCCTCATAGGGTCCAGTCAAGCCTGCGCCTGTCGACTAGGAGCGCACCTGCCCACTACCACACATCCACATGAGGACGGGATTTACGTGGGGCGTCCTGTCCGACTAACTCACCCCTCGCGCAAAACTGCCTCAACAGGCCAACCATCGCATCCACTAGCGGCATCTCAGGGGGCGCGACTCCAACTGAGGAAAACGGCGCGGCATAGAGTATCAAACATTGGCATATGCAGGCTAGCCAAAATCCACGCTCACTCACAGAACGGTAGGACTCAAGATCCCCAAATATCTCGCACAACAGTCGGAGCACTCTCGACGACTCAGCTGATCGGCTAACTCGAAACACGAGACACTAGCCTCTCCAACAGCTCGCAGCACAAAGCACACTGGCTGGAGATACTCCACAGCCAGGAACGACCCACAACTCAGGGTAACAAAACAGGTCGGACAACACTCAACGACCTGGGACCACCGTCAACCCCAACGGTTCCCAACAACACCGGCCGGAAGATACTCGACGGCCCGGGACTACCGTCTACTCAACGGCTCCCTCCCACGACAGTACAACAGGGAAACAAGACCTCTCGGGACTACCGTTTACCCAAACGGCTCCCGGCACAGATAAGCAACCCGCTACAACTACCAGACTCCACTCTGCTCCCAAGCAAGAGTGCAAAAGCATCCCACACTAAAAGCAAGTCCCGACCTCTCGGCCCACTACCCGGGCGAGGATAACACTATGTCCAGGAATGAAAGAACAGTGTGGATGTCTAAACATAAATAACCCAAACCCAAGTGAGGGTTTTCTACTGGTCTGGTTACACATGCAACATATGACGGGGGTGCTAGGTCAAGTTCCAAGATAACTATATTAACAGATGATAAAAGGAATAACAATTCCTACAATCTAGCATGCTACACGATGAAATAAACTATCATGCATAGTCCTACATCAGTAGAAATACTGTACAGTCCATAAAACTTGGAGATAAGGCCACCCA
Organism: Tillandsia fasciculata; assembly: GCA_029168755.2. Lineage (NCBI taxonomy): Eukaryota > Viridiplantae > Streptophyta > Magnoliopsida > Poales > Bromeliaceae > Tillandsia > Tillandsia fasciculata. The sequence continues at coordinate 4,810,190 of CM054944.1, forward strand.
CCTCGATTTGCCACCAATTGTTCGTAGACACTTGCAATTGGCCTCCACGCGATCCGCACGCAAAACGATGTCTGCTGCCGGAGTCCGCACGCAAAACGGAGCACGCCACCGAAGTCCGCAAGCAAAACGAAGCGCGATGCAGGAATCCGCACGCAAAACGAAGTCCGCACGCAAAACGGTGCATGGTGCCGGAGTCCGCACGCAAAACGGTGCACGGTGCCAGAATCCGCACGCAAAACGGAGTCCGCACGCAAAACGGTGCACGGTGCCGGAGTCCGCACGCAAAACGGTGCACGGTGCCAGAATCCGCACGCAAAACGGAGTCCGCACGCAAAACGGTGCACGGTGCCGGAGTCCGCACGCAAAACGGAGTCCGCACACAAAAACGGTGCACGGTGCCGGAGTCCGCACGCAAAACGGTGCACGGTGCCAGAATCGCACGCAAAACGGAGTCCGCACGCAAAACAGTGCAGCAAAACACGGGCCCACACAGAAAAGAACAAGAGGGTCAATTACAGTCTAAAAGAACGCTCAAAACTGCGCAAAAATACCGCGAAAATTAACACACGGGACCTACACGACTGCGCCGCCGCCGCCGAAACGCTCCCAACGGAACCCTCGCACGCTCCACGAGGTCCACGACGCACCGCCGCACCACCACAAATCTCCCCCTCACTCCCTCTCTCGCTCGGGTGAAGAAGGAAGAAAAGAAAATGGAGGAGGAAAGGTGCGCGGGGGAGAAAGAAGAAGAAGAAGAAAGAAAAGGAGGGAGAGCCGGTCCACGGTGCACCGGTCCACGGTGCACCGGCCAATCCGGGCTCTCCAGCCGCCGGTCCATGCACGGGGCGCGCACCGGCGCAACGAGCCCCGCCCCAGCCACGTGGCGCGCGCGGCAACGCGCCCGCCACACGGGCGCGTTACACCGCGCCTCCTCCAGGCGCGGGACACGCGCCGTGACACGGGCGCGCGCCCCCGCGCCCGCGCGGGCGCCAACGGGGGCCCGCCACGTGGCGGCCCCCGCGCGACTCGCGCCGGAGCGCGTTTCCAAGCGCGCCAAACGTGCCTCGGGCCGCGTGCCGCCTTGGGATCCGTGCCGCCAACCTCGGGATTCGTGCCGCGTCGCCTCGAAAAACGCGCATGTCATCCGGGCTCCAAAACAACAAACAATAGTCCATTCTTAGCGATTTCGCGCGCTGAATCCAAAAACGATGTCCGTTTCTCCAAATTCTCATCCGAAAATTTGCCGAATGCCCACTCGATTCGATTTTTCGCGCCGGGTCCAAATCTGAAGTCCGATTTGCCAAATTCCAACTCTAAAAATTTCCGAAGGCGACCGGAGAGGTAAACTTTTATCCAAACTTCGCCCGGAGTCCAATTTTGACATCTGAATCGCACGAAACCACCTCCAAACACCCGACGGATCCTCCAATTCCCCACGGGATCTCCTTATAAGCCCGAAGTCCAACACTTGTGTCTAAATTGCGCGCAAACATCACCAACACACCACGCAGGCCTCCAGTGATGCAACTAAATTCCAAATTGCATCACAAATCCATTTCTCGGGCCCGACATGCGCACAAACACTCCCAACGGCCACCGAAAGCTGCCAAACAACCAGCAAACCCTATGCGGCGGATTCCGGGACCTCACACTTGTACTCCTCGTTCAGACTCTCGGGTGCCGAGAAAACCCACAAAAACCCCGTTGCTGTCCAAATTCTATCACAGAAAAAGGGGTCACAGAAATGGTCCGAAAAGCCCAACAAAACCTCGAAATACGGAGAAGCTGAATGTACAAAAGTAGTAGCCCTACCTGTCGTGAAAACGTGGGCGCAAGAATCACCCGAAAATTCTTTCGGGGTAGCCCATGGGAGTCCTCAGACCGAAACGCGACGAAAAAGGCTAACAAGGATGGTGTGTCGCAGTGCGCCGAATTGCAGTAGACGTCCAAGTAGCGTCCTCCAAAAATTCTGGAACTTCTTCATAAGATGCAGCACTGAAAAAGGAAGAAATTCCCCGTAGGGCTCTCCCTGCGAAATAGCCCAGAAAATGCCCAAAAGAAGGCCCAAGGGGCCTATTCATAGGCCCAACCCAAAAAGTCCACTATTATGGATTCGGGCGCACCTTTTCGGGCGCCCGAATCCAATAGTCGGACAAAAGCTGCGCCAAATCCCCGTCTGACCAGCGCCCCTAACCACCCGCGAGAGACACGTGTCCCTCGAACACGAAACAACGGTGCAAGAGTGCCAGGGCAACGACACGTGTCCCATGCAAGGTCAACCGATTAGGTGGCGCCCACCAATGGCTGGGCGCCACGTGGCCAGCCCGCGTGGGCCTCGCCGGCTGCGCCGCCTGCCCCCCACACACGCATGTATCTCGAGGCGTCGGTGTGCACCTCCGTGGATGTCACGCCCCGGGTGTAAACCAGAACCCGGCCCGTCTACAAATCCACGTGCACACGGTATTTCCCGCGTACACGAAGCGTCGGTAACCTACTCAGATATAAGAAATAATAATAAAAGAGCATAAAATCAGAGCTGAACTAAAACTACTACATCTCAGACAAAAGCTGGAAATAAAGTAAAGAGCATCTGTCAATAAGTATAAGTATCACTCCCAGCTCACCACAAATGTACAACTAGCTGGCTAAAGCCAGACCCAAAATAAAATACAATGAAACTGTCTGAGAAGATAGGGATACACCAAAAGTCCAGCTAGCAACTGTCGGGTGGACACTCTATCTAGTCCGCTACCCTCTAACGTCGATCTGCTGCTGACGGCCCAGCAACTCCCATAGAGGACTCTGCAAAACAAGGAGGAAAAACAAAGAAAAAAGCGATGGGGGGTGAGAACTACTATAAAAACAGTAGCCTCCCCTAGTGGGTAAAGCCTCATACTCGGACATGCCCACAAGGTCAACCAGAGGCAAAAAAGGAAAGAAGAGGTGGTAAGCTATAAACAGGACTGCGAATAACATGAAGCTACCACTACTATGCCTCTAAATGCAGAGTCAGAAATATGAAACTATAAGAATGCATCTGTATATGTGCCTGACCGAATAACACAATCTAACCACCAGTAAAAACTGGCACTGCCTGCTCTGCTGTCGAACGCAAGATCTCAGTAGCGGAATCTGCACACATGGCTCGAATCCGCGGGATCGGCACACATGGCTCGCATCCCTAAATAAGTATCAGATCGGCACACATGGCTCGGTCAAAGGCCTACCTCCGGAGTGGCACTCGAGGGGAGCGACCCACACGAGTAAAGTAACAACTGTAACAAGTAACTCTGTATAGCAGGACTGGATCACGACTCTGATCGAAGTGGGAAAACCCGCCACTAAAGATAACCTGAACACCCAATCAATGCGATAATAATCAATAAGTGGGAAACTCCATCCACTAGAGGAATCCTATCCCCAATCTGATGCAGAAGTAAACATCCGGTCAACCGCCCAATGTCCGCGGTCGCCGCAATAACCCCAAACCACAATCTAGTATGACAAACCCACTCAACAAACCCGGCTACACTATCCTACAACCCTGCTCAACCCGAGCAATATCACAAGTAGAACAAAGAAAGGAGAAGAGATGCCGACATGGTTTGTCCTAAGTCAAATCCCAATGATAGTGTAGCAGTAAATAGTGGCTTATCTATATGTCCATTCAAGCATGCAAATGTCCCAATATTTTAGTCTATTTCACATGAATAGTTATGACATAGCAACGAGCGCCAACACTAATGTCTCAAAGTGATGATCACCTTTTTGCATAATCTCTAAGTACTAACATACAACTGCTCATACTATTACAGATAAATGATTACTTTAACAGGAGTGATTAGGGTATAATAATCGTGTCCAAATACCAATATCTAAATTACATAGATAAGTTATCAATTATTTAATCCCTTTTGCATGCAAGGTCTATCAGTATCATGTTCAGCATTTATTAACATCGGAATAATCTGGGGTTCCTAGTGAGCATACCAAAAGAGAGGGATACAACAACCACCCACCTCTCAAAGCGTGCACTAAAACAATACGAGATCCCTCGCTACCAAGATCCTCAATCTCCAACAATCTCCACAATGCAAGAACTGCAGCAACACTGCAAACATACCAACCGGTGTCCAATTAAACATACAGTTCCACAATCAATCGCTGTCCCCTAAAATCAGTCAAGAAGATGCTCGATTTTCACCCATAAGAGGGACTCCGAAAAATCCAACAAAAATACCGCTGCGATCTTCGCGTCGAGCCCTTCGAAACGAGTACTTGCACGTCCGAAACCGAGCTTTGTAGGTCAAGTTACAAAATCGACAAATTGACTACCTCAAAAATTCCAAGTACAAAATCTGTAGAACTTTGCTCTGAAAAAGTGGGATTTTCACCTTCAGGGAAAGCTCAGAAAAATCCAGGAAAAATACGATGATGTTCCTTGCGACGCGTAGATAGAAATCGAGTGTTGGCACGCCTCAATCCGTTGTCCGAGCATGAAGATATCGACAAAATACTCCGGTGCTGTCCAACAACCACACAGCAAATAGGGGGGTCAAAAGTGCCTCAGAAACCGTGCCAGAAGTATGGAATACGATGAAACGACCAACACAAAAAATGAAGACCTACCTCTCAGGAACACACCGGCACAAGAATCGTCGAAAACGATGGTCGGAGAAGGCCAGGGGAGTCCTCGGACCGAAACACGACGAAAAGGGGAAATGAGGAAAGTGCGTCGCAGTGCGCCGAAAAAATGCAAATCTCGAAGTGCGTGCCACCAAAAAATCCTGGAACTCCTCCACAAGGTGTAGAATAAATAGGTGAACAAAAACTCTAGGGGCTCTCTCTCTGAAATGGCCCAGAAAACCCACAATTGAAGGCCCAAAGGGCCTATTTATAGGCAAAAGTCCAATGTGCACTTTTTCCGGATTCGGGCGCACCTTTTCGGGCGCCCGAATCCGTTAGTCGCACAAACACAGCGCCGCCACCCCGTCCGACCAGCGCCCGAAACCACCAGCGTGCTCCACATGTCCCCCGAACATGAAACAGCGGTGCAAGCGCTCCCGGGTGACGCCACGTGTTCCGCTCCCGAACGACATGGTAGGTGGCGCCCGCCAATGGGTGGGCGCCACGTGTCCCGCCTGGGGAACTCGCCGACCCGTCGCACCGCCTCGCCGGTCGCGTCGCCTGCCCCCCACACGTGCACGCGCCCTGAGGTGCCGGCGCACCTTTTCGTGGACCGCGTCGAAAAAGCCCGCCAATGTCCTCCTACTGCCACGTGACCCCGCACCTGGTCTATGCACCAGCGCGGGGTTCCGTGGACCGCGCATCACGCGCCGGCCACTCCTTGGGCGCCACGTGTCCCCGCACCGGGTCCATGCGCCACCCGGCGCTGCTCTGTGGACCGCGCACTGCGAACCGGCCAATAATAGGCCGCCACGTGGCACCCAGCCGGTCTACGGCCTCCCCCATGCACCAGAATCCACTGAAAAGTTCCGGGAGTCCGTTTTTGGGCATCCGGACTCAGAATTTAACAAGCAAATAGCCGTTTTCAAGCATTTTTCCACGCTAAATCCAAATCCAACCTCTGTTTGGCCTAAAGCCTTTTCTAAAATTCGACAAAAGCAGCCAAAGGCTAATCCATCTATCAATATCACACAGGGTCCATCTGTGGCATCCCTTTGATGCTCTATGGGCCAGACACACCATCAATAGGTGTTTAACACAGTGGATTCACGGGAAAATGCTACATGGGATTCAGGGGCCCTACACCCTCCCCCACTAAAAAAAAGTTTCGTCCACAAAACTTGTTGGGTTATGATAATATGGATCTAAATAGGGAAAAAAAACCTAGAGGGGGGTGAATAGGTGTAAACAGTAAACACTCAAAAATCTTTGCGTAATAAAACCCAATGTGGAAAAGTAAATAACACGCAGAGATTTTACGTGGAAAACTCCAAAACCAGGAGTAAAAAACCACGGGACCGATCACACGGTGAAATCCACTAGAATTATAACACGTACAAAGGTGATATAACGCACTCACACACGACTCAACCTTTTTCCATACGCTCCTAGTAGATCTTCTCCGCTCGCTCCGCAACGCGCCTCGAATCCACGATTTGCGTCCAACGCCGAATCCACGGCGTCCAACGTCGAGTCCACGACGTCCAACCGAATCCACGGTCTTCACCAAGTAGCACGTCTCGATCACACGAACGTACCTCGCTCCGAATCCACGAGAGCGGTAGCACCTTGAATCCACAAGGCCACGCGAATCCACGCGCCGATTTTTGACAAAATCGCTGTTTTTGGTGGTGATGATCCGCCGAATACTTAGATTAAAGATAGATCGAAAATACCATCTAAGTATTCATTAATTTGATTCTACTCAAAATCTGAGTTTGAAATCCTAGAATCAAATTAATTAATATAGATGAAGAAACATAGAATTAAATCTAGTTATTTCCTTTCTTCTCTATATGTGGATTTTTTTCTTTTTTGGTCATACTTGGATTACCCTAACAGATGAATCATAGGGTTTATTTATAGGTTAGAAACCATTGGAAGAGGATAAGAATCAAAAACCAACCTTATCTGGAAGTTTTCAGGTCGACTGTCCGGATTGGAATAAGTGCGATCCGGACTGTCATCAATAAATAGAACCTTTCCAGAAAACCACGTTCGGGGTTCGGACTGAGGAAACCATGGTCCGGACTGTTCATGCGATTTCTGCAAAATCCACGTTCGGGGTCCGGACTGAACCAGGGGTGTTCCGGACTGGATTTGCGCATGAATCTACCTATGTTCGGGGTCCGGACTGAAGTACCCTGTTCCGGATCCTAAACATATTACATGTCCAGTTTTTTATTTTTATGCGATTAAAAACCCATCCAAGTGTTTCTACACTATAAGAAGTATTCGGATCACCAAACTTATTTAGTTAAGCGTACCTGATCCTTTTGAATTCTTCTTTCTTGAGATTGAGGCATATGATCCAAACATCTTCATCTTCAATCTTCAAGACTTAGACACTTTCACGAAATACGCCAATACAAATTCCTTAACAATCTTCCCTTTGGCGGTTTCGTGATAAAACAAAAATCCACTTAAGAAAATTCAAAAAGATATTTCTGAGTATCGCTACTTGAACTTCATTGTTTGCTACAACATCCTACCTAACATGCAAACAAAAGTTCTTCGATGGGATAGAATGTTGTTTCTTTATCTTCTTGAAAACCCCACAGCGGCTTTGGGATCCAATTTCAACATTCCATATCTCATTTGGTCGAGGATGGCAAAGTATGTGGAGAATGCCCATCCTACTGAGCGACTTCCATTCCCAATGATCATAATGCGCATTCTTCGCAAGTTCAAGATCGACACTAGTGCGAGCTCATACATGCACAGTTTGGGAACCATTAATGATACAACTATTGTGAAGTCCCTCTCCACAAGACAGGATGAGCCTCCAACACCTCCTCGCAGAAAAAGACCAACAGCTTCAGCACCACCAGCAGCAGCTTCGACATCAGAGGATGATGCCTCTGTTACATCTATTTACCGAGAACAACAACGGCTTTCTTCAGAACAAGAACGAATGTCTAACGAATTCGTTTCAATGAAGGCCGACATAGGGGATTTAAAGAAAAAGCAGCTGTCTATGGCCAAGTTAGTTAAAAAGATATTTCTGTTGCTATCACCATACAACAAAAATTTATATTTGAGGTCCAAATAAAACGAATACACGAGATAAACTCCTAAAACAGACTCTAGACTTAGACATCTATATTCTCTGCAAAAGAAGTAATTCTTGACAAAAGAAATCGTTAGATATCTCAAGAATTTTATCATTCAAAAACCAAACAGAGATATAGAGTTTATACTCACCATGACATTTATAACATCAGATATGTGTTAAGAATACCAATCAGAGATAGACATATCTTCTAAGCATTAAAATTCAAATGTCATAAGTTTGTTAGTCAACAACAACTTGTTAGTAATATTACATGCCCAACACTACAATACAAGCCAAAGTTGTTGTATACTTACCTTCAAGTTTTAGTGTTCCAAGGTTCAAAGTTCTCACAGACCATTGTCAAATCAGTTCAGTTCATATCTCTCCCCCTTTTTGTCACAAAACATAGCCAAAATTACAAAAGTAAAGGGAGTTAACAAGTTCAAAACAAAAAGAAATGTAAGAACTAAAACTAAAACCTACAATCACAAAAAAAAATCAATTGTCAGACTCTGATTCTTCAGAGCTACTACATCCCATCTTTGAAAACATCTTCTTCACCAACTTTCTCATTGATGTGAGTTTCTTTGTTAGAGTGATTTGGGCTGCAGTGATTATTTCAAGCTCATCAGAAATGCGCTTCTGTTCTTTTGTGATCTGTTCTTGTTCAAATGATAATCGTTGCTGCTCTTTGTAGATTGAAGTCACAAAAGCTTCATCATCGGATACTAGTACTTGTTTTGAGGGTGTTGCTGAAGTACCGACTGTGGGTTTCTTACTACGTGGAGAAGTTGCGGTGGCATGAGGCAGTTTATGAAAAAACTTAACAACCGTCGAATCATTAATCATACCTAAGCAGTGTTGATAACTTGTAGAGCTAATATCAACCTTGAATTTCCGTAAGATTCTCATTATGATTAATGGAAACGGTAGTCTCTCCGTTGGATGAGGATGTTCAACGTACCGAGCCATCCTATTCCAAATAATGTATGGGATATTGATGTTCAACCCCACTGCCTCTGACGAATGTCCTAAAAGATATAAGAGAAGCATTCGATCCCATCGTAGGACTTTCGTCTGCATGTTCGGAAGAATATTGTAACAAGTGATGAATTTGAGGAACCGGTACTCAGGTCTAAGTTCTTTGGACTTAACCGAATTTCTAGTTGACTGAGTATCAGGAAGACAAATTCCATCCACGACCACTCTCCATGTGGTGTTGCTGAAAGCATGACCCTTGAGGTAGTGAGCACCATCAACTTTAGCTTTCATTCCCAGCACCTCACCAATCAACTGAGGTGTAATCCTCAGCTTGATATTCCTGACGGTAGTTTGAAACTCTCTTGGTCCGTCGTCAAGATCAACTAGTTTTGATGAATTTTGATAGAAGTTCCTTACAAGATGAAGACAATATCCTGTAGATTCTGGGAAATTGCAGATCGGGGCAAGTCCTGCTTGGTCAAAGAGAGTCCCGAATAATGCAGAACGCTCCTTCAGAGCTTTGACATTTACATGTCGTTCACCAATGCATTCCCTCTTTTCAAAATCTTTGATCCTCTCAGAGCTTACAAACTCTTGTGGAGGAGGCTTGCTTGCAAGTGGCTCTTCAATTGATATTCCTTGAGCACTCCCTCTTTTGCGTGCAACGCTCTTTTTCTTCATTTTAGCAGGTGTTGATTCCATTGGGGCTTTTCCCTTTTCTGCTGCGGTCAGCGGTGTCTTTGCCTTCGAAGTTGCTGCAGGGGCTTTCCCCTTTGAAGCAGTAAGTGCAGCGACTTCTTCCAAAAGCTCATCCCAATCAATAGAATCCGTCTCGGATCTTGAATCTGAATCGTCCTGAGTTCTTTTAGCTCTCTTGGGCTTGTTTGTTGCTCGTGTGTGCACTATGGCAACCAGAAGCACAATGATCCATGCAAACACCATTGTTGTTAGTGCTTAAGTAATTGAAAAATCTGCGAGCAAAAACTCAAGAACACGAAAAAATTATTTATTTTTAAAAATTTGAAAATCTGTACCCAAACAATCATTATCGTGTGGAGAGACTAGGAATCAAGTTAGTTTTGCAAAAAGAATTTCAAAAATAGATCAATCTCATAATTTTCAAAAAATTTTATTATATGCCCTAAAATCGAATTTTTAGAAATCAATGCTTAAAAATCCGTTTATCAAGAGAATACAAGGCATATAAACAAAACTAATCCACTCAGAGTTCTTATTTCAAAAGAAATTTGACCAAAAACCATCTAGAATTGAATTCGAATCATGATTTCCACTCATATGTTGAAGAACAATGAAAAATAGTGAAAAAGTTTGAGTTTTGATCAGAGAGACTTACTTGAATCCGAAGAACTCGAGTTAGAAGGGCTCCAAATCGATTGTTTTCTAGTGAGAGAAACTCGGAGACTTGGAAACAAAAGTTTGTTGTAAAAAGAAATCAAATACCCTTTTGTTTCTTAAAAACCCTAGCCGCGTTCCAGATCGGCTCAAGAATCCAGTCCGGATCGGCTACCCGCAGAAAATTCCTGCGTTCGGGATCCGGAACAGATTATCCCAGTCCGGATCGGCTCCAACTTTTTCTTCAGAAAAATTTAGAAAAATTCTAGAAAATCCAGAAAAAGATTGTAAGCACTTTTGTAAGTAAACTTTAAACAAAAATCATCATTTCATATCAAAAGAAATAGATTATGCTAAATCTATCAATAATATCCAAGAAGTGAAACGAAAATTTATAAAAATTAAATCCCTTAAAGTTGAACAAGTTCAATGACATCTATCACGATCTTATGAGTAATGCGTTTATCAAATCATCAATTTGGTAAAGAAAATGAAACACAAAGATCGATAGATGTTTGAAATCCCAAATAAGTCAGATAATATATCTAGTCAATTTATTGAAGGGAGTAGCTTTTTGAGCATCTTTCAATAAAAATCCTACCTTATACCAACCTTGGAATTTGATAGAGTCAAGTATTCCAAAAAGCATTTTTTTTTCTAATCAACACGAAAAACCATGCTTGGTATACATGTGGTAGCTGCACACAGTACTCGGACGACCGAGGTGGTAGCTCTTTCCTCCATGTGGTGGTAGTTTTCACACTCCTCATTGGGATGTAACTCTTTCCACATCTTTGAGCATAACAATTTTAATATACTCCCCCTCAATTGGCTATCAATTATTTAAGATATAAGATATTCAACCAAAAATTGATCTCGATTTCATACTTGACTCAATTGTCAAATAAGATAAAGATAATACCAAGAGATCATTTGAGAGAGAAATTGACTTTGTGTTAAGGTGTCACGCCCCGGGTGTAAACCGGAACCCGGGCCCGTCTACAGATGCGCCGTGCACACGGTATTTCCCGCGTACACGAAGCGCCAAACCTGCTCAGATATAAGAGATAATAATAAAAGAGCAATAAAAACAGAGCTGAACTAAAACTAATACATCTCAGACTGAAGCTGGAAATAAAATACAATACATCTGTATAAATGATACATCAGTCTCTCCCAGCTCAGCAAAAATAAATACAACCTGCTGGCAAAAGCCAGTCCCAAATGTAAAAGTACAACCGTCTGAGGAAACATGGGTACACCAACAGTCCTGTTGGTTTTTAAGGATCCACCAGGATCTAAATAGGTACTATCAAACACCTAGAGGGGGGTGAATAGGTGTAATATTTAAAAATCAAATCTCAGTGCAAAATAAAAACCAATGCGGAAAATAAAAATAGCACACCGAGATTTACGTGGAAACTCCAATCCAGGAGAAAAACCACGGGACCAACACGCAATAACAATCCACTAAGAATTGAAGAATAACAAGGTGATTACCGACTCCACGGACTCGACCCCTCCTTCAAGTTCTTCGGATCTTGCGCTCCACCGATTGCACGTCCACTGCACACGTTCGAATCGATGAACGCCACTCGAATCCACGAGCACACGTTTCGAATCCACGAAACGCCTTCAACACACCGAATCCACGGTGCTACGTTGAATCCACGACGCAAACTCAGCCGATACAGAATATAGGCTTCGATGGTGATCCTTTGCTTAGATTATCATTGAAGAACCGTAGAAAGTATTTCTAAGCAAAGTTTAGATCAATTCGACAAAAGATAGATCTTGGAAGAACCGTCGAATTGACCTAAAAGAGGCTATAAAGAAGAACGGTAAAAACCTAGCCTCTAGGGTTGCTCTCAAGTGTTTTATAAAATCATCGGTCGTTTTTGAGAAACCCTAAATGTCTATTTATAGTTTAGAAACCTTTTGGAAAGAGATAAGCATCAAAAACTGACTTAACAGAATTTTTCCCGCACGATGATCCGGATTGGATTTACGGCGATCCTGACTGTCGTCTTTTTTCAGCGATTCCTGAAAAAACAAGGTTCGGGATCCGGATCGGAATTCTGATCCGGATCAGAATTCTGATCCGGATCGGTTCAGGATCAGAAATTCTGATCCGGACTCTGAACATCCAATTTGTCCAGTTTTTGATTTTTATGCAATGAAACCTTATCCAAGTGTTTCTAAACTACTCAAATGTATTCGGATCACCAAAATTATTTAGTTAAACGTACCTAAGCATTCCGAATCCATTTTCCTTGAGATTGATGTATATGATCCATAAATCTTTAACTTCAATCTTCAACACTCAAAATACTAAGTGTCAACTTGAGCTCTTGTTGAATCTTCTCTAAGTCTTCGATTGCTGATTTGACAACTTGATCACTTCAAGACTCCGACTCAACTTACTGACTTGACTCACGAAATATGCCAACACCAAAATGCCGTGACAAGTCCAGCTAACCCGCTCATCCTGCCTCAAGATCTATCTACTCAGCCGTCCTCTCTCCTCGACCCGCCGCTGAAAGCCCAGCAGCACCCGCAGAAGACACTGCAAAACAAGGGAGAAGAAAAAGAGGAAAGAAGAATGGGGGTGAGAACTATTAGTAAACCAGTAGCCTCCCCTAGTGGGTAAAATCTCAAACTCTGACGCACCCACTAGGTCTACCAGAGGCAAAAAGGAAAGAAGAGTGGTAAGAAATGAAACAGCTGAAAAAGGAAAATCTACCACTACTATGCCTCTAAAATGCAGTCCTAGACTGGAATAACCGTATGCAACAGTAACCAACCGCCCCAGATGAACCCAATCTGTACCGCCCTCATCATCGGGCAAGTAAGCCGCGCCGATGTGATAGCAAAACTCTTGCTGCCGCCCTCATCATCGGGCAAATAAGCCGCGCCGATGTGATAGCAAAACTCTTGCTGCCGCCCTCATCATCGGGCAAATAAGCCGCGCCGATGTGATAGCAAAACTGTCAATAACTGCCTGGCCCCGGCCTCCGGAGGGGATCTCGAGGGGAGCGACCCACACGAGGAAAGCATCACCGGGCAATAACCGCGCCGATGTGATAAGTATCAAAAGCAGGACTGGATCACAACTATAAAGCCCCAGTGGAACACACCCCTCCACTAAAAGAAACTGATCCCCAATCTGATGCACAAATGAACATCCGGTCAATCGCCACAATACCTCACAATCCACAACCAGGTCTCACAACCGACCTCCGGTCAACCGCCCAATATCCGCGGTCGCCGGAATAACCCACAATCACAATCATGTCCCACATCCGACATCCGGTCAACCGCCTACTATCCGCGGTAGCCGCAATTCTACCGACTACATCAAGTCCAACCCCTGACCTCTGGTCACACCCAAATTCGCGGTTGCCACAAAGCCCTCTAGTCCATAATCAAGCCCTATCACCGATGTCCTATAACCGACATCCGGTCAACCGCCCAATATCCGCGGTCACCGCCAAAACCTATAATCCACAATCCAGGCCCCGGCTACACTACCCCAAACCCCTGCTCAAACTCGAGCAACAAGAACCACCTGACTAACAAAAAGAAGAAAAGAAGCAAACATGGTTTCTCCTAAGTCAAGTTCCAACATGATAGTGTAGCGATAAGAAATGGCCTATCTAGATGTCCATATAAGCATGCATATGTCCTCAAGGAAGATAAAAGAAAAGGTGACCAATAGTGGTTCCACATGTGTAGCAATTAATAGCTCCGCATAGATATAACCTGTCACGCCCCGAGTCCGCCAATTTGTACGGTTCGGGCACGCCAACAGACCCGCCAATCGGGTAAAACCTTTTTCTACCCGAAAGGAACGGTAACATCCATAATAACACAACAAGTGTATGCGGAAGCTCAATATCAGAGTACTAAAAATCACTATAAATTAAAACTTTCATTCAATAACCAACATTAATGCGGAAATGAAAGCATACAGGAGTGAACCATAAATTAAACTTATTACACTTTACATTTCTGAACTTGCAAATAAATTATTACATTTCCTTTACATAAATTCCTCACCATACAAGGTTCACTCAAGAAATACATAAATGGGATACCTCTGCTAGACCCTCTAGGTCACTATGCTGCTGGGCCCTTGCCCCTGTCGTATGCCTCGCTGTCGTCTGCATCTGATCTGTCTCGACCGCTGCATCCATTCCCGAACCTGTGGGGGGTCACCCAAGGGGTGTGAGAACTCCGACAGAGTTCCCAGTGGGTTCAACCACCGAGAAAAAGTGTCCTACACCACTTGGTCCAATGGAAGCAATAATAATAGTGCTAGGAAACTAAAATCCTCAATATCAAAATGCAGCTATGCAATATAATATATCACTGCACTATACTATCTGTGTCTAATCACCAACCATCACTACTCTTGTCTAGCCACACTAGGCTGCTAAGCACCAACTCGGCCACTATGCCGCTGTATATAGGGTCAAACTAACCCGGCCACCTTGGCCACTCTAATTTCTCTTTATTCTTTAAATTCTGGTGCTTTAGTTCAAGTTAACCCTCAGAAATTCTTATCCAACGGGCCCCAGCCCGGTAGTCCTGCTACCATAAGATAAGATTTCTAAGGTTGCCGATAACACCCGCAAGTGTTACCCCGTCCAACGGGAACTTGTCCTACGGGTCACTGCCCGGGAGAGGGACACTGCCCTTAGCTCCGACAAGGCTACTTTTTACCCCCGAAGGTACGCCCGTTTTATCTTTATATTTTCTTTCTTTTCTTTTCTTTTTCTTTCTCTTTTTGCTTTAGTTCTTAGCCTCTTTGCCTTTGAACACTTGCTTTTCTTTCTTATTCGAGCTTGTAGCTCCCTTTTGCCACTGGCAAATCTCTTTCTTTTTCCTTTGAGCGTTTAGCTCTTTGCTTTCACTTTAAGCCTTTCGAAAGTACCTCGTCCGACGGGTCACTGCCCAGGGAGCCCTGACGAGTCTCAAATTCGAAGGCGCCATTTACATTTTCTTTATACTTTTTAGCCACTTTTAGCTTGCTTTTAACTTTGCCTTTTTACAACTTTTTACCTCTTATCCTAGGTCTCGCCATAAGGATAACTAGAGAGTCTCCTGGACTCTTAAAAATTTCTCTTTTATTTCTTTAACTCAAATTGAAGTTAAAGTTATTATCCATTTGCCCAGACACCCTATGACTTTCTAGGGTTATATTTGTTTAATTCTTTAACCTTGGGATCTCATCCCACTTTCCTGATTCCTCACTGAATCCTAGAGTTAACTTAACTCTATTTTCCAAATTTCACTTTTAACTTAGAGTTACACTGACTCTAATTTCCTGTTTTCCCTTTCATGTCTCCATACTTGATCCACCTTTTCCATCTTTGTGATTCCTTACTGAATCTTAGAGTTAACTTAACTCTATTTTCCTGTTCCACCTTTAACTTAGAGTTACACTGACTCTAATCTCCTGTTCCACTTTTATCTTAGAGTTACACTGACTCTAATCTCCTGTTCCACTTTTATCTTAGAGTTACACTGACTCTAATTTCCTGTCTGTGAGTTTAAACTCCTCTGGATCACCTTAGGTTCCCTTTACCTAAGTTCCATGTCATACTCATCCTAGAGTTCCTTGACTCTATGTTGATCACTAGCTCTCCTTAGGTTCCTTCACCTAAGTTCCATGTCACATATGTCCTAGAGTTCCCTGACTCTATGTTGATCACTCTATCCAATGTCCTTAGGTTATCTCCTAAGACAATGCCACTCGTTAATTCCTAGGATAGCTCCTATGTTTGATGTCACTCGTCAAACCCCTAAACTAGGTTTTCTCCTAGTCTTACTACCAACAAGTTCTGTTCCCTTATGTCACATGATTCCTAGGGTTGTGCCCTACATGATCACAGTCATCACATAATTATCCATTTCTATACATGCAATTATTTCTTATCCATCATAAAATAATATTTAACCTCTAAGTCCTTTTGCACATGAAAATGAATTATCTCCTTTTTGGCAACCGACAGTTGCATTTTTTTATCTGTGTCCATCTACACATACAAGTTTATCCCCTATTGTGGATAAATCATAAATGTCGCTTTTCCTCTAAATTTCTCTACACATGCATATATATCATCTGTTATGGGCAACCAACAGTTGCACTTTTCATCTGTGATCCTCTAAACATGCAATCTTAATCATAATTACCTAACGCCTCTAACAGGCTACTATCATGCTTCTAGATCAAAAAGCAAAGGAGCAAGGGGAGAGGTCACCCAATTTCGGCAGAATCCCCCACCTTGTAGTGTACCCAATTGCTTGTAGACACTTGCAATTGGTCTCCGCGCGATTCCACTTGTCTCCTCGAGCTTGCACGCAAAATGATGCACTTCTCTCGAGTCTGCACGCAAAACGGTGCACGTCCACCAAGCCTGCACGCAATACGATACACGTCACTAAACCCACACGCAAAACGGTGTGCGTCATTTTAGTCTGCACGCAAAACGGTGCGCGTTAAATCAACCGGCACGCAAAACGGTGCACGTACCTCGAATCTGCACGCAAAACAGTGCACGGTCTATTGTAGGGTTGCACGTAAAACGGTGCACGTTTTTCTAACCCTGTATGAAAAACGATGTATAATATTAGAGAGTGCACGCAAAACGATGCGCGACAACACAACCGGCACGCAAAACGATGCACGTACCTCAAATCTGCACCCAAAACGGTGCACGCCTCGCTGTCGGGTTGCACGCAAAACGGTGCACATTTTCTTGTCCTGCACGCAAATCGATGCAAAATATTAGACTTGCACGTAAAACGGTGCGCGATAAAACGATCTGCACGCAAAACGGTGCACGCTTAACTGTAAGTTGCACGCAAAACGGTGTATATTTTTCTATCCCTGCACGAAAAACGATGTATAATATTATAAACTGCACACAAAACGGTGCGTGATAAAATAATCTGCACGCAAAACGGTGCAAGTTTAACTGTAAGGTTGCACGCAAAACGGTGCATATTTTTCTATCTCTGCACGAAAACGATGTATAATATTATAAACTGCACACAAAACGGTGCGCGATAAAATAATCTGCATGCAAAACGGTGCAAGTTTAACTGTAAGGTTGCACGCAAAATGGTGCATATTTTTCTATCTCTGCACGGAAAACGATGCATAATATTATAAACTGCATGTAAAATCGTGCACAACAACTCAATCAAGGCGTAAAACGGAGCACGTACCTCGAGTTGGCACGCAAAACGAGGCGCGCCAAAATTGTCCCCGACAGTCTGCGCAATAAAACGGCGCAGTATAACCCGGTTCCTAACATGCAACACGATAATGGGGTCAAATCCAAACCCAAAGGAGTCATAAAAATTATGCCAAAAATACCGTAAAAATAATGTGCAGAGTTTACCTCGTACAGTCGCCGTTCCATCTCATAAAATTTCTCCTCTTTTTTTTTTCTCTCTCTCTCTCTCTCTCGAAGCTCTCTCTCGAAGCTCTCTCTCGAAGCTCGGTCGGAGAAGAAAGGAAAAGGGGGAAAAATGGGTGCGGGGAGGAAGAAGAAGAAGAAAGGAGGAGAGAGAGAGAAATGGTGGTCCACGGACACCGGTCTACGGTGCACCCGTCGGTCTACAAGACCCAGCCGGGTGCACCCGTCCAAGGCACGCACGCGCACTGGCGCCCCCTGTTGACCCGCGCCCAAGTGCGCTCCAGCTGTGCGCCTCGCGCAGCGCGCCGTGCGTCTTGGAAATCCGTTTTTGTCCCGTTTTCTGTCCATTTTTCGTCCGTTTCCGTCCAAATTTGACAGGCGGGTTCGTTTCAGCTAAATTTATCACAGAAAAATTTAAATTTTCACTTTGGGCCATTTTGGGCCACCAAAAGCCTCGCTGTATCCAAAATCATTGGCGGACCCCGTTCTCGCAATCCGGGTATCCGATCAACACGAAATTTTTACCGTGACCTTAAAACATAATTACAGCTCCCGTAATTTTCTCAGAATTTTTCGACACTGTTGGCGGAGCCCGTTTTCACTATCGGTATCCGATAAACGCGAAACTTTTTCTGTGGTCTTAAAACATATTTACGGGGCTCCCGTAATTTTTTCGGAATTTTCCGACACTGTGAATTTTTCACTAAAAATCTGGGCCCCCATTTTCGAATAAAATTTCAGAACTCTCATTTTAATCCCGATTTGGGCCCAACTCGCTTCCAAATTTCTTTACTTCCCCAACTTTCATAACAATAGTATTTCATTCCGTCTTTATTTACATTTATTTATATGTCGAAAATCCGGTACTTTACATAACCATCATGCTAAAATATTATCCAACCACACATGTCTATAATCCATGTTCCATAATAAAGCATTACTATCCACCTACGCATGTCATAAAATCCTCAAATAGTGCCAACCATGTGAGGACCTGGTTTCCCGCGGGAAGTTTTCTGGTTGTTTGGCTGCTTTTGTTGGTCCGCGTGGAGTGTTAGTGGAGTTTGTGCGCAATTTGGACACCAGTGGTGGACTTCGGGCCTTAGAATTGGATTGCGGGAGTTTTGGAGGACCCGTCGAGTGTTTGGAAGTGGTTTTGCGCGTTTCAGATGTCAAAATTGGACTCCGGGCGAAGTTTGGATAAAAGTTACCTCTCCGGTCGCCTTCGGAAATTTTCAGAGTTGAAATTTGGCAAATCGGACTTCAAATTTGGACCCGACGCGGAAAATCGGATCGACTGGGCATTCGGCAAATTTTCGGACGAGAATTTGGAAAAACGGACATCTTTTTTGGATTCAGCGCGCGAAATCGCTAAGAATGGACTATTTATTTGTTTGATTTGGACCCCGGATGAAGTGCGCGTTTTTCGAGGCATCGCGGCACGCTTTTCGAGGAAAAAGGGACGCTTGCATGCTTGGAAGCCACGTGCGGCGCGGAGCACGCGGGGGCCGCCACGTGGCGGGCCCCATTCGCGCGCGCGGGCGCTGGTGACACGCGCCTGCGGCGCGTTGCGTGTCCGCAGGCGCGCGGTGTAACGCGCGCGTGTGGCGCGCGGAGAGCCGCGCCACCGCGGCGTGCCACGGGCGCAGGGGCGCTTCCCTGCGCCTGGCGCACGGTCCCCTGCGCTGTGGACCGCCGACAGGGGCCGGTGCACCGTGGACCCGGTGCACCGGGAGCCCCCCCCTCTCCTCTCTTTCCTTTTTCTTCTTTTTCTTTTCTCCCCGCAAACTCACTTCTCCTCCTTTTCTTTTCTTTCTTCTTCGTCCGAGTGAAAGAGGGAGTGAGGGAAGGGACTGTGTGAGGGTGTGGCGTGCGCTGTGGACCTGCGGAGCGCGCAAGATTTTCCAGCTGGACGGATGTGCGGCGCGACACTCGTCTTTTTGTGTTCTCCTTCGTCGCGTTTCGGTGCACGAGGTCCCCCGGCCTATCCGACCTCAGTCCGGTCAGCGATTTTTGGCGCCGTTGGATCTGCGACTGAGAGATCTACGATTTTGGTATTTTCCGCATTTCCTGATTTCATGCTTTTCGAGGAGTTCTTCCTTGTTTTCTGAGGAGCTTGTTTGCTGTGTGGATTTTTGAGGGCAGCAGATTGATGGAATTTTATCTCCGCAACCGGGCATCGGATTGAGACGCTCTTATAGATTTTTTTCATCTACTCGACGCAAGGATCGTCACCGTATTTTTCTTGGATTTTCTGGAGGCTTCCCCGAAGGTGTACACTTTCCCTTTTATCTGTACGAGAGTTTACAGTTATTTGGTTTTGGATTTCTGCGCGCCAATACTGTGGAATTTGTAACTTGGCCTACGGGGCTCCGTTTTGGGCGTGCAGGTACCCGTTTCGAAGCTATCGACGTGAGGAACGCTGTGGTATTTATTTCAGAATTTCTGGAGCCCTTTCTGCAGGTTGAAAATCATCATCTTTGCGGCTGAATTTACAGAGTGTATTATTTGGTTTAATTTTGGGAATAAAGTGTAATTGTGGCCTTGTGTTGTACCCAGGAGGGTTGTGGACTGTGCTGGACCTGTTTGACTTGGAGTTATTATTTTCCTGGTTTTCTCAGCTGTACGACCCCGGACAGCTAGCACTTTTAGGTGGGTGGCCTTATCTTCAAGTTTGATGGACTGAACAGTAAATCTGCTATGGTAGGAACATGCATGTTAGTGGATTCTTATTTAGCATGCTAGAATGTAGGAATGGTTATTCCTTGTAATTATTAGTTGATCCCTTTTGCTTCCTATTACCTGTTAAATATTTAGTCTCTTGGAACTTGACCTAGCACCCCCGTCATATATTGCATGTGTAACCAGACCAGTAGAAAACCCTCACTTGGGCTAGGGTTATTTATGTTTAGACATCCACACCTTATGTTTCATTCCTGGACTTATGTTATCCTCGCCCGGGTAGTGGCCGAGAGGGGGTCGGGACTTTTGTTGGGTTTAGGTTAATAAGGATCTAATAGGGGAAAAAACACCTAGAGGGGGGTGAATAGGTGTAAACAATAAACACTCAAAAAATCATTGTGCGATAAAACCCAATGCGGAAAAATAAAAGAACACACAAGATTTTTACGTGGAAAAACTCCAAACCGGAGTAAAAAACCACGGGACCGATAACACGGCGAAATCCACTAGAATTAACACACGTACAAGGTGATATAGCGTACTCACTGACGACTCAACCTCTTACCATACGCTCCTAGTAGATCTTCTCCGCTCGCTCCACGACGCTTCTCGAATCCACGATCCGCGCCCAACGCTGAATCCACAGCGTCCAACGTCGAGTCCACGACGTCCAACCGAATCCACGGTCTTCACCCAATGGCACGCTTCGAATCCACGAACGCACCTCGCTCCGAATCCACGAGAGCGATAACACCTTGAATCCACAAGGCCACGCGAGTCCACGCGCCGATTTTGGGATAAATCGTTGTTTGTTTGGGTGGTGATGATCCGCCGAATACTTAGATTAAAGATAGATCGGAAATACCATCTAAGTATTCATTGATTTGATTCTACTCAAAATGTGAGTATGGAAAACCTAGAATCAAATCAATCAATATAGATGAAGAACCATTGAATAGATCTAATGATTTCCGTTCTTCTCTATATATGTGGATTTTTCTTTTCGGCTATCTTTTCTTAACCAGCCGATCTATTGCGGATGCCCTAGAAATGAAATGGAAGGGCTATTTATAGGTTAGAAACCCTAGGAAGAATATTCGGATCAAAAACAGCCTTTTCTGGAAAGAAATCCCGACGGCGATCCGGATCAGATCTGGCGATCCGGATTGCAGAAGCACAAACCACGATTTCCAGAAAATTGCCTGTTCGGGATCCGGATCGTAGTCCCCGATCCGGATCGTTCATACAGTTTTACCAGAATATCATGTTCGGGATCCGGATTGCAATTCCTGATCCGGATCGAAGAAGCACACAGGTAAAACTAGTGTTCGGGATCCGGATCAGAGAGTGCTGCGATCCGGATTGAACCAGTGTATGAACAAACACCTTTCGGGATCCGGATTGAAAGCCACGATCCGGATCCTGAACATGTCCCATGTCCAGTTTTTGATGAATAAGCAATTAAAACCTCTTCCAGGTGTTTCTACACTATAAGAAGTATTCGGATCATCAAAATTCTTTAGTTAAACGTACCTGATCCTTTTGAATTCTTCTTTCTTGAGATTGAGGTATACGATCCAAAGTTTCTTCATCTTCAATCTTCAAGACTTAACACATTCACGAAATACGCCAACTCAAATTCCGTAACAATCTCCCCCTTTGGCGGTTTCGTGACAAAACACAAATCCACAAAGAAAATTCAAAAAGAATATTTTTGTTGCTATCACCATACAACAAAAATTTACAAAAGAGTTCCAGAAATTAAAAACATGAGATAAACTCCTAGAACAGACTCTAGACTTAGACATCTGTAATCTCTGCACACAGAAAACATTCTTGACAAACAAATTCGTTAGATACCTCAAGAATTGGAACATACAAAACCAAATACAGAGATAGAGTTTAGTCTCATCATGACATTTGAAAAAAATCAGATATGTGAAAGAAGCATAGTTAAAAACCAACATATCTTCTAAGCAGTTGAAAACCAAATGTCAAAGTATGTTAGTCCAACATCAACTTGTTAGTCATATTACATGCCCAAATAGTTAGTCGAATAGTTAGTATAGAAGCATGTCACAAATCACAAAAGAAAAACCAAAGTTGAGTTGAGGTTCATACTTACCTTGATATCATCGATATTCACAATCATTCATTGTTCAGAGTTCTCTCTAACTCTCTCACTCTCTCCCCCTTTTTGTCACAAAACAAAGCCAAAACGTAGCATGAGCTACAATATGTAAGGAGAGTAAAGAAAACATAAAGTCCTAATAGTATGCACAAACTGAAAACTAAACTAAAAAAAATCCTGCACAAAAAGAAAAGGTCAGTTTTCAGAATCTGAATCTTCAGAACTTGTGCACCAATCTTGGACATTCTTTCGCATCCGCTTGTCCATTGAATTTATCTTCTTCGTGATGGTGATGTGAGCTGCTGTTGATATTTCTAGCTCATTGGTAATCCGCTGTTGTTCTTTCAAAATTTGTTCCTGCTGGATAGACAGTCGTTGCTGTAACTTGAAAATCGAATTCAATGATGCGTCATCATCTGTGCCAGGTGCTTGATGAGATGGTGATGCAGCCGTGCTTGGGTCAGGCTTCTTCCCAGATGCAGAAGCTTGAGTGACATGTGGCAACTTGTGAAGGGATTTGACAATTGTGGACTCATCTATCATGTTCAGACATTGATGATAGGTTGTAGAGGTGATGTCAACTTGAAATTTCTTTAAAATCCTCATTATAATCAGTGGAAAAGGAATTCTTTCGCTGGGGTGAGGATGCTCAACATATCGTGCCATTCTATTCCAGATGATGTACGGGATGTTGATATTCAATGCCGTTGCCTCTGATGGATGTCCGATGAGATATAAGAACAACAATCGTTCCCATCTCACAACCTTCGTCTGCATGTTTGGAAGTATATTGTAACACGTGATGAAATTTAAGAAGCGATATTCAAGACGAAGTTCTTTAGATCGAACTGATTTTTCGGTTGACTGTGTTCCCTCGAGACAAATTCCTTCGATAACTTTTCGCCATAAAGTATTTGTCAAATTTATCCCTTTCAGGTAGTGGACTCCTTTCTTGCTGGCTTCCATTCCCAAAACCTCGCCAATCAACTGTGGAGTGATTTTGAATCTCGTGCCTTGGATATTCGTGTAGAACTCCATAGGACCGTTTTCAAATTCGCGAAGATGCCGTGCGTTGGTATAGAAGGTCCTCACCTGGTGCAGGCAGTAACCGAGAGTTTCTGGGAAGCGACATACTTGAATGAGATTTGCTTGTTCAATCAAAGTACCAAATTCAGGGGAGTGACCTTGTAGAGCCTCAATGTTCACGTGCCTTTCGCCAATGCATTCGCGATGTGCAAACGCTCTAAGACGGTCACTGTTAACAAATACTTCTTCAACACGTGGCGGAGAGTCAGGAGCTATTGGTGGGTCAACCTTGGTCTCCTGTCCCAGTCCAAAACGTCGAGCAAGTCGCTTACGTTTTATAGAGATAGTTGGGGCAGGCATAGGAGCGTTCCCAGTGTCCAAGGGAGCTTTTCCTTTTCGTGTTGAGTTAGTCGGCAATACCTCATCATCTTCATCATCTGTTATCATGTCCCAATGAATCTCATTCTCATTCTCTTCAAGTTCAGTGTCACTTATGACATCGACTTCTCCTTTTCTTTGGAGTTTCTTGGCTCTTTTCAACTTATTAGTTGCTCTGGTGAGCACCATCGTAACCAGTAGCAGAATTAACCAGGAGAAGGCCATTGCGTCTAGTGCTTTGAGTTTAAGAAAGTGTCCTGTGAAACCAACTCAAGAACATATGAAAAATTGTCAATTTTGAAAAATTTGAAAACATTGTACCTAGACAATCATAATCATGTAGAGAAGCCAAGAATCAAATTAGTTTTCCAAAAAGAATTTTAAAAATAGATCAATTCCATGATTTACAAAAATTCCTCTTTTATGCCCTAAAACCGAATTTTTAGAAATCGAAGCCTAAAAACTCGTTAATCAAGTAAAATCCCAGCATAAAAGCAAAACTAATTGACCCAGAGTTCTTATTTCAAAAGAAATTTGATCAAAAACCATTCACAAACGAAAAAGTTCCAATTTTTCAACTCACGTTTGGTGAAAAACCATAAAAACTGAGAAAAACCGAGTTTTGATCATGAAAACTTACTTGAATCCGAAGAACTTTGAGTTTTGAAGCACCAAGAAGCAAGAAATCTAGAGAGAGAAACTCTAGAGGCTTGAAAACCAGAGATTAGGGTAAAGAAATCAAGAATCTGTATGTTTCTATATAAAACCCTAGCCGTGATCCGGATCGGCCGAGAATGTGATCCGGATCGGCTACCCGCAGGAAAAATCCTGCGTTCGGGATCCGGATCACTTGCCCGATCCGGATCGGCTACACCTTTTTCTTCAGAAAAATTTAGAAAAATACAATAAAATCCAGAAAAAGTATGTAAGCACTTTACCATGTCAACTTTAAACAAATGGCATCGTTTCATGCAACAAGAAATAGATTATGCAAAATCTATCAAAAATATCCAAAAATGAAACGAAGATTTACGAAAGTTAAAACACTTAAAGTTGAACAACTTCAATTACATCTATCCTGATCCTATGTGTAATGTCTTTATCAAATCATCAATTTCAGTAAAGAAAATGAAGTACCAAGATCAATAGATGTTTGAAATCCCAGATAAGTTAGATAATATATCTAGACAATCTGTTGAAGGAGTGGCTCTTTGAGCATCTTTTAAAAAAAATCCCACCTTATACCAACCATGAAATACGACTGAGTCAAGTATTTCAATATGAATTTCATCAACAATTTTCAAACAAAAATTTGCTTTTCATTCATGGAGTATCTTTTTCTTTCATTTTCTCCATGTGGTGGTAGTTTTCACACTCCTCATTGGGATGTAACTCTTTCCACATCTTTTGAGCATTTCACATTTCATTGACTCCCCCTCAATTGGCTATCAATTATATAATATATAAGGTATTCAACCAAACCATTGATCTCGAATTCATACTCGACTAAGCAATCAAATATGATAATGACTATACCAAGAGATCATTGAGAGAGAAATTGACTTTGATCACTTAAAAGATGGTTTAATTAACGTAAATGATCATTGCAACATTGAAATATTATGACATCAAAAACATAATAAATTTCTAAAAGCATAAAAAGATGCAATTAAAGTCAATTATGATATATGCTCAATTAGTGTGCTATGTACAGAACATAGATAAAGAACAAAACAAAAACAAAAACAAAACCTAATCTAAGCAAAGGTTTCAAAAGAGTTTATTTCAAGGAAAGCATGCCAATTGCTTTACGCAAGTGAATAAAACGTTTTTGATCCAAAGGTTTTGTTAAGATGTCGGCTAATTGATCCTCAGTTGAAATATATGACAGTTGAAGAATGTTTGATTCAACTAGCTCTCTAAGAAAATGATATCTAAGTTCAATATGTTTTGTTCTAGAGTGCAACACAGGGTTTTTGAAATGTTAATAGCACTAGTGTTGTCACATAAAATGGTTACCGAAGATGTTGAAATTCGGAAATCGCTCAACACGCTCTTCATCCAAATCAATTGGGTTGAACAACTTCCTGCAGAAATGTACTCCGCTTCGGCAGTCGAGAGTGCTATGCAGTTCTGCTTTTTACTGTGCCATGCAACAAGGCAGTGGCCGAGATAGAAGCATGCACCACTCGTGCTTTTCCGGTCATCCACCGATCCAGCCCAATCGGCATCTGAGTATCCAACAATATCCAAAGTCGTTCCCATAGGATACCAAATTCCGAAATTGATTGTACCTTTGATATACCGGATGATCCGTTTCACCGCTTTCAGGTGAACCTCCTTCGGTGCTGATTGATATCTCGCACAAATCCCAACACTGAAGGATATATCCGGGCGACTAGCCGTGAGATATAGTAGACTTCCAATCATACTGCGGTACAGTTTCTCGTCTACATTCTCACTTTGTGATTCACTTCCAAGTCCCTTATGGCTAGTTCCCATTGGAGTCGGAAAATCTTTAGAATTTTCAAGATCAAACTTTTTGACCAACTCCAGTGCATACTTGGATTGACACAAGTGAATTCCTTCATCGTTTTGCTTAACTTGTAATCCAAGAAAATAGTTCAACTCGCCCATCATGGACATCTCAAATTCGCTTTCCATGGTCTCCGCGAATTTAGAAGCATCATTATCTCTTGTTGCTCCAAAAACAATGTCATCGACATAGATTTGAGCAACTATGAAATTGTTTTGATAATGCTTCACAAAGAGAGTCCTGTCAGCTCCCCCTCGAGTGTAGCCCTTTTCCAAAAGGTGCTTTGTCAACCTTTCGTACCATGCTCGCGGTGCTTGTTTCAGACCGTAAAGAGCCTTTTTCAGTCGAAAAACATGGTTAGGTAGTTTATGATCCACAAAACCTTTCGGTTGAGCTACATAAACTTCCTCATTTAAAAATCCATTTAAAAAGGCGCTCTTAACGTCCATTTGAAATAATCTGATTTTAAAATGACAAGCGATCGCAAACAATATACGAATGGACTCGAGTCTAGCTACAGGGGCGAAAGTTTCATCAAAGTCTATACCTTCTACTTGAGAATAGCCTTGAGCAACTAACCTTGCTTTGTTCCTGATGATAGTACCTTCTTCGTTTTTCTTGTTCTTGAAGATCCATTTGGTACCTATCACATTGTGTTGCTTCGGAGGCTTCGTCAGTTCCCAGACTTTGTTTCGCTCGAATTGATGGAGCTCTTCCTGCATTGCTTTAATCCAATAATCATCTTGGAGAGCTTCATCAACATTCTTTGGTTCGATTTGTGATACATAGCATGCAAATCCGCAAACCAATTGTCTCCGTGTTCTAACTCCTTCTTGTGGATCTCCAATTATGTTCGATTCAGGGTGATCCTTGGAGATGCGTAACGTTTGAGGTAGAGGAGTAGGCGGAGGTACACGAGATGATTCCTGCACATCAGATAAGCTTGAAGAACCGTTAGATGCATCAACATTATTATCGAAAGAATTGTTAGAAGAAGATGCATTAGCAGGTGTATCATCATCAAGAGAGATATCGAGGGTAGATTTTTCAGATTCAAAATGAAAAGCTTCATCTACCTTAACATTTATCGATTCTACGATCGTCTTAGATTCTAAGTTAAAAACTCGATATGCTCTGCTGTTTGTAGAATAACCTAAGAAAATCCCTTCGTCACTTCGAGAGTCAAATTTTCCAAGATTCTCACGATCACGTAAAATAAAACACGACTCCCAAAGATGCGAAAATATTTGATGTTAGGTTTTCTACAAAACCAAAGTTCATATGGTGTATTCAAGGTCCCCGGGCGCAAATACACGCGATTGATAACATAAACAGCAGTGTTCACCGCTTCAGCCCAAAAATAAAAAGGTAAGTTCCGGCTGTGAAGCATAACACGTGCCATTTCCTGTACGACCCTGTTTTTGCGCTCGACTACACCATTTTGTTGAGGTGTGTAAGGTGCGGAGAATTCATGTTTAATGCCATTAGAAATGCAAAAATCAATGAATTTGGAATTTATGAATTCCCCACCTCTATCACTCCTAACTCGAGTAATCCTATCATTCTTTTCTATCATAATACGATTGCAGATTTCGAGAAAAGAATCAAAGGTATCAGCTTTTTCTTTTAAGAAGGCTACCCAAGTATATCTAGAAAAGTCATCAACCAACAAGAAAATATACCATTTACCTCCCAGAGATGGTTGACGAGTTGGCCCCATTAAGTCCATATGCAAAAGTTCCAAAGGCCGTTTTGTACCTATGTGGTTCAAATTCTTGTGTGCAGTCCTAGACTGTTTTCCCTTTTGGCAACCGCCACACACAAGGTTTTGTTCAAAAGAAAGTTTTGGAACCCCCTTGACCACATCTTTATTTGAAATTCTAGAAAGTTCCTTAAAGTTTATGTGACCTAGCCTTTCATGCCAAAGTGTTTCATTTTTCAAAGATGCTAGGTTACATTTTTCAGAAATCTTAGAAGGAACTACATAACAGTTGTTTTCTGATCTAACCCCCTTTAAAAAGAAAGCATGGTTCATGTCAGTTACAGTGCATTTATCAGATGAAAAATTAACTGAATAACCACTATCACACAGTTGACTTATGCTTATGAGGTTAGTCTTAAGGCCATGAACAAATAATACATTATCTAGAACCGGGCCATCTGGAATAGCTACCGTTCCCTTTCCAACAATTTTGGAAGACCGACCATCTCCGAAAACAACAAGTCCTCCGGAGTTTTTCTCAAATGTTTGAAAACAGTTTTTATCGCCGGTCATATGACGGGAACACCCGCTATCCAGGTACCAAGACGAACTATCATATGCATGCAAAGAAACATTGGTAGCAAGACAGGGAAAGATTCACCTTTGCGCACCCAAACCTTTTTGAAGTGCGTCGGTAATGGTCGTGAAGTTGATTTCCTAGGTGAGAGCGTCTTGCTTGAAGAATTGCTGCTCCTTGATGATGTCGTCTTGAGCGGTGTACTACCAAGGCTCTTTTCCTTTGAATGAATTGCACTTGTTTTCCGAGGAATAGCCCTTTTGGTAGTCATTGCAAGATGTGCTTGAGGTGTGCGTTTGGCTTCCGTCTTGCAATTTCTTCTTATGTGCCCTGAAATGCCACAACGAAAACATACCTTGGTCTTGTCGATTCCGAGGAAGATGTAGTAGGTTCGTTGTCGTTGCTTGTCGTGAACACCGGTGTCGGAGGAGGAGATACCGACTGAGGCACAAATACTGTACCACTCGAACTTGGAATGTCTCCAGTTTGAGTGTATCCGAGGCCGAACTTATTTCTTTGACCGAGACCAAGAAGTCTGTCCAACTTACTCCTTCCAGAAGAAAATCTCTTTAAGTCATCCTTTAGTTGGCGTATGGTCTCCGTCATTTCCAATTTTTCCTGTCGAGCCTCGCCGTTGAGCTTCAAGAAGTAATTCGCTTTGTTCACCATATCCATATAATTCTTCTCGAGTTGCTCATTGGACTCTTGAAGGGAAACATTTGTCTTAATCAGATTGTCCCTTTCCACTTCAAGATCGGTTGAGATAGAGGTTACCTTTTTACTTCATCTTCAAGATCCTGTAATCTCTCTTTCAACCCCTTGTTTTGCTTAGCCAGTTTCTTTGAATCCCTCAAAAGCTTATGGTAGGCTAAAACAAAATCTTCACCTTCCGAATCATCTGATTCATCGTCCGTTGCAATCTTTTCAACAGTGGAGTTGGACAGTGAGTCGGATGTACTTGCCATTAAGCACATGAAGGGTGAAGATGTAGTGGACGCGTGGAAAGCTGTCGCGTTGTCTTCTTCATCACTTGACGATGACTCATTTGACGTGGAGTTGTCATCCCAAGTAACTACTTGCATCGCTTTCTTCTTAGCCGGATTCTTGTTGGGACATTCCGTTGCAATGTGGCCGTAGCCTCGACATTTGAAACACTGAACTTGTCCCTCAGAACTTTTCTTATCCTTTGAGAAGTTCTCTTGATTTCTTGACTTGTGATTGAAGGACCCTTGCCTTTCTTCGACTTTCCGAAGGATTGAGGTTTGCTTGAATTTCCCCTTCGAAAGTTGCGGCGAAACTTCCTTGTCAAGAGAGCGAGCTGCTTCTCAAAGTCCTCCATAGAAATGTTCTCGTCGTCGTCCGAGGAGGATGAATCCGCGTCTTCTTCTTTAGTTGATTTCAATGCGTAACCTGAAGACTTAGAAGAGGATGCCTTTCCAGAAGAATAGTTAGTAGGAAAAGTCATTTCATAAGTTTGTAAAGCACCTACTAATTCTTCTACACGCATTTCGTCCGGGTGTTTAATTGTTTCAATGGCTGCGACCTTCGGGCGAAATCGTTCAGGAAGAGTTCTTAGAATTTTTCTTACAACTTTAAATTCTGGAATCTTCTCTCCCAAGTTAGCACATGAGTTCACGATGTCTTGCAATCGTGTGTAATAGTCAGTGAAGGATTCATTCTCTGCCATAGAGATAGAGTCAAACTTGCTCGTGAGCATTTGCAGTTTCTGAATCTTCACTAAGTTAGTTCCCTCATGCGTAACTTGAAGAACATCCCAGATTTCTTTCGCAGTCTCACATGCCGAGACGCGAGAGAACTCAGTTTGTGACAAAGCATTAAATAGAGCATTAATCCCTTTGCCATTGTAAGAAGATAAGTCTATCTCTTCCTTGGTCCATTTCGACCTAGGTTTTAAGGTGCGAACATCATCTAAAATTTCAGTTGGATTAGACCATCCTAATTCAATTGATTGCCACACCCTTTCGTCGATGGAAATTAAGAAAGCTTTCATCCGTACTTTCCAGTACGCATAATTAGTTCCATCAAAGAAAGGGGGTCGATTGATGTTTCCACCTTCAACCATTGTTTACAACCCTATTCCCGCTCTGATACCACTTGTTGGGTTTAGGTTAATAAGGATCTAATAGGGGAAAAAACACCTAGAGGGGGGTGAATAGGTGTAAACAATAAACACTCAAAAAATCATTGTGCGATAAAACCCAATGCGGAAAAATAAAAGAACACACAAGATTTTTACGTGGAAAAACTCCAAACCGGAGTAAAAAACCACGGGACCGATAACACGGCGAAATCCACTAGAATTAACACACGTACAAGGTGATATAACGTACTCACAGACGACTCAACCTTTTACCATACGCTCCTAGTAGATCTTCTCCGCTCGCTCCACGACGCTTCTCGAATCCACGATCCGCGCCCAACGCTGAATCCACAGCGTCCAACGTCGAGTCCACGACGTCCAACCGAATCCACGGTCTTCACCCAATGGCACGCTTCGAATCCACGAACGCACCTCGCTCCGAATCCACGAGAGCGATAACACCTTGAATCCACAAGGCCACGCGAGTCCACGCGCCGATTTTGGGTAAATCGTTGTTTGTTTGGGTGGTGATGATCCGCCGAATACTTAGATTAAAGATAGATCGGAAATACCATCTAAGTATTCATTGATTTGATTCTACTCAAAATGTGAGTATGGAAAACCTAGAATCAAATCAATCAATATAGATGAAGAACCATAGAATAGATCTAATGATTTCC
Organism: Tillandsia fasciculata; assembly: GCA_029168755.2. NCBI lineage: Eukaryota > Viridiplantae > Streptophyta > Magnoliopsida > Poales > Bromeliaceae > Tillandsia > Tillandsia fasciculata. The sequence continues at coordinate 4,841,508 of CM054944.1, forward strand.
GTTCTTCTCTATATATGTGGATTTTTCTTTTCGGCTATCTTTTCTTAACCAGCCGATCTATTGCGGATGCCCTAGAAATGAAATGGAAGGGCTATTTATAGGTTAGAAACCCTAGGAAGAATATTCGGATCAAAAACAGCCTTTTCTGGAAAGAAATCCCGACGGCGATCCGGATCAGATTTGGCGATCCGGATTGCAGAAGCACAAACCACGATTTCCAGAAAATTGCCTGTTCGGGATCCGGATCGTAGTCCCGATCCGGATCGTTCATACAGTTTTACCAGAAATCATGTTCGGGATCCGGATTGCAATTCCTGATCCGGATCGAAGAAGCCACAGGTAAAACTAGTGTTCGGGATCCGGATCAGAGAGTGCTGCGATCCGGATTGAACCAGTGTATGAACAAACACCTTTCGGGATCCGGATTGAAAGCCACGATCCGGATCCTGAACATGTCCCATGTCCAGTTTTTGATGAATAAGCAATTAAAACCTCTTCCAGGTGTTTCTACACTATAAGAAGTATTCGGATCATCAAAATTCTTTAGTTAAACGTACCTGATCCTTTTGAATTCTTCTTTCTTGAGATTGAGGTATACGATCCAAAGTTTCTTCATCTTCAATCTTCAAGACTTAACACATTCACGAAATACGCCAACTCAAATTCCGTAACAA
>CM054944.1:4842281-4874347 GCA_029168755.2 Tillandsia fasciculata
TATGACAAACCCACTCAACAAACCCGGCTACCACTATCCTACAACCCTGCTCAACCCGAGCAATATCACAAGTAGCACAGAAGAAAGGAAAGAGATGCCGACATGGTTTGTCCTAAGTCAAATCCCAATGATAGTGTAGCAGTAAATAGTGGCTTATCTATATGTCCATTCAAGCATGCAAATGTCCCAATATTTTAGTCTATTTCACATGAATAGTTATGACATAGCAACGAGCGCCAACACTAATGTCTCAAAGTGATGATCACCTTTTTGCATAATCTCTAAGTACTAACATACAACTGCTCATGCTATTACAGATAAATGATTACTTTAACAGGAGTGATTAGGGTATAATAATCGTGTCCAAATACCAATATCTAAATTACATAGATAAGTTATCAATTATTTAATCCCTTTTGCATGCAAGGTCTATCAGTATCATGTTCAGCATTTATTAACATCGGAATAATCTGGGGTTCCTAGTGAGCATACCAAAAGAGAGGGATACAACAACCACCCACCTCGCAAAGCGTGCACTAAAACAATACGAGATCCCTCGCTACCAAGATCCTCAATCTCCAACAATCTCCACAATGCAAGAACCGCAGCAACACTGCAAACATACCAACCGGTGTCCAATTAAACATACAGTTCCACAATCAATCGCTGTCCCCTAAAATCAGTCAAGAAGATGCTCGATTTTCACCCGTAAGAGGGACTCCGAAAAATCCAACAAAAATACCGCTGCGATTTTCGCGTCGAGCCCTTCGAAACGAGTACTTGCACGTCCGAAACCGAGCTTCGTAGGTCAAGTTACAAAATCGACAAAGTGACTACCTCAAAAATCCCAAGTACAAAATCTGTAGAACTTTGCTCTGAAAAAGTGGGATTTTCACCTTCAGGGAAAGCTCAGAAAAATCCAGGAAAAATACGATGATGTTCCTTGCGACGCGTAGATAAAAATCGAGTGTTGGCACGCCTCAATCCGTTGTCCGAGCATGAAGATATCGACAAAAAACTCCGGTGCTGTCCAACAACCACACAGCAAACAGGGGGGTCAAAAGTGCCTCGGAAACCGTGCCAGAAGTATGGAATACGATGAAACGACCAACACAAAAAATGAAGACCTACCTCTCAGGAACACACCGGCACAAGAATCGTCGAAAACGATGGTCGGAGAAGGCCAGGGGAGTCCTCGGACCGAAACACGACGAAAAGGGGAAATGAGGGAAAGTGCGTCGTAGTGCGCGGAAAAATGCAATCTCGAAGTGCGTGCCACCAAAAAATCCTGGAACTCCTCCACAAGGTGTAGAATAAATAGGTGAACAAAAACTCTAGGGGCTCTCTCTCTGAAATGGCCCAGAAAACCCACAATTGAAGGCCCAAAGGGCCTATTTATAGGCAAAAGTCCAATGTGCACTTTTTCCGGATTCGGGCGCACCTTTTCGGGCGCCCGAATCCGTTAGTCGCACAAACACAGCACCGCGCCCCGTCCGACCAGCGCCCGAACCACCAGCGTGCTCCACTGTCCCCCGAACATGAAACAGCGGTGCAAGCGCTCCCGGGTGACCACGTGTCCGCTCCCGAACGACATGGTAGGTGGCGCCCGCCAATGGGTGGGCGCCACGTGTCCCGCCCGGGGAACCCGCCGACCCGTCGCGCCGCCTCGCCGGTCGCGTCGCCTGCCCCCCACACGTGCACGCGCCCTGAGGCGCCGGCGCACCTTTTCGTGGACCGCGCCGAAAAAGCCCGCCAATGTCCTACTACCACGTGTCCCCGCGCCTAGTCTATGCACTAGCGCGGGGTTCCGTGGACCGCGCATCACGCGCCGGCCACTCCTTGGGCGCCACGTGTCCCCGCGCCGGGTCCATGCGCCACTCGGCACTGCTCTGTGGACCGCGCACTGCGAACCGGCCAATAATAGGCCGCCACGTGGCACCCAGCCGGTCTACGGCCTCCCCCATGCACCAGAATCCACTGAAAACTTCCGGGAGTCCCTTTTTGGGCATCCGGACTCAGAATTTAACAAACAAATAGTCGTTTTCAAGCATTTTTCCGCGCTAAATCCAAATCCAACCTCTGTTTGGCCTAAAGCCTTTTCTAAAATTCGACAAAAGTAGCCAAAGGCCAATCCATCTATCAATATCACACAGGGTCCATCTGTGGCATCCCTTTGATGCTCTATGGGCCAGACACACCATCAATAGATGTTTAACACAGTGGATTCACGGGGAAAATGCTACATGGGATTCAGGGGCCCTACACCCTCCCCCACTAAAAAAAAGTTTCGTCCACAAAACTTGTTGGGTTATGATAATATGGATCTAAATAGGGAAAAAAACACCTAGAGGGGGGTGAATAGGTGTAAACAGTAAACACTCAAAAATCTTTGCGTAATAAAACCCAATGTGGAAAAGTAAATAACACGCAGAGATTTTACGTGAAAAACTCCAAAACCAGGAGTAAAAAACCACGGGACCGATCACACGGTGAAATCCACTAGAATTTTAAACACGTACAAGGTGATATAACGTACTCACACACGACTCAACCTTTTCCATACGCTCCTAGTAGATCTTCTCCGCTCGCTCCGCAACGCGCCTCGAATCCACGATTTGCGTCCAACGCCGAATCCACGGCGTCCAACGTCGAGTCCACGACGTCCAACCAGATCCACGGTCTTTACCAAGTAGCACGTCTCGATACCACGAACGTACCTCGCTCCGAATCCACGAGAGCGGTAGCACCTTGAATCCACAAGGCCACGCGAATCCACGCGCCGATTTTTGACAAAATCGCTGTTTTTGGTGGTGATGATCCGCCGAATACTTAGATTAAAGATAGATCGAAAATACCATCTAAGTATTCATTAATTTGATTCTACTCAAAATCTGAGTTTGAAATCCTAGAATCAAATTAATTAATATAGATGAAGAAACATAGAATTAAATCTAGTTATTTCCTTTCTTCTCTATATGTGGATTTTTTTCTTTTTTGGTCATACTTGGATTACCCTAACAGATGAATCATAGGGTTTATTTATAGGTTAGAAACCATTGGAAGAGGATAAGAATCAAAAACCAACCTTATCTGGAAGTTTTCAGGTCGACTGTCCGGACTGGAATAAGTGCGATCCGGACTGTCGTCAATAAATAGAACCTTTCCAGAAAACCACGTTCGGGGTCCGGACTGAGGAAACCATGGTCCGGACTGTTCATGCGATTTCTGCAAAATCCACGTTCGGGGTCCGGACTGAACCAGGGGTGTTCCGGACTGGATTTGCGCATGAATCTACCTATGTTCGGGGTCCGGACTGAAGTACCCTGTTCCGGATCCTGAACATATTACATGTCCAGTTTTTGATTTTTATGCGATTAAAAATCCATCCAAGTGTTTCTACACTATAAGAAGTATTCGGATCACCAAACTTATTTAGTTAAGCGTACCTGATCCTTTTGAATTCTTCTTTCTTGAGATTGAGGCATATGATCCAAACATCTTCATCTTCAATCTTCAAGACTTAGACACTTTCACGAAATACGCCAATCAAATTCCTTAACAATCTTCCCTTTGGCGGTTTCGTGATAAAACAAAAATCCACTTAAGAAAATTCAAAAAGATATTTCTGAGTATCGCTACTGAACTTCATTGTTTGCTACAACATCCTACCTAACATGCAAACAAAAGTTCTTCGATGGGATAGAATGTTGTTTCTTTATCTTCTTGAAAACCCCACAGCGGCTTTGGGAACCAATTTCAACATTCCATATCTCATTTGGTCGAGGATGGCAAAGTATGTGGAGAATGCCCATCCTACTGAGCGACTTCCATTCCCAATGATCATAATGCGCATTCTTCGCAAGTTCAAGATCGACACTAGTGCGAGCTCATACATGCACAGTTTGGGAACCATTAATGATACAACTATTGTGAAGTCCCTCTCCACAAGACAGGATGAGCCTCCAACACCTCCTCGCAGCAGAAAAAGACCAACAGCTTCAGCACCACCAGCAGCAGCTTCGACATCAGAGGATGATGCCTCTGTTACATCTATTTACCGAGAACAACAACGGCTTTCTTCAGAACAAGAACGAATGTCTAACGAATTCGTTTCAATGAAGGCCGACATAGGGGATTTAAAGAAAAAGCAGCTGTCTATGGCCAAGTTAGTTAAAAAGATATTTCTGTTGCTATCACCATACAACAAAAATTTATATTTGAGGTCCAAATAAAATGAATACACGAGATAAACTCCTAAAACAGACTCTAGACTTAGACATCTGTATTCTCTGCAAAAAAAGTAATTCTTGACAAAAGAAATCGTTAGATATTTCAAGAATTTTATCATTCAAAAACCAAACAGAGATATAGAGTTTATACTCACCATGACATTTATAACATCAGATATGTGTTAAGAATACCAATCAGAGATAGACATATCTTCTAAGCATTAAAATCCAAATGTCATAAGTTTGTTAGTCAACAATAACTTGTTAGTAATATTACATGCCCAACACTACAATACAAGCCAAAGTTGTTGTATACTTACCTTCAAGTTTTAGTGTTCCAAGGTTCAAAGTTCTCACAGACCATTGTCAAATCAGTTCAGTTCATATCTCTCCCCCTTTTTGTCACAAAACATAGCCAAAATTACAAAAGTAAAGGGAGTTAACAAGTTCAAAACAAAAAGAAATGTAAGAACTAAAACTAAAACCTACAATCACAAAAAAAAATCAATTGTCAGACTCTGATTCTTCAGAGCTACTACATCCCATCTTTGAAAACATCTTCTTCACCAACTTTCTCATTGATGTGAGTTTCTTTGTTAGAGTGATTTGGGCTGCAGTGATTATTTCAAGCTCATCAGAAATGCGCTTCTGTTCTTTTGTGATCTGTTCTTGTTCAAATGATAATCGTTGCTGCTCTTTACAGATTGAAGTCACAGAAGCTTCATCATCGGATACTGGTACTTGTTTTGAGGGTGTTGCTGAAGTACCGACTGTGGGTTTCTTACTACGTGGAGAAGTTGCGGTGGCATGAGGCAGTTTATGAAAAGACTTAACAACCGTCGAATCATTAATCATATCTAAGCAGTGTTGATAACTTGTAGAGCTAATATCAACCTTGAATTTCCGTAAGATTCTCATTATGATTAATGGAAACGGTAGTCTCTCCGTTGGATGAGGATGTTCAACGTACCGAGCCATCCTATTCCAAATAATGTATGGGATATTGATGTTCAACCCCACTGCCTCTGACGAATGTCTTAAAAGATATAAGAGAAGCATTCGATCCCATCGTAGGACTTTCGTCTGCATGTTCGGAAGAATATTGTAACAAGTGATGAATTTGAGGAACCGGTACTCAGGTCTAAGTTCTTTGGACTTAACCGAATTTCTAGTTGACTGAGTATCAGGAAGACAAATTCCATCCACGACCACTCTCCATGTGGTGTTGCTGAAAGCATGACCCTTGAGGTAGTGAGCACCATCAACTTTAGCTTTCATTCCCAGCACCTCACCAATCAACTGAGGTGTAATCCTCAGCTTGATATTCCTGACGGTAGTTTGAAACTCTCTTGGTCCGTCGTCAAGATCAACTAGTTTTGATGAATTTTGATAGAAGATCCTTACAAGATGAAGACAATATCCTGTAGATTCTGGGAAATTGCAGATCGGGGCAAGTCCTACTTGGTCAAAGAGAGTCCCGAATAATGCAGAACGCTCCTTCAGAGCTTTGACATTTACATGTCGTTCACCAATGCATTCCCTCTTTTCAAAATCTTTGATCCTCTCAGCGCTTACAAACTCTTGTGGAGGAGGCTTGCTTGCAAGTGGCTCTTCAATTGATATTCCTTGAGCACTCCCTCTTTTGCGTGCAACGCTCTTTTTCTTCATTTTAGCAGGTGTTGATTCCATTGGGGCTTTTCCCTTTTCTGCTGCGGTCGGCGGTGTCTTTGCCTTCGAAGTTGCTGCAGGGGCTTTCCCCTTTGAAGCAGTAAGTGCAGCGACTTCTTCCAAAAGCTCATCCCAATCAATAGAATCAGTCTCGGATCCTGAATCTGAATCGTCCTGAGTTCTTTTAGCCCTCTTGGGCTTGTTTGTTGCTCGTGTGTGCACAATGGCAACCAGAAGCACAATGATCCATGCAAACACCATTGTTGTTAGTGCTTAAGTAATTGAAAAATCTGCGAGCAAAAACTCAAGAACACGAAAAAATTATTTATTTTTAAAAATTTGAAAATCTGTACCCAAACAATCATTATCGTGTGGAGAGACTAGGAATCAAGTTAGTTTTGCAAAAAGAATTTCAAAAATAGATCAATCTCATAATTTTCAAAAATTTTTATTATATGCCCTAAAACCAAATTTTTAGAAATCAATGCTTAAAAATCCGTTTATCAAGAGAATACAAGACATATAAACAAAACTAATCCACTCAGAGTTCTTATTTCAAAAGAAATTTGACCAAAAATCATCTAGAATTGAATTCGAATCATGATTTCCACTCATATGTTGAAGAATAATGAAAAATAGTGAAAAAGTTTGAGTTTTGATCAGAGAGACTTACTTGAATCCGAAGAACTCGAGTTAGAAGGGCTCCAAATCGATTGTTTTATAGTGAGAGAAACTCGGAGACTTGGAAACAAAAGTTTGTTGTAAAAAGAAATCAAATACCCTTTTGTTTCTTAAAAACCCTAGCCGCGTTCCAGATCGGCTCAAGAATCCAGTTCGGATCGGCTTCTCGCAGAAAATTCCTGCGTTCGGGATCCGGAACAGATTATCCCAGTCCGGATCGGCTCCAACTTTTTCTTCAGAAAAATTTAAAAAAATTTAGAAAATCCAGAAAAAGATTGTAAGCACTTTTGTAAGTCAACTTTAAACAAAAATCATCATTTCATATCAAAAGAAATAGATTATGCTAAATCTATCAATAATATCCAAGAAGTGAAACGAAAATTTATAAAAATTAAATCCCTTAAAGTTGAACAAGTTCAATGACATCTATCACGATCTTATGAGTAATGCGTTTATCAAATCATCAATTTGGTAAAGAAAATGAAACACAAAGATCGATAGATGTTTGAAATCCCAAATAAGTCAGATAATATATCTAGTCAATTTATTGAAGGGAGTGGCTCTTTGAGCATCTTTCAATAAAAATCCCACCTTATACCAACCTTGGAATTTGACAGAGTCAAGTATTCCAAAAAGCATTTTTTTTTTCTAATCAACACGAAAAACCATGCTTGGTATACATGTGGTAGCTGCACACAGTACTCGGACGACCGAGGTGGTAGCTCTTTCCTCCATGTGGTGGTAGTTTTCACACTCCTCATTGGGATGTAACTCTTTCCACATCTTTTGAGCATAACAATTTTAATAAACTCCCCCTCAATTGGCTATCAATTATTTAAGATATAAGATATTCAACCAAAAATTGATCTCGATTTCATACTTGACTCAATTGTCAAATAAGATAAAGATAATACCAAGAGATCATTTGAGAGAGAAATTGACTTTGTGTTAAGGTGTCACGCCCCGGGTGTAAACCGGAACCCGGGCCCGTCTACAAATGCGCCGTGCACACGGTATTTCCCGCGTACACGAAGCGCCAAACCTGCTCAGATATAAGAGATAATAATAAAAGAGCAATAAAAACAGAGCTGAACTAAAACTAATACATCACAGACTGAAGCTGGAAATAAAATACAATACATCTGTATAAATGATACATCAGTCTCTCCCAGCTCAGCAAAAATAAATACAACCTGCTGGCAAAAGCCAGTCCCAAATGTAAAAGTACAACCGTCTGAGGAAACATGGTGTCACGCCCCCGGGGGTTTTTGAGTCAATCAAAGCGAAAAATTGCGTGTCTATTTTTTTTTTTCGTAATAAGGTAATATAAACCTCATCCCCGGTGCGTGCCAGACCGCCACATACACAAATTCTCTCTGTCCACGGACAGAGTCTCCTTTGTATATGCACGGCGTCTCATTTACAACATGCATTTATTTACAATCAAACATTCAACTCCAACCATCAACCATACAATAGACAAACAACACCAAACAGAGTACTGTACTTTAACTATTGTTTTAAAAGACCGGTGTCCACTCGACACCTTATTTTTTCCAAGCAATTTATTAAAGCGGCGTCAACGTTTGGAAAGGATAAAACCCAGCGTTTGTAAAACCCGTGCCCACACGGCACTTCGTTTAGGAAAACATTTTCGCAATCAAGTAATTATCATGAAAACATGCCGCGAATGAAAACACCACTATGAGTATCAAAACATAAGAGTACACCTCATCCACAGAGCTAACTAATACATGTCCACAACTAAAGTAATCCACAAGCAAATTAACTATTTAAAGCATGAAAGGAAATGAGATATAAAACCAAGTGTCCTGACTACGGTCCTCGCGACGCAGTCTCACCGCCATCCCGGCTAACGCACCTAGTAATACCTGTCACGGAGTGGGTAAAGTCAGTGACAAACAAAGTAGATGTCTAATAATAGCAAAGAAGGAAAAACGAACCGAATACACCGAGTACACCGTAACCTTTCGTTAAAACCCTGTGCATATTTTAAACTGGGCACCAACCCCAGATTCATCAATTAAGCTGGGCACCAACCCCAGAACACCTGTCGGGGAGACTAAAGTCTCCCCTCGTGCACAATCACCTTTGATGCTTTTACCTCTTCGCGGTGCTGGTGTGTCACCTTAGCTGGCGCGAAGAGGTCCCCACGGCACCCATACCTTTGTGGGGCACACGGGTCAAAAAGACCACTCTTCCGGAAAAGTACACCCATGCGGAGGCCAATCCGCCTGTGTACGTGCAGCATCCGAAACCGGATTCGCCGAGATCGGCGTGTAGTGAGCACCGCGACCGCAGCCGCTTACATTGTTAGATAAAAAATATCATTATACGAAAGGTTAAACTGTCCATCTACTTTGTTAGGTAAATTGAGAGCAACTTTAATGACGATAGATGCACTTACTGCACTTGTTGCACTTATAGCAACCGTACCCACCTTGTTGGAGAGAATCGGAACACCTATATCCTTCGCGCTCTCCCGCTGCACCCCTGGACCTAAGGAAAGTCCGCAAGGGTAACTATGATCAGAAACACACTAACATATTAAATTGGAAAAACCCCACTTTAAATTTTGACGGAAAAAGTCCGGCACCGTCCGGTTGCCAAACCGGACCCTTCCCCGCACCGCCGTCGCCGCCCGTCGGAGCCCCGCGCGGCTCGAACCCGCGCGGCGGGGCTCCGCGGGCGGCGCCCGCGCGGCGCGATGCTCCGCGCGGCGCCCGTGCGGGTGCTGCCCGCGCGGCGGCCCGCGCGGTACCCGCGCGGCGCCCGCGCGGGTGTGGCCCCGCGCGGCGCCCCGCGCGGGTGCGGGCCCGCGCGGCGCCCGCGCGGGTTGCCCGCGCGGCGCCCCGCGCGGTGCCCGCGCGGCGCCCGCGCGGGTGGGCGCCCCGCGCGGCGCCCGCGCGGGTTGCCCGCGCGGCGCCCCCGCGGGTGCCCGCGGCGCCCCCGCGCGGGTGCGGGCCCGCGCGGCGCCCGCGCGGTGTTGCCTGCGCGGCGCCCGCGCGGCGCCCCGCGCGGTGCCCGCGCGGTTGCGGGCCCGCGCGGGTGTCGCCCGCGCGGCGGCCGCGCGGTCCCGTCGCCGCTTGCGGCGGCGTCGGCCGTCCGCGGCTCTCCTCCGCCTTCGCCGTCCGTCCCGCGATGATGATGACGACGTCGGTGACGGGGACGACGGAGGGGCCCAAAGATTACCAAGAAAAGGGTCGACGGAAAAATCCCCAAAAATTCTAAAAAATATTTTACTCACCGAAGATTGTCGGGAAGGTCGCCCGGTCGCGCTTTTGCCTTCCGATCGGGGTTCGGAACAATCGGGCTCCCTCTCTTTTCCCTTCTTCTTCCTTCGGTTGGGGTTCCGTCTCTTTTCCTTTTTTTTTTTGTACGCACCGTCAAAATCCTCCTCGGATATTTTTGACTCTAATTAATTAATTCATTAATTAATTAATCCCTTACCGATAATTCCCATTATTTAATTAATTTCCACTTTATTTTACGCGTACGTAACAGGAAAACCCACAAATATCCTGTTTCTATTTCTCAAATAAATATCTGACTTACGAGATAAAATCCTCACCTTTTAAATCCTGGTCACCGATTATTTAATCACCTTCATTAAATAATCATGGGAAATAAATTTCCACTTGGATTTGAATCACCGGTTATTTAATTTCCAATTTTAAATCCTGGTCACCGATTATTTAATCACCTTCATTAAATAATCATGGGAAATAAATTCCCAATTTTAAATACACGTACGATTAATTTCCCCCCTTTTATTCGTACGTAAGAGGATTCCAATTTCCGTCACCGGATAATTATTTACTTAATTAATTATCCTCCTACGAGATAACCCACCTTATCTCCTACGGGTGCAAGATATTTTGCACGGATTCCGATGCGTGACTAATCACCGCGTCACTAAGGATCCCGTTCCGGGAGATCCCGACATCGGATTTCGAATCCGATCGCACCGTCGGTCATCGTTTTCCGCGCTCTATCGCAGACAAATACACACACCTCGTCCCGGCCGACTTTTGAAAATTAAATAATTTTATTTCGCTTAAGGCTTAAGCAATTACATGTGAGTTCAAAAATACCCCTAAGGGTCGGATCACTACACCACTCACACTTTATAAAAAGTTTCGTCCCGAAACTTAAGCACAAACCTCACTAAACACTTCGGGAAAACATTCCCTCATTTTCGACTCCAGTTCCCACGTCGCCTCGCGCTCGTCGTGGTTGCTCCACTGGACCTTCACATAGGGGATTGTTCGGTTGCGCAACTTCTTGTCCTCTCTTGCCAAAATCCGCACCGGCGTCTCCTCGACGCTCAAATCCTCTCGCAACTCGATGGTGGAGGCATCCAAGGCATGAGAGGGGTCTGCCAGGTACTTCCGGAGCATTGAGACGTGGAACACGTTGTGGACTCGTTCGAGGTTCGGTGGCAGGGCTAAGCGGTATGCCACCGGTCCTACGCGCTCCAGGATTTCGAACGGTCCCACGTACCTCGGGCTTAACTTTCCCTTTATGCCGAAACGCCGGTTTCCCTTGGAGGGTGAAACCCGGAGCAGCACATGCTCGCCCACCATGAACTCCAAGTCTCGGCGTCTGTTGTCCGCGTAACTCTTCTGTCTGCTTTGGGCGGTCAGTAGCCTTTGTTTAATCAATCGCACCTTTGCTTCGGTCTCCTCCACCAAATCTGGGCCCAGAAACTTACGCTCACCTAAGTCGTCCCAGCATATTGGAGACCGACAGCGGCGCCCGTACAGGGCCTCGTATGGCGCCATCTGAATGCTGGCCTGGTAACTGTTATTGTAGGCAAATTCCACCAGGGGCAAACACCATGCCCACCCTTCGCCCAAGTCCAGAACGCATGCTCGAAGCATGTCCTCCACGATCTGTATCACCCGCTCCGATTGTCCATCGGTTTGCGGATGAAAAGCCGTGCTGAAGTGCAACTTGGTCCCCATTGCTCGTTGCAGGCTTCGCCAAAAGTTCGACACAAAACGTGTGTCTCTGTCCGACGTGATGGATGTCGGTACTCCGTGCAACCTTACTATCTCATTGATGTACGTTTGTGCCAGTCGTTCCCGAGTCCACGTCGTGTGTATGGGCAGAAAGTGGGCCGATTTCGTCAAACGGTCCACAATCACCCATATCGCATCGTGTCCCTGTGGCGATCTCGGGAACCCGGTCACAAAATCCATGGTAATCATGTCCCATTTCCACTCGGGCACCGGTAAAGGTTGCAATTTTCCTGCCGGGCGCTGATGCTCGGCCTTCACCTGTTGGCACACCAGGCAGTGTGCCACAAATCGAGTCACGTCTCCCTTCATTTTGGGCCACCAGAAGGTCTGTTTGACGTCCTTGTACATCTTTGTTCCCCCGGGATGCGCCGCATACGGGGCAGTATGCGCCTCCCGCAGGATCTCCTCTTTGAGTTCCGGTAGATCCGGCACGCAGATTCGTCCCCGAAATCGTATCGTACCGTCGGAGTTTACTGTGAAATCACCCTCCTGGTTGGCGGTTATCCTACTTCGCACCAGCTGGAGTTGGTCATCAGTCGATTGACCTTCGAGAATCCTGTCCAGCAGAGTAGGTCTGACCACCAGTGTCAGAAGTTGTGCGACTGTACCTGCCGGTACTACTTCTAGTCTCAATCGCGAAAACTCCGCAATCAGACTATCCTGCTGTGTAATGGCGCTTACATCCGCTTCCTCGGCCTGTCCCTTGCGACTCAGGGCGTCGGCCACCACGTTGGCCTTTCCCGGGTGATAGTGGATCGTTAGATCGTAATCCTTTAGTAGCTCAAGCCACCGTCTTTGTCGCAGATTTAGCTCCTTTTGGGTGAAAAGGTACTTGAGGCTCTTATGATCTGAGTACACATTGCAGTGTGCCCCATACAGGTAGTGTCTCCAAAGCTTGAGGACGAACACCACCGCTGCGAGTTCCAAATCATGCACGGGGTAATTCCGCTCGTACTCCTTGAGCTGCCTTGACGCATAGGCTATAACCTTTCCCCGTTGCATGAGTACTCCACCCAATCCATTTCGCGACGCATCGCAATATACTTCATAATCCTCCCCTGGTTCTGGCAGGGCGAGAATCGGGGCTCGCGTCAATCTATCCTTGAGCTCCTCGAAGCTTCTTTGACATTTGTCCGTCCAGATAAACTTTTCCCCCTTTCTAGTCAAACGGGTTAAGGGGGTGGCTATCTTGGAGAAACCCTCCACGAAGCGCCGGTAATACCCGGCTAATCCCAGGAAGCTTCGAATCTCCGTCACCGTCGTCGGTTGGGGCCAGTCCGTCACCGAATCTATCTTCTTCGGATCCACCGCGACTCCAGCCGCCGAGATTACATGCCCCAAGAAACCGACCTCACGGAGCCAAAACTCACACTTTTTGAGTTTGGCGTAGAGTTTCTGTTCCCGTAGGGTCTGGAGGACTGTGCGCAGATGTTCTTCATGTTCCTCGTCTGTACGGGAGTAGATGAGGATATCGTCGATGAAGACCACCACGAATAAGTCCAGGAAGGGTTTGAATACCCTGTTCATCATGTCCATAAACACCGCCGGGGCATTGGTTAGCCCGAATGGCATTACCGTAAATTCGTAATGGCCATAGCGAGTACGGAAAGCCGTTTTGGGGATGTCTTCCCCCTTAACCCGGACCTGATGATAGCCCGACTGCAGGTCAATTTTTGAAAACACCGTCGCCCCCTGTAGTTGGTCAAAGAGGTCGTCGATCCTTGGCAGGGGGTACTTATTCTTAACAGTGACCTTATTTATCTCCCGGTAATCGATGCACAACCGGAGACTTCCGTCCTTCTTTCTCACAAACAGGACGGGCGCGCCCCAGGGTGACGCGCTTGGTCTGATAAAACCCTTGTCCAAAAGGTCCTCCAACTGTGCCTTGAGTTCTTTCAACTCCGCAAAGGCCATCCTGTACGGTGCCTTGGTGATGGGTTTGGTGCCGGGAAGCAACTCAATTGGGAAGTCGACCTCTCGTTCCGGCGGCATTCCGGGAGCTCCGCCGGAAATACGTCCGGAAATTCCCTTACCACGGAAATTTCGGATGGCGAGGGAATGGGTCGGGTGGCCAAATCTACCGAGGCTAGGTAGGCCACGCACCCTCCTTGTATCAGCTTCCTAGCCCGCGTCGCGGAGATGACGGCTAAAAAGGTAGTACTTTTACATGCCAAGTACACATTTTCCGGGAATCCCGGTCGCAAGGCATAGGGTAGAGCCTATTTATTCCTTGCGTAGCCCTCATGGGTTCCGAGTACACCGGGTTCTCCTAGCTTTGAAGCCCGCCCCCGCGCCTTGGCCGGGAAAGGCTTCGCCTAATACTTAAGGATCCTAGTGAGGGGGGGGGGGGGGGAAGAGAGAGAGTCTAACAAGTGTAGCAAGCTACGGTGCAGTCGGCTCTGGAAAGGAAAAGAATAAAAACAGAACAGAAATCACCTGCCGTCGCTAGGTCTGGGACGTCGCGTCCCCCACTGTAGTATCCCGGGGGATCCGCCCGCAGCCCTTGGGCCAGCGTCGTACGGCGTGCTGGGGAAGGGACTTGACGTCTGAGGAGTCTGAGGATTTTCCCGGTCGTCGGGCGAATCCCTTGGCTGAACGGGAGCCGCAGCACTGTCCTGTACTTTCTGTGGTGGTGGCGGAGGGGCGGCGGCGGCAGGCCTCTGTGGGCAAAAGTCACGAGAATGATCCGGCAAGCCGCACTGGTTGCAGTAATGGTACCTCCAAGTACACTCCGCCACCGGGTGAGCACCCTCGCAGATCACGCACGGTCCCTGAGGTGGTTTCGCGCTCCTCTGCTGGTGTCGGTTCGTCCTTCCGCGCCCTCTCCGGTCGTCCTCCTCCTTGGTCTTCTTGGGCGGGGCCCCCTTGCGGGACGGGTGTAGCTGTCCTCTCGGTTTCCTCCGGCCGCGGTGCCGGAGGCCTGGTGACCCCCGGTTTCCGAGGGCAGTCGTAACGGTGTGGCCCGGCCTGCCACACCGATAGCAATGATCGTGTCTCCACGGACAATCTGTCACCTGGTGCGTTCCTATACATATGGAGCAAGGTCTCCCAAGCGGTCTGGGTCCTGCTCTCGTCATCCTTTCGAAGTCCCCCTCTGTCCTCGGGCGCTTGTGTACCGGGCCCTGTTGTAAGGGGCCCTCCGTCGGACCCGGATAGGCGCTCTCCGTCCTCGGGCGCTTGGGTACCGGGCCCTCCGTCGGACCCGGATAGGCAACCCTTTCTCCTCGCGCGCGCCTCGGCTAGTTCCTGCTCTGCCCGCAGGGTTAGCATAACTGCCTCGCTGAAGGTGGGGAACTCAGCTGGGGCATTCCCCAACGGATGTCGTTCCTGGCGCCCCGCTGGGCGTGGTCAGCACCCTCAAAATCTCGGATCAGTAGACCGAGTCGTTCTGTAAGGGTCAGCATTTGTCCTGCGATGTCACGCAGCTGGTTCAGGAGTAAACGGTTGGCTGCCGCTGCGGGGTCCATCCTGTTCGTCACGAAACGATTAGTGCTTGGTGGCCGAACCTTGGCCGTCGGCTGCTGTAGACAAAGAAACCATGTCAGATCCTATGGTCACAACATGTAGTGACCCGACCCTTTGGGGTATTTTCGAACTCACATTAATCGCTTAAGCCTTAAGCGGAATAAAATTTATTTAATTTTCTTAAGTCGGCCGGGACGAGGTGGGTGTATTTTTCTGCGATAGAGCGCGAAAAACGATGACCGACGGTGCGATCGGATTCGAAATCCGATATCGGGATCTCCCGGAACGGGATCTTTAGCGATGCGGTAATTAGTCACGCATCGGTAACCGTGCAAAATATCTTGCACCCTAGGGATAAGGTGGGTTATCTCGGAGGGATAATTAATTAATTAATTAATTAATTAATTATCCGGTAACGGAAATTTAAATCCTCCTACGTACGAATTAATTAAGGGATTTAAATTGGTGGGATTTTATCTCGTGGATAGGATAAGGGATAGAATTCGGATATTTAATTAAGGGATTTAAATTGGTGGGATTTTATCTCGTGGGTTGGATAAGAGATAAAATCCGGATATTTAAATCGGGGATTTGTTTTCCCCGGGATTATTTAATAAAGGTGATTAAATAATCGGTGACCAGGATTTAAAATTAAGATTTAAATATCCGGTAATTTGAATCCAATTGGGAATTGATTTCCCATGATTATTTAATAAAGGTGGTTAAATAATCGGTGGTCAGGATTTGAAGTAATTAAATAACCGGTGGTCAGATTTAAAGGTGAATAAATATCCCGTCAGTCGGATATTTATGTGAGAGATAGAAACGGGGAAATTCGGGTTCACCTACGCACGTAAGATAAAGAAATCAAATAATCAAATATTAGGACCGACGGTAAGGATTAATTAATTGGAAAAATTAATTAATTGAGGACGGTAAGGATTAATTAATTGGGAAATTAATTAATCGGAGTCAAAATACCCGAAAGGGATTTTGACGGTGCGTATGTGTGAAATTAGATAAAAAGGGGATAAATAAATAACAGATTATTTATTCCCCCGTTACCAACGAAACCCTAATTGTGAAATACCGTCTCTCAAATCGCCCCTTTCGAGCGTACCGAAAACCCCAACCGGTGAGGAGAGAAAAAGAAAAGAGGCGGAACCCCTAACCGGAGGAGAAAAGAGGAAAAGAAGGGGGAAGCGGAGGAACCCGATCGCCCCGATTCACGTGCCGGAGATCGGAGAACGAGACGCCATCGTCTACGGGGAGCGGATCCGGATTTCCGACGCCGCGAGAAACAAGATCGGATCTTTTATTCCGATAAATTTAAGGTGAGTTATCATCGTTTCGTTTGATAAACAAATCGGGGGTTTTCCGTGTTCTTGTTAGATTATTTTAACCGGAATATCGTTCGCGGATTTTCGTCGGGTTTTGATCCATATTTTATCCTCGTTCTTGATCGGGTGTGATCGAGGATTTTTTTATCGGATATTAGTTGATGATTTTTAACGGGTATCTTGTTATCGAACTTCCGATCGACGTTTTGGTGTTCGTCGATCGACGGTTTAGCCGTTAGAATTGCCGGGAATTTTTCCGGGAATTTTTCGGGAATTTTTCGGGCGACTCCGGCGGGACATAGTGGGTTAACGGGAGGCCGCCGCCGCCGTTGTTAGACGGGAGGCCGCCGCCGTCGTTACCATGTTCGCGGGGTCGTCACCGGGATCCCATGGGAGCGAAAACGGAGAAGAAATCGCGAAACGGGAGCGAAAACGGCGCGAAAAACGGCGAAGGTAGGGTTTACTGTAGCATCCGTACGGCCGCGGTCCACGGACCCCGGGCGTGCACCCGGTGCACGCCCCGCTGTCCCAAAGGCGCAGACCCGGCGCACGAAACCGTGCGCCGGGCTGCACAGTGTGCGCGGTGCACGCCTTAGGCGTGCACCCGGCGTACGCGCGGCGGCCGACGAAGTGTGGACCCGGTGCACGCTTGAAGCGTGCACCGGCCCGGCCCAAACCGCGCGGTGCACGCTTCTTGCGTGCACCCGGCGCATGCCGCACGGTCGCCAATGCTGTAAACCCGGTCTATGGTGGCCCCCGTGCACCATCCGACAGCCCGGAGTTCATTTGCTCCGTTTGGGTCCGTTTTTCCACCGTTTTGAGCGCGGTTTTCGCCGTTGGGATCGTTATTTCCGTGGCTTTCATGGCATGGCCACATGGGACCGTCTTGGTCACTAAATTATAATGTTGGGTGCCGATTTCGCCGACACTCCGCGCCTCGACAAAATTGTCGGGGGCGCGCCGTCGGGTCTTTCTCTCATCGTTTTCGTCGTCGGGGCTTCTCGGCTGGACCGTTGACGCCCCGAGTTGGCGACTAGCTGAGAGATTGGGTTTTGTTAGATTCCGTTAGCGGTTTTGGGTTCCGGTTTCGGCGAACCGGACGGTGTTGGACTTTTCCGTCAAAAAGGGGTAAATTGGGTCTTTTGTTTTGGGATGTTAGTACACGTTTGTGACTATTATTGTCCGTGCGGACTTTTCTTAGGTCCAGGTGCGCAGCGGGGGAGCGCGAAGGATATAGGTGTTCCGTTTGCTCTCCAACAAGGTGGGTACGGTTGCGATGAGTGCAACCGGTGCTGTAAGTGCATCTATCGTCATTAAAAGTACTCGTTAATTTACCTAACAAAGTAGATGGATAGTTTAACCTTTCGATTAATGTTGTTTATCTAATAATTGTGCGGCTGCGGTCGCGGTGCCCATTACACGCCAATCTTGGCAATCCGGTTTCGGATGCTGCACGTACACAGGCGGATTGGCCTCCGCATGGGTGTACTTTTCCGGAAGAGTGGTCTTTATGACCCGTGTGCCCCGCAAAGGTAACGGTGCAAGCGGGGACCTCTTCGCGCCAGCTGAGGTGTTGCACCAGCACCGCGAAAGGGGTAAGAGCATCAAAGTAGGTGTTTGTGCACGAGGGGAGATTTCCGTCTCCCCGACAGGTGATCTGGGGATTGGTGCCCAGGTTAAATTAAATTAATGTGCAGGTGTCTAACGAAAGGTTACGGTGTATTCGGTGTGTTCGTATGTTTTTCCCCTCTTGATATTGTTACACATCTACTTTGTTTGTCACTGACTTTACCCACTCCGTGACAGGTATTCCTAGGTGCGTTAGCCGGGATGGCGGTGGGACTGCGTCGTGAGGATCGTAGTCGGACTCTTGGTTATCGTATTTATGACTCATTTCCTCTTTATGCTATTTTTAGTTGCTTGTGGATTACTTTATTTGTGGACATGTATTAGCTAGCACTGTGGATGAGGTGACCCTTTATGTTTCATATTACTAGTAGTGCGTTTTCTTATGTTTTCATCCGCGGCATGTTTTCATGATAAGATAAAGGTTGCGAAAATGTTTTCTCAAAAGGAAGTGCCGTGTGGGCACGGGTTTTACAACTCTGGGTTTTATCCTTTCCAAATATTGACGCCGCTTAAATGACATGCTTTAGTTAAATGATTAAACTCTGAATATGGTGTATGTCTACTGTATGGTTGTTGGTTGGTGATTGATGTATGATATTTGTGATTGAATGATATGTGTAAATGAGACGCCGTGCATATACAAAGGAGACTCTGTCCGTGGACAGAGTGAATTTGTGTATGTGGCGGTCTGGCACGCACCGGGGTTGAAGGTTTATGTTACCTTATTAAAAGAAAAAAAAAAAATAGACACGTCTTTCCGCTCTAATTGACTCAAAAACCCCCGGGGGCGTGACAGATTAAATGGTATCAGAGAAAATACAACCACAACCATAGTAGACGTGATTTACATCCACAGTGCAAGGTGCCACAAGCAAACTGGAAATGAGATAACCAAGGTGTAGGTGCGTAGTACGTGAGAGTACGGGAAAACGGGAACGTAATTAGGTGTGTCTGTAGGTCATGGTGCTAGACCAGTTAGGTCTAGGGGTGATTTGGTTTTTTGTATACAGCGGACGATGGCCCGAAATGGGTTATCAGCGGAGAACGCAAAGGCAAAGAGTATGGTGCGAACAGCGGCGGAGTATCAGCTTCTCCGACAACGACTACAAGAGATGGATCTCACAAGGCCCGTCCTTTTGTGAATGGCTTATGGAGCGACATCTTAAAGGTGGTGCAAACGGCGGGTATGCACACCTTCCAGGAGGTGGACGATAGAGCCACCGCGGTGGAGCGCGGATTTACGATGTCTCAAGCCCGACGGGAGAGCTCAGGACACAGCAGGGATAAGAAACGAACCCGGCCAAACTTCGGAAGAGGGCATGCCACAGAGGAGCACCTCGAGGGAAATGATTCATTCCGGAAGCACGACCTTTGCTTCTATCGTGACAAACTGGGACAGTTCCGTTTTTACTGCCCCGAACCCGGGAATGATTCTTTGGAGTCGCGACACGGATGAGGGGTCTTATGCGACGACACGACAAAGGACGCACTACCCGAGGGAAGTAGTAGCAGGAAAGACCCCTTACGAAGAGTAATGTTGGTCTTGAACCCTTAGGAGCAAATACTCTGTACCTTTCTGCCCAATAAGGATGCGAAGACTTAGTTGTCTTTGGTGTTGGCCCTTTATTATGGGTCAAATAGGTCCAACTTCCTGCCTTGAGACAATAGGCCCAAGGGACTAGTGAGTTGGGTTGGGTGAGCCCGAAAGGTTGAGTAGGCTGCGGTCCGCAATAGACCTAACGGCAAGAGGCCCAACAATAGACCCAACATCCAGGTGGGTTGGGTCTGGTCGAGATCTGTGGTGCGGTGTATGCCGCTTAAGTGAATCGGATGCGCACCTCTGAAAGCTCAGGCTTTTGGGGTTAATGGTTAGCGCCGACGATCCGACATTTGAGACTTAGTGGTAAGGGAGTTTCCGGATGTATTTCCGACGGAGCTCCCCGGAATGCCACCGGAACGAGAGGTTGACTTCCCAATTGAACTGCTCCCGGCACCAAGCCCATCACCAAGGCACCGTACAGGATGGCCTTCGCGGAGCTGAAGGAACTCAAGGCACAGTTGGAGGACCTTTTGGACAAAGGTTTCATCAGACCAAGCGCGTCACCTTGGGGCGCGCCCGTCCTGTTTGTGAGGAAGAAGGACGGAAGTCTCCGGTTGTGCATCGACTACCGGGAGATAAATAAGGTCACGATCAAGAATAAGTACCCCCTGCCAAGGATCGACGACCTCTTCGACCAGTTACGGGGGGCGACGGTGTTCTCAAAGATCGACCTGCAGTCGGGCTATCATCAGGTCCGAGTCAAGGGGGAGGACATCCCCAAAACGGCTTTCCGTACTCGCTATGGCCATTACGAGTTTACGGTAATGCCATTCGGGCTCACTAATGCCCCGGCGGTGTTTATGGACATGATGAACAGGGTATTCAAACCCTTCTTGGACTTATTCGTGGTGGTCTTCATCGACGATATCCTCATCTACTCCCGTACAGACGAGGAACACGAAGAACACCTGCGCACAGTCCTCCAGACCCTACGGGAACAGAAACTCTACGCCAAACTCAAAAAGTGTGAGTTTTGGCTCCGAGAGGTCGGTTTCTTGGGGCACGTGATCTCGGCGGCTGGAGTCGCGGTGGACCCAAAGAAGATAGATTCGGTGACAGACTGGCCCCAACCGACGACGGTGACGGAGATTCGGAGCTTCTTAGGATTAGCCGGGTATTACCGGCGCTTTGTGGAGGGTTTCTCCAAGATAGCCACCCCCTTGACCCGATTGACGAAAAAGGGGGAAAAGTTTGTCTGGACGGACAAGTGTCAAAGAAGCTTCGAGGAGCTCAAGGACAGGTTGACGCGAGCTCCGATCCTCGCCTTGCCAGAGCCTGGGGAGGACTATGAAGTATATTGCGACGCATCGCGGAATGGATTGGGTGGAGTGCTCATGCAGCGGGGGAAGGTGATCGCCTACGCGTCAAGGCAGCTCAAGGAGTACGAGCGGAATTACCCCGTGCATGATTTGGAACTCGCAGCGGTAGTGTTTGTGCTCAAGCTTTGGAGGCACTACCTGTATGGAGCACACTGTAATGTGTACTCAGATCATAAGAGCCTCAAGTACCTTTTCACCCAAAGGGAGCTAAATCTTCGACAAAGGCGGTGGCTTGAGCTATTAAAGGATTACGATCTAACGATCCACTACCACCCGGGAAAGGCCAACGTGGTGGCCGACGCCCTTAGTCGCAAAGGACAGGCCGCGGGAGCGGATGTAAGCGCCATTACGCAGCAAGATAATCTAATTGCAGAGTTCTCGCGGTTGAGACTAGAGGTGGTGCCTGCAGGGACAGTCGCCCAACTTCTGACGCTAGTGGTCAGACCTACTCTGCTGGACAGGATTCTCGAAGGCCAATCGACTGATGATCAACTCCAGCTGGTGCGGAGTAGAATAACCGCCGACAAGGAAGGTGATTTTATGGTGAGCTCTGACGGTACAATACGATTTCGCGGACGAATCTGCGTGCCGGACCTACCGGAGCTCAAGGAGGAGATCCTGCGGGAGGCGCATACTGCCCCATATGCAGCGCATCCCGGAGGGACGAAGATGTACAAGGACGTCAAGCAGACCTTCTGGTGGCCCAAAATGAAGGAGGACGTGACCCGATTCGTGGCTCACTGCTTAGTGTGCCAACGGGTGAAGGCCGAACATCAACGGCCGGCGGGAAAATTGCAACCTTTACCGGTGCCCGAGTGGAAATGGGACATGATTACCATGGATTTTGTGACCGGTTTCCCGAGATCACCACAGGGACACGATGCGATATGGGTGATCGTGGACCGTTTGACGAAATCGGCCCACTTTTTGCCCATACACACGACGTGGACCCGGGAACGACTGGCGCAAACCTACCTCGACGAGATAGTAAGGTTGCACGGTGTACCAACATCCATCACGTCGGACAGAGACACACGCTTTGTGTCTAACTTTTGGCGAAGTTTGCAACAAGCGATGGGGACCAAGTTGCACTTCAGCACAGCCTTTCACCCGCAAACCGATGGGCAATCGGAGCGGGTGATACAGATCGTGGAAGACATGCTTCGAGCATGCGTTCTGGACTTGGGCGAAGGGTGGGCACGGTGTCTGCCCCTGGTGGAATTTGCCTACAATAACAGCTATCAGGCCAGTATCCAGATGGCACCGTACGAGGCCCTGTATGGGCGCCGTTGTCGGTCTCCGATATGCTGGGATGACTTAGGTGAGCGAAAGTTTCTGGGCCCAGATCTGGTAGAGGAGACCGAAGCAAAGGTGCGTTTGATTAAACAAAGGCTGCTGACCGCCCAAAGCAGACAGAAAAGCTATGCAGATAACAGACGCCGAGACTTAGAGTTCATGGTGGGCGAGCACGTTCTGCTCCGGGTTTCACCCTCCAAGGGAAACCGACGTTTCGGCATAAAGGGGAAGTTGAGCCCCAGATACGTGGGACCGTTCGAGATTCTGGAGCGCGTGGGACCGGTGGCGTACCGGTTGGCCCTGCCCCCGAACCTCGAACGAGTCCACAACGTGTTCCACGTTTCGATGCTCCGGAAGTACCTGGCAGACCCCTCTCATGCCTTGGATGCCTCCACCATTGAGCTACGAGAGGACTTGAGCGTCGAGGAGACACCGGTGCGGATTTTGGCAAGAGAGGACAAGAAGCTACGCAACCGAACGATCCCCTATGTGAAAGTCCAGTGGAGCAACCACGAAGAGCGCGAGGCGACGTGGGAACTGGAATCAAAGATGAGGGAATGTTTTCCCGAGTTGTTTAAGTGAGGTTTGAGTTTAAGTTTCGGGACGAAACTTTTTATAAAGTGTGAGTGGTGTAGTGACCCGACCCTTTGGGGTATTTTCGAACTCACATTAATCGCTTAGGCCTTAAGCGGAATAAAATTTATTTAATTTTCTTAAGTCGGCCGGGACGAGGTGGGTGTATTTTTCTGCGATAGAGCGCGAAAAACGATGACCGACGGTGCGATCGGATTCGAAATCCGATATCGGGATCTCCCGGAACGGGATCTTTAGCGATGCGGTAATTAGTCACGCATCGGTAACCGTGCAAAATATCTTGCACCCTAGGGATAAGGTGGGTTATCTCGGAGGGATAATTAATTAATTAATTAATTAATTAATTATCCGGTAACGGAAATTTAAATCCTCCTACGTACGAATTAATTAAGGGATTTAAATTGGTGGGATTTTATCTCGTGGATAGGATAAGGGATAGAATTCGGATATTTAATTAAGGGATTTAAATTGGTGGGATTTTATCTCGTGGGTTGGATAAGAGATAAAATCCGGATATTTAAATCGAGGATTTGTTTTCCCCGGGATTATTTAATAAAGGTGATTAAATAATCGGTGACCAGGATTTAAAATTAAGATTTAAATATCCGGTAATTTGAATCCAATTGGGAATTGATTTCCCATGATTATTTAATAAAGGTGGTTAAATAATCGGTGGTCAGGATTTGAAGTAATTAAATAACCGGTGGTCAGATTTAAAGGTGAATAAATATCCCGTCAGTCGGATATTTATGTGAGAGATAGAAACGGGGAAATTCGGGTTCACCTACGCACGTAAGATAAAGAAATCAAATAATCAAATATTAGGACCGACGGTAAGGATTAATTAATTGGAAAAATTAATTAATTGAGGACGGTAAGGATTAATTAATTGGGAAATTAATTAATCGGAGTCAAAATACCCGAAAGGGATTTTGACGGTGCGTATGTGTGAAATTAGATAAAAAGGGGATAAATAAATAACAGATTATTTATTCCCCCGTTACCAACGAAACCCTAATTGTGAAATACCGTCTCTCAAATCGCCCCTTTCGAGCGTACCGAAAACCCCAACCGGTGAGGAGAGAAAAAGAAAAGAGGCGGAACCCCTAACCGGAGGAGAAAAGAGGAAAAGAAGGGGGAAGCGGAGGAACCCGATCGCCCCGATTCACGTGCCGGAGATCGGAGAACGAGACGCCATCGTCTACGGGGAGCGGATCCGGATTTCCGACGCCGCGAGAAACAAGATCGGATCTTTTATTCCGATAAATTTAAGGTGAGTTATCATCGTTTCGTTTGATAAACAAATCGGGGGTTTTCCGTGTTCTTGTTAGATTATTTTAACCGGAATATCGTTCGCGGATTTTCGTCGGGTTTTGATCCATATTTTATCCTCGTTCTTGATCGGGTGTGATCGAGGATTTTTTATCGGATATTAGTTGATGATTTTTAACGGGTATCTTGTTATCGAACTTCCGATCGACGTTTTGGGTGTTCGTCGATCGACGGTTTAGCCGTTAGAATTGCCGGGAATTTTCCGGGAATTTTTCGGGAATTTTTCGGGCGACTCCGGCGGGACATAGTGGGTTAACGGGAGGCCGCCGCCGCCGTTGTTAGACGGGAGGCCGCCGCCGTCGTTACCATGTTCGCGGGGTCGTCACCGGGATCCCATGGGAGCGAAAACGGAGAAGAAATCGCGAAACGGGAGCGAAAACGGCGCGAAAAACGGCGAAGGTAGGGTTTACTGTAGCATCCGTACGGCCGCGGTCCACGGACCCCGGGCGTGCACCCGGTGCACGCCCCGCTGTCCCAAAGGCGCAGACCCGGCGCACGAAACCGTGCGCCGGGCTGCACAGTGTGCGCGGTGCACGCCTTAGGCGTGCACCCGGCGTACGCGCGGCGGCCGACGAAGTGTGGACCCGGTGCACGCTTGAAGCGTGCACCGGCCCGGCCCAAACCGCGCGGTGCACGCTTCTTGCGTGCACCCGGCGCATGCCGCACGGTCGCCAATGCTGTAAACCCGGTCTATGGTGGCCCCCGTGCACCATCCGACAGCCCGGAGTTCATTTGCTCCGTTTGGGTCCGTTTTTCCACCGTTTTGAGCGCGGTTTTCGCCGTTGGGATCGTTATTTCCGTGGCTTTCATGGCATGGCCACATGGGACCGTCTTGGTCACTAAATTATAATGTTGGGTGCCGATTTCGCCGACACTCCGCGCCTCGACAAAATTGTCGGGGGCGCGCCGTCGGGTCTTTCTCTCATCGTTTTCGTCGTCGGGGCTTCTCGGCTGGACCGTTGACGCCCCGAGTTGGCGACTAGCTGAGAGATTGGGTTTTGTTAGATTCCGTTAGCGGTTTTGGGTTCCGGTTTCGGCAAACCGGACGGTGTTGGACTTTTCCGTCAAAAAGGGGTAAATTGGGTCTTTTGTTTTGGGATGTTAGTACACGTTTGTGACTATTATTGTCCGTGCGGACTTTTCTTAGGTCCAGGTGCGCAGCGGGGGAGCGCGAAGGATATGGGTGTTCCGTTTGCTCTCCAACAAGGTGGGTACGGTTGCGATGAGTGCAACCGGTGCTGTAAGTGCATCTATCGTCATTAAAAGTACTCGTTAATTTACCTAACAAAGTAGATGGATAGTTTAACCTTTCGATTAATGTTGTTTATCTAATAATTGTGCGGCTGCGGTCGCGGTGCCCATTACACGCCAATCTTGGCAATCCGGTTTCGGATGCTGCACGTACACAGGCGGATTGGCCTCCGCATGGGTGTACTTTTCCGGAAGAGTGGTCTTTATGACCCGTGTGCCCCGCAAAGGTAACGGTGCAAGCGGGGACCTCTTCGCGCCAGCTGAGGTGTTGCACCAGCACCGCGAAAGGGGTAAGAGCATCAAAGTAGGTGTTTGTGCACGAGGGGAGATTTCCGTCTCCCCGACAGGTGATCTGGGGATTGGTGCCCAGGTTAAATTAAATTAATGTGCAGGTGTCTAACGAAAGGTTACGGTGTATTCGGTGTATTCGTATGTTTTTCCCCTCTTGATATTGTTACACATCTACTTTGTTTGTCACTGACTTTACCCACTCCGTGACAGGTATACCTAGGTGCGTTAGCCGGGATGGCGGTGGGACTGCGTCGTGAGGATCGTAGTCGGACTCTTGGTTATCGTATTTATGACTCATTTCCTCTTTATGCTATTTTTTTAGTTGCTTGTGGATTACTTTATTTGTGGACATGTATTAGCTAGCACTGTGGATGAGGTGCCCCTTTATGTTTCATATTACTACTAGTGCGTTTTCTTATGTTTTCATCCGCGGCATGTTTTCATGATAAGATAAAGGTTTGCGAAAATGTTTTCTCAAAAGGAAGTGCCGTGTGGGCACGGGTTTTACAACTCTGGGTTTTATCCTTTCCAAATATTGACGCCGCTTACATGACATGCTTTAGTTAAATGATTAAACTCTGAATATGGTGTTTGTCTACTGTATGGTTGTTGGTTGGTGATTGATGTATGATATTTGTGATTGAATGATATGTGTAAATGAGACGCCGTGCATATACAAAGGAGACTCTGTCCGTGGACAGAGTGAATTTGTGTATGTGGCGGTCTGGCACGCACCGGGGTTGAAGGTTTATGTTACCTTATTAAAAGAAAAAAAAAAAATAGACACGTCTTTCCGCTCTAATTGACTCAAAAACCCCCGGGGGCGTGACACAACCCTAGTCCACCGTTTCACAACTACACCTATATTACGTTCCCGTTTTCCCGTACTCTCACGTACTACACCTACACCTTGGTTATCTCATTTCCAATTTGCTTGTGGCACCTTGCACTGTGGATGTAAACTATGTCTACTATGGTTGTGGTTGTATTTTCTCTGATACCATTTAATCTGTCACGCCCCCGGGGGTTTTTGAGTCTTTTGAAGCGGAAAAACGTGTCTATATTTTTTTTTTCTTTTAATAAGGTGGCATATACTTCACCCCGGTGCGTGCCAGACCGCCACATACACGAATTCACTCCGTCCACGGACAGAGTCTCCTTCGTATATGTACGGCGTCTCACTACAACATATAAATCATTCATAAACATCATACATCACACACCAACCAACAACCATGCAGTAGACATACATCATATTCAGAGTTTAATCGTTTAATTAATGCACGTCATTTAAGCGGCGTCAAAGTTTGGAAAAGATAAAACCAGAGTTGTAAAACCCGTGCCCACACGGCACTTCCTTTTTGAGAAAACATTTTCGCAACCTTTATCTTATCATAAAATATGCCGCCATGTAAACACTACTGAAAGGATCATCACAGAAAACTACACCTCATCCACAGAGCTAACTAAAACATATCCACATATAAGGTGATCCACAAGCAACTAGAAATAGTATAAAGGGAAATGAGTCATAAATACGATAACCAAGAGTCCGACTACGATCCTCACGACGCAGTCCCACCGCCATCCCGGCTAACGCACCTAGGAATACCTGTCACGGAGTGGGTAAAGTCAGTGACAAACAAAGTAGATGTGTAACAATATCAAAAGGGATAAAACATACGAACGCGCCGATTACGCCATAACCTTTCGTTAAACACTTGCACATTAATTTACCCTGGGCACCATTCCCAGACCACTTGTCGGGGAGACTAAAGTCCCCCCCTCGTGCACAAACACCTACTTGATGCTTTTACCTCTCACTCGCGGTGCTGGTGTGACACCTCAGCTGGCGCGAAGAGGTCCCCGCTTGCACCATTACCTTTACGGGGCACACGGGTCATAAAGGACCACTTTTCCGGAAAAGTACACCCATGCGGAGGCCAATCCGCCTGTGTACGTGCAGCATCCGAAACCGGATCGCCAAGATTGGCGTGTACTGGGCACCGCGACCGCAGCCGCACAATTATTAGATAATTAACAACAATTGAAAGGTTAAACTATTCATCTACTTTGTTAGGTAAATTAAGGAGTACTTTTAATGATGATAGATGCACTTACAGCACCGGTTGCACTCATCGCAACCGTACCCACCTTATTGGAGAGAAATCGGAACACCAATGTCCTTCGCGCTCTCCCGCTGTGTACCCGGACCTAAGAAAAGTCCGCACAGATAAACTATGGTCAAAACACACACTAACACCTTAAAACAGAAAAACCCCCACCTTACAATTTGACGGAATTTGTCCGGCATCGTTCGATGGTCAAACCGGACTACAACCCGCACCGCCGTCGCCGCCCGTCGGAGCCCCGCGCGGCTCGAACCCGCGCGGCGGGCTCCGCGGGCGGTGCCCGAGCGGCGCCCGCGCGGGCGGAGCCCCGCGCGGCGCCCGCGCGGGTGCGGGCCCGCGCGGCGCCCGCGCGGCGGCGCGGGCCCGCGCGGGCGGAGCCCGCGCGCGCCCGCGCGGGCGGAGCCCCGCGCGGCGCCCGCGCGGACGCGGGCCCGCGCGGGTGCCCGCGCGGGTGGGGCCCCGCGCGGCGCACCGCGCGGTGCCCGCGCGGTGCCCGCCCCGCGCGGCGCCCGCGCGGCGCCCCGCGGGCGCCCGCACGGGCACGGCCCGCGCGGCGCCCGCGCGGGTCGCCCGCGCGGCGGCCCGCGCGGCGGGGCCGCCCCGCGCGGCGCCCGCGCGGGTTGCCCGCGCGGCGCCGCGCGCGGGTTTGCCCGCGCGGCGCTCGCGCGGTCCCGTCGCGCCTTCACCGTTCGCGATTTTTATTTTTATTATATTTTACCTACGCCGTTCGCGGTCCTCCTCCGCCTTCGCCGTCCGGGTCCTTCCCGCCCTTGCCGTCCGCGTCGCGACGACGGGGACGGCGTCGGTGGCGGGGACGACGGGGGAGTCCAGAACTAACAACAAAAATAGATAGGAAAAATCCAAATAATTTTCTAAAAATTATTTGCTCACCGAGGATCGTTGGGAAGGTCGCCCGGTCTCACTTTTTGCCTTCGGGTCGGCGTTTGGGGCGATCGGCTCCTCCCCTTTTTCCTTCTCCTTTCCTCCGGTTGGGGTTTCGGCACGTACGAAAGAGGAGGGTTTGAGGAGGCGGAAAATCGAAATAGGGTTTCGCTCGGTGAGCGGGGAAATAAATAATCCCTATTATGGATATATCCAATTTGTAAGTCCGCACCGTCAAAAACCCCTTTCGGGTGTTTTGACTCTGATTAATTAATTCGTTAATTAATTAATCCCTACCGATAACCCTATTAGTTAATTGTTTGATTATTATCCTCACCGTCGATCCCCATATTTAATCGTTTGATTTCTTTATTTACGTACGTAGGAAACCCATAATTCCCCGTTTCTGTTTCTCAAGAAAATATCCGACTGACGGGATATTTCTCACCTTTAAATCCTGACCACCGATTATTTGATTACCTTTATCAATTAATCTTGGGGAATCAAATTCCCAATTGGATTCAAATTACCCGGATATTTGAATCTTTAATATCCAAATCCCAGTCGCCGATTATTTAACCACCTTTATTAAATAATCAAGGGAAATCAAATTCCCAACTTAAATACCCGGACTTTATCTCTTATCCAATCCACGAGATAAAATCCCACCAATTTAAATCCCTTAATAAAATATCCTGATTTTTATCTCTTATCTAATCACGAGATAAGAATCCCACCAATTTAAATCCCTTAATTAATTCGTACGTAGGAGGATTTAAATTCCGTCACCGGATAATTAATTAATTAATTAATTATCCTTACGAGATAACCCACCTTATCTATTACGGGTGCAAGATATTTTGCACGGTTTTCGATGCGTGACTAACTACCGCATCGCTAAGGGTCCCGTTCCGGGAGATCCCGGTATCGGATTTCGAATCCGATCACGCCGTCGGTCATCGCTTCTCGCGCTCTATTGCAGGAAAATACACACACCCTGCCCGGCCGACTTTTCAAAATTAAATAAATTTTATTTCGCTTAAGGCCTAAGCGATTACATGTGAGTTCGAAAATACCCCGAAGGGTCGGGTCACTACAAGACCAACATTACTCTTCGTAAGGGGTCTTTCCTGCTGCTACATCCATCGGGTAGTGCGTCCTTTGTCGTGTCGTCGCATAAGACCTCTCATCCGTGTCGCGACTCCGAAGAATCATTCCCGGGTTCGGGGCAGTAAAAACAGAACTGTCCCAGTTTGTCACGTTAGAAGCAAAGGTCGTGCTTCCGGAATCAATATTTTCCCCCGGGGTGCTCCTCTATAGATGGTGCATGGCCGGTCTCCGCTAGAAAATCCCCCTCCTGAGAAGGGCTGGGGTCGTTTCTTGTCCACATCGTACTCCGAGTCCTCTTGTCGGGCACGCGTCACCTCGAATCCGCGCTCCACTATGGTGGCCCTATCCACCACTTCTCGGTAAGCGGGTAGACCCACCGTCGGCATTACCCGATTAGTGCCTCTATGTGGACCACCCTTGTGAAGGCGAGCCTGGTGGGGTTCGTCTTTCCTAACAAAAAGGGGAGAGCGCTATGCCATGTCGCGTAATCCGTTGTTGGAGTAGCCGATTCTCTACTGTTGCCGGAACCGTCGTATCCTCTTCTGCACCATCGATTGAAGAGCGGCTTCGGGCCATTAACCGTGCAAACAAAGAAACCAAGTTAGCCCTAAGGTTATCACCCTAGCACCCTGACTTACGAACACACCTACATTACATTCCCCTTTTTCCCCGTACTCTCACGTTCTACCGCACCTATACCTTGGTTATCTCATGTCCAATTTGCTTGTGGCACCTTACACTGTGGATGTGGATCACGTCTACTATGGTTATGGTTGTTTTTCCCTGATACCATTTAATCTGTCACGCCCCCGGGGGTTTTTGAGTAAATCAGAGCGGAAAATTGCGTGTCCATTTTTTTTTCTTAGCAAAGTAACTTAAACCTCATCCCCGGTGCGTGCCAGACCGCCACATACACAAATTCTCTCTGCCCACGGACAGAGTCTCCTTTGTATATGCACGGCGTCTCATTTACAACATCATACATCAACCATCAACCATACAGTAGACATACATCACCAATCAAGCGAGTTTATACAGCGGCGTCAACGTTTGGAAAGGATAAAACCCAGCGTTTGTAAAACCCGTGCCCACACGGCACTTCGTTTTGAGAAAACATTTTCACAATCAATCAGTTTGTTGTGAAAACGTGCCGCGTAAGAAAACACCATTAGAAATATCAAAAGCATAAAAGTACACCTCATCCACAGAGCTAACTAATACATGTCCACAACTAAAGTAATCCACAAGCAAATTAACTACTTAAAGCATAACGGAAAATGAGATAGAAACCAAGTGTCCTGACTACAGTCCTCGCGACGCAGTCTCACCGCCATCCCGGCTAACGTACCTAGTAGCACCTGTCACGGAGTGGGTAAAGTCAGTGACAAACAAAGTAGATGTCTAATAATAGCAAAGAAGGAAAACGAACCGAATACACCGAATACACCGAAAGCTTTCGTTAAAACCCTGTACATAATTAAGCTGGGCACCAACCCCAGATTTATCAATTAAGTTGGGCACCAACCCCAGATTTATTAATTAAGTTGGGCACCAACCCCAGATTTATCAATTAAGTTGGGCACCAACCCCAGAGTACCTGTCGGAGAGACTAAAGTCTCCCCTCGTGCGTAGTCACCTTTTTGATGCTTTTACCCTTCGCGGTGCTGGTGTGCTATTTCAGCTGGCGCGAAGAGGTCCTCACGGCTCCCACCCCTTTGTGAGGAACACGGGACAAAAAGACCACTCTTCCGGAAAAGTACACCCATGCGGAGGCCAATCCGCCTGTGTACGTGCAGCATCCGAAACCGGATTTGCCGAGATCGGCGTGTAGTGAGCACCGCGGCCGCAGCCGCTTCAATTGTTAGATAAAATACAATTATGCGAAAGGTTAACTGTCCATCTACTTTGTTAGGCAAATTGAGAGCAATTTAATGATGATAGATGCACTTACTGCACTTGTTGCACTTATAGCAACCGTACCCACCTTGTTGGAGAGAAATCGGAACACCTGAATCCTTCGCGCACCCCCGCTGCGCACCTGGACCTAAAGAAAGTCCGCAAGGATAACTATAGTCACAAACGTGTACTAACATCCCAAAACAAAAGACCCAATTGACTCTTTTTGACGAAAAAGACCAACACCGTCCGGTTCGCCGAAAGTCGGAACCCCGCGCGGCACCCAACATAATTAAATAGTGACCA
>CM054944.1:4874447-5016668 GCA_029168755.2 Tillandsia fasciculata
TACAACGTACTCACAGACGACTCAACCTTTTACCATACGCCCCTAGTCGATCTTCTCCGCTCGCTCCGCAACGCTTCTCGAATCCACGATTTGCGCCGCCAACGCTGAATCCACAGCGTCCAACGTCGAATCCACGACGTCCGACCGAATCCACGGTCTTCACCCAATGGTACGCTTCGAATCCACGAACGCACCTCGCTCCGAATCCACGAAAGCGATAACACCTTGAATCCACAAGGCCACGCGAGTCCACGCGCCGATTTTGGGGTAAATCGTTGTTTGTTTGGGTGGTGATGATCCGCCGAATACTTAGATCAAGAGTAGATCGGAAATACCATCTAAGTATTCATTAGTTTGATTCAACTCAAGATATGAGTATGAAAATCCTAGAATCAAACTAATCAATATAGATGAAGAACCATTAAATAGATCTAATGATTTCCGTTCTTCTCTATATGTGGATCTAAGGCCGTATAAAATGATATTTGAAAATGACGGCTCTTTTTCCGATGTGTGGATTGCCCTAGAAATGAAAAGGAAGGGCTATTTATAGGTTAGAAACCCTAGGAAGAATATTCGGATCAAAAACAAACTTTTCTGGAAAGTTTTACGGGCGACGATCCGGACTGCGCAAGTCACGATCCGGATCGCTTACGCGTAGAGAGCAATTTCCAGAAAACCGCCTGTTCGGGATCCGGATCATAATCTACGATCCGGATCGTTCATACAGTTTTACCAGAACAATGTGTTCGGGATCCGGATTGAGATTCCACGATCCGGATCGTTCAAGCCAACAGGTA
The DNA here is from genome assembly GCA_029168755.2 of Tillandsia fasciculata. Classification (NCBI taxonomy): domain Eukaryota; kingdom Viridiplantae; phylum Streptophyta; class Magnoliopsida; order Poales; family Bromeliaceae; genus Tillandsia; species Tillandsia fasciculata. The sequence continues at coordinate 4,875,248 of CM054944.1, forward strand.
AAACTCATGTTCGGGATCCGGATCATCAAATGCCATGATCCGGATTGAACTAGTGTATGAACGAGCACCCTTCGGGATCCGGATCGAAACGACATGATCCGGATCCTGAACATGTCCCATGTCCAGTTTTTGATGAATATGCAGTTAAAACCTCTTCCGGGTGTTTCTACACTATAAGAAGTATTCGGATCATCACAAAATTATTTATTTAACGTACCTGATCCTTTTGAATTCTTCTTTCTTGAGATTGAGGTATATGATCCACAGTTTCTTCATCTTCAATCCTCAAGACTTAAACTATTCACGAAATACGCCAACTCAAATTCCGTAACAGTGTGCACGACGGATCTGTAGACGGGCCCGGGTTCTGGTTTACACCCGGGGCGTGACATGAGAACTACTAGTAAACCAGTAGCCTCCCCAAGTAGGTAAAGCCTCAAACTCCGACGCACCCACTAGGTTTACCAGAGGCAAAAAGGAGAAGAAGAGTGGTAAACAACAAAACTGCTGAAAAAGGAAACAACCACTACTATGCCTGTAAATGCATCAATAACCAAACTATCCCGATAACCCAATCTATCCACCAGTAAAAACTGGTACTGCCTGCTGCCGCCCTCGTCATCGGGCAATAAAGCCGTGCCGATGTGATAGCAAAACTCATGCTGCCGCCCTCATCATCGGGCAAGTAAAGCCGCGCTGATATGATAGCAAAACTCCATCAATGTCTGACCCCCACGCTCCGGAGGGGAACTCGAGGGGAGCGACCCACACGAGGAAAGCATCACCGGGCATATGAAGCCGCGCCCGTGTGATAACAAACTCAATCACTGTCACAAGTATCATAAAAGCAGGACTGGATCACGACTCTGATTAAAGTGGGAAAACCCATCCACTAAAGGAAAACCCGATCCCCAATCTGATGCATAAGTAACCATTCGGTCAACCGCCCAATATCCGCGGTCGCCGCGATACCCACTGTCAATAATCAAGCCCAAAAACGACACCCGGTAAACCGCCCAATATCCGCGGTTACCGAAATTACCCACAATCACAATCATGTCACACATCCGACATCCGGTCAACCGCCTACTATGCGCGGTAGCCGCAATAACCCCCAATCCAAAATCGGATAAAATAATCTGTATCCGGTCAACCGCCTACTATCTGCGGTAGCCGCAAAACCCCACCACCCATAATCAAATACCACCTGTCCCCGACCCCAAGGTCCCGGCTACACTATCCCGTACCCCTGCTCAAACCCGAGCAACAAGAACCTCCTGACTAAAGAATAAGGAGAAAGAAGCAAGTATGGTTTCTCCTAAGTCAAGTTCCAATATGATAGTATAGCAACAAATAGTGGCCTATCTAGATGACCATACAAGCATGCATATGTCCTCATGAAAGATAAAAGAAAGTGTGACAAATAGTGGTTCTACCTGTGTATCAATTAATAGCTCCGCATGGATATAACCATCATGCTAAAATCATTATCCAACCATACATGTCTATAATCCACCAATTATCCTCACATAAATCATCCACCTATGCATGTCCAAAAGATCCTCAAGAGGTACCCTCCCACAAGACATTTCATATTATCCCAACATGAAAGTAAATTCCACATGCAAGGTTAAATGCGAATATTATATCCATATAAACATGTATAAGTTCCAACCACTATCAGATTTTCACAATAGTATTTTCCATATGATAGGGTCACAATTATTTTAATTTAAGTATGCATGTCCATTAGGTGATCATTCAATATGTCCAATATGGAGGTTCTCTCTAATACACATAGTGAGCAAGTCGGAAATTAAGGTATGCAACAACCACCCACCTCGATCGCGAAGCACGGATCCAAATGCGCCCACACTCCAGGGAAACCTCGGTACACCGCAAAACTGCAATAATAATCCACACGAGGCACAATTAATTCTCAAATCCTCAATTTACCGCTGTCCACAAAACTAGCCATAAAAGGCTAAATTTCACCTGTGAGAAGACCTCAAAAAATTCCAGAAAAATAACCTTTGCAATCCTCGCGACGAGCCGATGGAAACGAGTACTTGCATGTCCAAATCCGACACCAGTAGGTCAAGAAATAATTAGAACATCGCCGTATGTCAAAACCTTCACGAACACAAGCCTGCAGAAACTCAGTCCCAAAAAAAGCTTAATTATCACCTTCAAAGAGTCCTCCAAAAGTTTCGATAAAAATATGGGTGTGTTCCTCACGAAGCGTAGATGTCGATCGAGTCCTCACACGAGTCATTCCGATGCCCGTAGACCGAGAAATCACAACAATACTCCTCCGCTGTCCAAATCCTCACAGCGGTACAAGGGGTCAAAAGATACCTCGGAACCGTGCCAAAAACCTAAAATGATGAAAAGTAAACAGCACAAAAATTGAAGCCTTACCTCTTAGGAATACACTGTCGTAGAAATCGCCCAAAAATTCGTCATGGTTTGCGCATAGGAAATTTCCGACTGAACTGCGACGGAAAACGGGCCGAAAAAGGGAGACGTCGAGGTGCACTGTAAAACCAAGATCGCCGCTGCCGAGCCTTCAAGAATCCAGGGGATCCGCCACAAGATCAAAAACATCACGAGGAACAAGTTTCCTAAAGGTCTCTCCCTCTCAATCCCTCTCTAAGACTCGGAAAGAGCAGAAAAAGAGAGAGATGAGGGGTTTAAATAGGCTAGCCCAGCCCACATGGGCTTCTGGATTCGGGCGCCAGATTCGGGCGCCCGAATCCAGCCCAAGGCCCAACACTATGCGCGCCCGAATCACCCCCGGCGCGCCACGTCACTGCGCCCCGCGCGCCCGGTGCATGCACGCCAAGCCAATCGCAGCGCGCCACATGGCGACGAGGTCCACAGCGGGAACCGTGGGCCACGGTTCATGCCGGATCCGCTGGGTCATTGCTCCCGCCAATGAGCGGGCGACACGTGGCCCAGTCGGTCCATCGTGCACCGCGCCCGGCGCCCCTATCGCGCGTGCGTTGACCGGCCAATCCCTGAGCGCCACGTGTCAGCGCCTACACTCGCTGCGCCCGGTGCACGAACCTGATGCACCCGCCGAATCAGAAGCCGCCACGTGTCTCCAGCGCGCCCAATTGGGAGCCGCCACGTGGCACACCAAATTTGAACACAGCTCCTGCCCGCGCGCGCCGCCCGCGCCCGCGCCCTGCTCGCGCCTGCCCGCGCGGCTCCCGCGCCTGCCGCTCCCGCGCCGCCGCGCCCGTGCCTGCCCGCGCCCGCGCCCGCCGCTCTCCGCCGCTAGCCCGCCATCGCCGGTGCTGCCCCGGCCACCGGAACATTAACTTTTGCCTCGAAATCCAGGTTTGCGCATCCGGGCTTCGAAAAATACAAGTAAATAGCCCATTTTCATCGTTTTCGCGCGCTGAATCCAAATCTGATGTCCGTTTTGCCAAATTCCGCTTCTAAAATTTATCAAAGGCATCCGGAAAGGTATTCTTAATCCAAATTTCGCGCTGGGTCCAATCCTGAGGTCCGATTCGTGCGCAAACACCTCCAACACACAGCAAAGGCCTTCGAAGGCCGCTAAACACACTGCAGAAGCTCTGTTAATCCAACAGTAAATCTCTTGCGAAAATTTGGGTCCTCACATCCTCCCTTACTAAAAGAAAGTTTCGTCCTAAACTAAAGTCATTCCTCAACCCGGAACCTCAACCAAGAAGGGGGGGGGGGTAGATATCCAATCATCCACGACTCAAGCTCCCAAGGCTGTCTAATACCTCCTCTAGAGGCAAAGCAATCCTCGGGTCTCTATCTGATACAAATAGAGGCGGGCACTCCAGGAACCCGCACCACCTCATCCAAGTACAGCGGGGCTAACAACTCAAGCTACCAAGTAGTCTGTATCGGCACAAGCATCCGCTCCTCCCAGGGCCCCCGGTATTCCAACCACATGTCCATCGGCACAAAAGCTCGATCTGAGTACCTCTGTACTCCCGAGGTATCCAATAAAAGCCCCCAACTGATGTGCAGACTCTGATCTCTAATCCTTAAACCGTTGGGATGTAAAAGCAATTCCCCAACTCTCTTGTTGTTACGGCATTTTGGTGTTGGCATATTTCGTGAGTCAGTCAGTGTGTTGAGTCGGAGTCTTAAAGGGATCAAATTGTCAAATCAGCCTTCGAAGACTCATTGAAGATTCAACATGAGCCCAAGTCAACTCTCAGGTATGATTAAATATTGATCATGGTGATTAAAGTTCATTTATAATCATTGGAATAGGAAATTAATGAAAACCGGTTTAGACTTGGTTTTAGGAACTTGGTTTTAACTTACAACTTAAATTAAGTTTGGATTCCGGTACTTGGTTTGTTTTGGATAAAGTTTATCTTGGAAAAATCAGTTTTTACATTGCGTACCGGAACCACACTTGAAGTTCCTCAAACCCGACACAGAGTTTTCTGAAATTTGTATTGCGTACCGGAACACTGACTCGCGTACCGGAACACAATAGAAAAATCTGTGTTTTGCACCATTGAGTACCGGAACATGATAAGTGGTACCGGTACACAATGTTACCTCGGGAAAAGTTTCCTAAACCGACTTCAATATGTTTCCAAGGGTTATAAATAGATACTTAGGGTTTCTCGAATAGAACGACCAATACCGAAAACACTCGAGAGCAACCCTAGAGGCTAGGTTTTTACCGTTCTTCTTTTAGCCTCTTTTAGGTCAATTCGACGGTTCTTCCAAGATCTATCTTTTGTCGAATTGATCTAAACTTTGCTTAGAATTTCTTTCTACGGTTCTTCAATGATAATCTAAGCAAAGGATCACCATCGAAGCCTATATTCTTTATCGGCTGAGTTTGCGTCGTGGATTCGACGTGGCACCGTGGATTCGGTGTGTTGAAGGCGTTTCGTGGATTCGAAACGTGTGCTCGTGGATTCGAGTGGCGTTCGTGGATTCGAACGTGTGCAGTGGACGTGCAATCGGTGGAGCGCAAGGTCCGAAGAACTTGAAGGAGGGGTCGAGTCCGTGGAGTCGGTAATCACCTTGTTATTCTTCAATTCTTAGTGGATTGTTATTGCGTGTTGGTCCCGTGGTTTTTCTCCTGGATTGGAGTTTCCACGTAAATCTCGGTGTGTTGATTTTTATTTTCCGCATTATTTTTATTTTTGCACTGAGATTGGTTTTTATAATATTACACCTATTCACCCCCCTCTAGGTGTTTGATAGTACCTATTTAGATCCTTGTGGATCCTAAATAACTCTACAATTGGTATCAGAGCGGGTTTTAGGTTTATCTATCATGATGGGTGAAAGTGGTAATATTTTTAGACCTCCTCTTTTTGATGGGACCAATTATGCATATTGGAAAGTGCGGATGAGAGCTTTTCTCATCTCTATTGATGAGCGGGTATGGCAAACCGTTGAATACGGTTGGGTGCATCCGGTTGAGGAAGTAGGAAATTCTACTACCCCAAAACCTCGCTCTAGATGGTCTAAAGAGGAAATCGAAAGATCTTCTTACAATGGGAAAGGTATGAACGCTTTATTTAATTCTCTTTCCTCGACTGAGTTTACACGAATTTCCGCGTGTGAAACCGCGAAGGAAATTTGGGATATTCTCAAAATTACACATGAGGGTACTAATCTTGTAAAAATTCAAAAGCTCCAGATGCTTACAAGTCAATTTGACTCTATTCATATGGAAGAGCATGAATTGTTTACAGATTATTACACTAGACTTCAAGATGTAATTAATACATGTGCTAATTTAGGAGAAAAGATCCCGGAGTCGAAAATTGTAAGAAAGATTCTTCGGACTCTTCCGGAACGGTTTAGGGCAAAGGTTACCGCCATTGAAACCGTTAGTCATCCGGATGAGATGAGTGTAGAGGAATTAGTAGGTGCTTTACAAACTTATGAGATGACTTTTCCTACTAATCAAATTTCTTCCAAGTCTTCTTCTAAGCTTACAGGTATTGCATTCAAATCAACGAAGGAAGAAGATGACGAATCAAGTTCCGACGATGAAATCTCTCTTGCCGATTTTGAAGAACAATTGGCGCGGATCACAAAGAAATTTCGTCGGAAATTTTGGAAGAATCGAACCGATGGATCTTCATCCACGAAACCATCTAAAGGATCATCGGGTTCTAAATCCTCTAAACTCAAGGGTGTTGCAAAACCTTCTAAAGAAAAAGAAAAAGATGATTTCGAAGGGGAAATCCGATGTTATCGATGCAAAGGCTACGGCCATATTTCAACGGATTGTCCTTCTAAGAAATCATACAAAAAGAAGGCTTTGCAAGCAAAAACTTGGGACGATTCTAGTTACGATGAATCGACCTCAAGTGAAGAGGAAAAAGAAAAATTTGTTGCTTTTCATGCCTCTCAAACTCCCTCTTCTAATTTGTGTTTATCATCTTTAGTCACTGACTCTATTCCTTTGATTTTGCATGAAACATCAACATCCGGAGGAGAGTCATCAAGTGAGGGGGAGTCGGACGAAGAAGAACTCGTTGAGGCATACCAACAACTTCTTGCGGAATCAAAGAAGATGGCCAAACATAACAAGAAGTTGAGGAAGCAACGACTTGAAGTTCAAGACGAGAATCAAGCTTTAAAGATCAAACTTCATGATCTCGAGGAGGAACATGGACGGGTATTGGACAACAATAAAATCCTCCAAGAAAAGCTAAACCAATCGGAGACACACGCTAAATCATATATGGACAAGATTGGTTTTCTTGAAAAGCAGTTTGAAGAAATTCATGTCACCAACCAAGCTTTGACCAAGCAAGTTCATCAACTCAAATCCGACATACAAAGGCTTTCAACCGGTTCCAAGAAACTTGATTGTATGTCCGGATTAGGTCAATCAAGCAAGGTTGGTTTGGGATTTAAAAAGGACCAAACTGTGCATGCTTCAAGTTCCACAAAGAAACTGAAAGAAAGAACTTGTCACCTATGTGGACTTGGAGGACATTTGGTGAAGAATTGCCCGAAAAAGAGAAAGAAAAAATCCTTCGGCAACTTCATCTACGGAGCGGACTCAACGGAATCAAAAGACACATCAAGTCAAAGGAGTTCACTCAACCCACCAAAGGTCCGAGCCACAACATCAATCATTCAAGTGGATCATTGCAAGGCAAAGACCTAAGGTGGACCAACAGTCAAAGCGAACAACCCCCGGCCACAACGAATCAAGACAACCCAAAATCCAGCGATTTTGGATTCGGAAAGGTGATATCTTTCCTTGTCTTAAGTTCTAAATAGCTTATGACTGTATGTAATGCTTTGATTGGTTTTCCTTTCATATTTTTCTTAATCTTTGCATTACATGTTTTTCAATGCTCTTTGTTTTTATACTTTGTTTTTGAACAAAAGGGTTTTTAACGAACAAGTGCATTGAATAAAAAGGGGCTTCACGTTCATTCACTCCAAATTAATTTTATATGGATTATCAACTTTACTCCATAATCATAATCTTGAAGATACTTCATTATAGGAGTTTTTGATAGTTATAAGCATCAAATTTTAGAAATCTTGTGTGATCTTTAGATGCTTATTCTATCTCGGTTGTGTGAATTCATTGTGACAAATGTGAGACAACCGATAGACTAAAATTTGGGATTTAATTCTTTCACGTAAGAGATTGCCTTCTTACAAGGGTAAATAAATGAATATAAAGATGTGGAAAGAGTTACATCCGAAAGGAGTGTGAAAACTACCACCACATGTTGGAAAGAGCTACCACATGTTATGGATGCCTAAAAAATATTTTATGAAATTTTTAGTTGAAGCATTCGGAGATTTAAATTCAAAGTTCTTATTTTGTACAATCTCCTGGTTGGTATAAGGTGGGATAGTTAAAAAGATGCTCAAAGAGCCACCCTTAGGTATTTTAGTGCTTATCTCAAATTTGAAAGGGTAGAATTCAAAATTGATGTCATTTGGAAAATCTCCGTAAGTCATCTTTGTAAATCCGTTACATCTTGATAGAGTTTGGATCTCAAGATTATTTTTGATGACTTGTGTTTGATGAATATAACATGAAAAACTTTTATAATGTTTTACCTTTGTTTTCATGATTTAGGAGTAAATCTTTTTAATTTTGTGAAATTAATTGGATTGAATGACATCTATGTGAATTCATTGTTTTTCAAAGCACTTAAATGGATTTCTTGATGGTATACAAATCGGTATTTGAAAAGATGACAAAATTTGGATTTGTTTCAAGAAATTTTAGCTTTTTGGCTCTGTTGTTCCGGTACCTGCTTTTTAGTACCTGGAAATCCAATCCGGATTAGAAAACCCAATCCGGATCCCGAATCATGAAAATTCCTGGTTTTTCACTTGCGTACCGGTACTACCTTTTTAGTACCGGAACTACATTGCGGATCCGGATCACCCCCTGTTTTTCAATCCGGAACCCGAACGAAGGTTTTTCGGTTTTTGCACTGCGTACCGGTACGCGACTTCTTGTACCGGTACGCGATCTGGATTTCTTTATATTCCGGAATTCATGTGTTTTTATTTCATCTCTCCCACTTCAAAACCCTCCCTCTCTCTCTCTAAAACATCTCTAAGGGTTTTTCTTCAAGATCAAGAGATTTGTTGCTCTCATTTGTAAGTTTCTTCATGAATCTTGCTTTCTTTAACTTCAAAACCCTAGTTTTTAGGTTTTGATGTTGTTTTTAGAGATTTTTGAGTAGATCTTTGCTTCAAATGAAATCTCTTGCATAAATTACCCTTAATTCATGTTTAGAACATATTTGGTACATCTCTATGCAATTAGATTCATGTTTCCATGCTTATTTGCTTGAATCTAACATTTTCATATGTTCTTAACATAGAAAAAATTGAGAATTAGGGCTTTTGATGTAAATGAATTTTGAATGATGAATCATCAATTGTGACATGTTTAGAATGTTTCTTAGACATGTTTAAACCTTTCTATATGATCAAATCATAGTGCATTGTGTTCTTTGTAGGAAATGGCATTTTCATGGCTTCTTGCACTAGTGATTTTGATGGCCACTGGAAGTGGACGTGGTCGCGGTTCTGGAAAGAAAAAGGCTACTAAACGATCACGAGAGGAAGGTTCGACAAGCTCAGATTCTGAAAATTCCTCAGAATATGAAGAAGAAACGGTTCAAGGAAAGGGGAAAGCACCTATGGCTCCAAGGAAAAAGAAGGGTGCGGATTCTCCTCCGCGTAGAAGTACCGGTGGACCGGTAATACGCGACCGCTCTCAACGGAGATCTAATGTTGATGAAAGTGAACCGCATGTGAGTGCAAAACGCCGTGCCAGATTTGCAAACCGCACATGCATTGGAGAGCGACACGTGAACTTTAACGAGCTATGTCGTGAGGTGCCAGACTTTGCAAGGCTTTTGGAACGAAGTCATATTCGGCCACTTGGCAGAGTTCAACCTAAGATGGGTTTTTGTGTGGAGATCATCAGGGAATTTACATGCAAGTAACATACTTCAAAAAGACCATGACACCGGGGCCTTCGTCTTTTGAAACAACAGTTAGAGGCGTCAAGTTTGACATTACTCCAGCAGTAATTGGTGCAAACCTTGGATTAGCTGTTGACACTACTGGTCTTTATTACACTGATGGAAATTTCCTACATGATACCCATTGGGATATGGTTGTGGACTCTATTTGCAAGACAGGGACGCACACGAACAGATCATATGTTGAATCAAAGGACCTAAAACCAGAGTATCATATTTTGTCCTTAATCGTATGCTACAACCTATTGCCCACACTGGGGACCAAAAGGATTCGATGGGATCGATTGTTACTTCTCTTTTTCCTTGGTCACCCGGAAAGTGCAAATGGAATTAACACCAACATTCCATTTCTCATTTGGCAGCAGATGGTACATGTCATTGAAGGATCTAGACAACGTGACCTTCTACCGTATCCGATCTTGATTACTCGTATTCTGGAAGATCATGGAGTGGACATTTCTTGTGCCAAATATGATTATGGCTTGGGGGCAATTGATGGAATCACTTTAGCCAAGTCAATTAGCACTTTGAAGACTTTTGGGCATACAAAAGCCTATGCAAGTGAAGCGACAGTGAGTGCACCACCTCGTCAAGAATCTCCTGAACCAGATGAGGTCGTAACTCTTCAAACCTTGCATCGGGATGTTCGTTCACTAAAGCAAAAGATGGAGCAAAGGATGGAAAAGGCTTCAAGAAACTTGAGGATGGTTTAAAGAAGATCTTCGATATCCTTGGGTGCAAACATGATGATGTGGTCACTGGAGCAACAGCACCGAGTACATCACATGGACCCACATCACATGAGGATGATGATGATTCAGATCAGGATGAGTGATTTCTTTCCTTCTTGTTTTTGGTTTTCAGTTTCTTTTCATGTTGTGATGAACAAGTACTCTAATCGGCTTGTAACTAAGAACTTATCCTCCTAGTATTTTTACTTTTTGTTTCTATTAACTGTTTGACAATTTGTGACAAAAAGGGGGAGAACGGAAATGATGGACATATCATACAAAAAGGGGAGACAGAAAATAATGATGCATCACAAGGGGGAGAACATCACAAAGGGGGAGAACATGGATGCTCAAAAGATGGATGCTCAAGATAGGGGGAGATAAAGAAAAGTTTGAAAGAGCCGAAAAACAAAAGAACCAAAAGGACAAATCAAATGTAGGATTTTAATTTCTAACGACTAACGTTTGATTTGTTTGGAGTTTTGTTTTGCAGGAATTACATCACTTTAAGACTCCAAGTCCTAAGTCATAGAGTATGTTCTAGGACTGTTTGGTTCAAATGTAATTTTGTATTTATTGGATCTTTCACGCAAAGAAAATCAATGTTTTGGTGATGACATTGAATTTCGACTTTTTGGTTTAAGATGAGTGACTTGAGCGTTTTATGTATTTTTGGGTTTTGTCACGAAATTGCCAAAGGGGGAGATTGTTACGGCATTTTGGTGTTGGCATATTTCGTGAGTCAAGTCAGTGTGTTGAGTCGGAGTCTTAAAGGGATCAAATTGTCAAATCAGCCTTCGAAGACTCATTGAAGATTCAACATGAGCCCAAGTCAACTCTCAGGTATGATTAAATATTGATCATGGTGATTAAAGTTCATTTATAATCATTGGAAACAGGAAATTAATGAAAACCGGTTTAGACTTGGTTTTAGGAACTTGGTTTTAACTTTTAACTTACATTTAAATCAAGTTTGGATTCCGGTACTTGGTTTGTTTTGGATAAAGTTTATCTTGGAAAAATCAGTTTTTACATTGCGTACCGGAACCACACTTGAAGTTCCTCAAACCCGACACAGAATTTTCTGAAATTTGTATTGCGTACCGGAACACAGACTCGCGTACCGGAACACAATAGAAAAATCTGTGTTTTGCACCATTGAGTACCGGAACATGATAAGTGGTACCGGTACACAATGTTACCTCGGGAAAAGTTTCCTAAACCGACTCTAATATGTTTCCAAGGGTTATAAATAGATACTTAGGGTTTCTCGAATAGAACGACCAATACCGAAAACACTCGAGAGCAACCCTAGAGGCTAGGTTTTTACCGTTCTTCTCTTTAGCCTCTTTTAGGTCAATTCGACGGTTCTTCCAAGATCTATCTTTTGTCGAATTGATCTAAACTTTGCTTAGAATTTCTTTCTACGGTTCTTCAATGATAATCTAAGCAAAGGATCACCATCGAAGCCTATATTTCTTTATCGGCTGAGTTTGCGTCGTGGATTCGACGTGGCACCGTGGATTCGGTGTGTTGAAGGCGTTTCGTGGATTCGAAACGTGTGCTCGTGGATTCGAGTGGCGTTCGTGGATTCGAACGTGTGCAGTGGACGTGCAATCGGTGGAGCGCAAGGTCCGAAGAACTTGAAGGAGGGGTCGAGTCCGTGGAGTCGGTAATCACCTTGTTATTCTTCAATTCTTAGTGGATTGTTATTGCGTGTTGGTCCCGTGGTTTTTCTCCTGGATTGGAGTTTCCACGTAAATCTCGGTGTGTTGATTTTTATTTTCCGCATTGGTTTTTATTTTTGCACTGAGATTGGTTTTTATAATATTACACCTATTCACCCCCCTCTAGGTGTTTGATAGTACCTATTTAGATCCTTGTGGATCCTAAATAACTCTACACTTGTATCAACACGCAGCCATACACAGTCGAGAAAACCAGATTGCAAATCAATCTTTGAGAAGACCCAGTACCTTTGCAGCTGGTAAATCAAATCCTCCATGCTCGACAAATGGGTACTTATTCTGGATGGTCACTTCATCTAATTTTCGATAATCCACACAGAGAACCGAAGTGAACCATCCTTCCACATCTCGAATAGCACCAGCGCCCCAAAGGCGACACACTTGGTCTGACAAAAATTCCCCATCCAACGAATCCTGGAGTTGTGTCCTCAACTCCCAAACTAGTGGCATGCTAGACAACTCTGATAGGGAAACATCCGGGAACTCGCAACCAAAGGGGGTATCCCCGAGTCTCGGCGCCGCCGTAGGTCCCTCAACCACACCAGCCAAAAAGGCTATGCATCCACTACGAATCATCTGCCTCGCCCGCGAAGTCCAAAACATAGGGCGAAGAAAGCCCTCAGGCGTCCCGTGGGTACAACAACCCCTCTTGGCCTGGCTCCCAAGAAAACCGTCCTCGCGGCACAATCAATCGCCGTGAAAAGAAGAAAAACCGAGCCAGCCGAACCGTCCTAAGTACCACAACCAAGTTCAGCAGCTGAGTCAAGACCATCAGGTCTACTGGCATAATCCAGGACTCCAACTGCACCGGTAGGACCAACAACATCCCTTCACGTGCAAGGTGTGATTGGGAATCTGAACCTCCCATGCACGTGGTGACCGTCCTACCCCTAACCCGTGCAATGAAGCAAAAGCACTATTAACAAAGAAGGGAATACTCCTGTAATAAATATGATACAAACCCTAATGCCCGTAGTAACTGAAACCTGCCACCAAACCGTCGGTCGTAACCTGTGTGCTCTAACACAGACTGCTAAAAAGAAATCATACCTGCGACATCTCGACCCACTGCCGTGGCGCCCTCCAACCGGGCGGCACAAACTCATCCGCTCGATGCAGGTGGTCGTCGCTCAGTCTGGCAGCAAAAGTCAAGACTAACCACAAGGGAGCACGACCTCTGCCTCTGCTCACACTGGGGCGACAAAAGTGACCCTCCGCAGATAACATATCCATGCCACCGCTGATGGCGGTACTGATGCTGATGCTACCGTCGGGGTCCACTCGCCTCTGGCGTCTCAGAAATCTACTACCCTAGGGAAAAGAAATCGACCTCTGATCTGTCCTCCATCACCCGGCGCCAAGCGCCTCAATCAGAACTCTCCTCAGGCGGCAGATCCCAATCCAAAGGGACTACAATGCCACGCTCCATACCCGGCGCCTACTCTAATGAGGCGTCCTAAATCTGTAATGGAGGGACCCAACGAGCTAAAAGGTATCCCGGCGCAATCCACTCTCAGACACTCATATCCTATGCGCCTCGTCCCTCTACACATGGAGCGTGCAATTCAGCAACTGCGTTAACTCTTGACACAAAGAGGCTTTCAAGTACTCTCTCCATCCCCACGGAACATGACCCTGCCTCCAAAAGTTCCCTACTCAAGCCCACAAATCGGGGTGACTCATCCGCCAAAGCTGGCCCACCCGATCGATGAAATCCCACAGCTTACCCGCTGTCAACTGTCCACCCTACCTCGGTGCCCCAGCACTAAACGTCGGCACAGAGGGGGATACTCGATACTCCGACAACTATGCCACTGCGGTGCTCCGACAACTGTGTCACTGCTTCGACAACTGTGTCACTGCTACGACAACTGTGTCACTGCGCTGCTCCCCACACCGCCGCTGATCTGCCTCAAACACTCCTACCCTTCGGGTCCCGAGCTCTCAAACTCCAATCTGGGTAACCAGCCCGAAACAACCAGCTCAAACCCAACTGCTGCACCAAGGTGCACCTGGGTCAGGGCCCAACGTCGGGGAGACACCGCTCGCCACGACAAAACCGCAAATCAGCACACCCCAAATACACGACCCAATCTAGCGAAAGTCAAAGACATCCCCCTATTTCTGTAACTTTATGTTGTCTGCAGCCAACATAACTGTCCCGCAAAATTAGGATATGTCGATCCCTCTTCACTCACAGGAAGAGTCAAATAAATAAATCACCGGCTTTCGCAAAATGTCGCGTCTCTCACTCCCAAACATCCTAGGGTCCGCCAAAAGCGTAGGGTTTCCTAAGTCCCAACTGACCTATCCCTAAGCTCTGATACCACCTAATCTGTCACAACCCGGGTGTAAAGCAGAACCCGGGCCCGTCTACAGTTCCGCCGTGCACACGGTATTTCCCGCGTACACGAAGCGCTTGTAACCTGCTCAGATGTAAGAGATAACAATAAAGAGCATAAAACAGAGCTGAACTAAAAACTAATACATCTCAGACTGAAGTTGGAAGTAAAATACAGCACATCTGTAAAAATAATACATCTGTCTCTCCCAGCTCACCAAAAAAGATACAAACAGCTGGCTAAAGCCAGACCCAAAAGTAAAGTACAACCGTGTGAGGAAAAAGGGTACACCAACAGTCCAGCTAATTCACTAATCCTACCTCGAGATCTATCTACTCAGCCGTCCTCTCTCCTCGACCCGCCGCGGAAAACCCAACAGCACTCGCAGAAGACACTGCAAAACAAAGGAAAAGACAAAGAGGAAAGAAGAATGGGGGTGAGAACTACTAGTAAACAAGTAGCCACCCCTAGTGGGTAAAGCCTCAATGTCACGCCCCGGGTCGAAACTGCGACCCGGCTCGCCAACAGATCCGCCGCCTATACAGTGAACCATGTATAGACGAAGCGTCTAACCTGCAAAAGGAAGATACTATACTAAACAGATATCAGAGCAAAAATAAACTGCTAGAAATAAATAAAATACAACTCTCATAATACAACAAGTCCTCTCCAAAATAAATACAAAAGTCTCTCAAGAAAGAAGAAGAGTACAACTCAATACCTCACAACAGGGTCACTCAACATACCCTCTAAACATATAATAGGGGTACATCTACTCTCAGGATGACGACAACTGTCACGCCCCCGGGGGTTTTTGAGTCTTTTGAAGCGGAAAAACGTGCCTATTTTTTTTTTTCTTTTAATAAGGTAACTTAACTTCAACCCCGGTGCGTGCCAGACCGCCACATACACAAATTCACTCTGTCCGCGGACAGAGTCTCCTTTGTATATGCACGGCGTCTCATTTACATCATTTCATTCAATCACAATAATCATACAACACACACCAACCAACAACCATACAGTAGACATACACCATATTCAGAGTTAAATCGTTTAACTAAAGCATGTCATTTGAGCGGCTTCAATGTTTGGAAAGGATAAAACCCAGAGTTGTAAAATCCGTGCCCACACGGCACCTCTTTTTAGAAAACGTTTTCGCAAACCTTTATCTCATCATAAAACATGCCGCAATTAAAAACACTACTAAAAGTATCACATAAAGCCACATCTCATCCACAGTGCTAACTAAAACATGCCCACATGTAAAGTAATCCACAAGCGAAATTAAAAGTAACCTAAAGAGGAAATGAGTTATATATACGATAACCAAGAGTCCGACTACGATCCTCACGTCGCAGTCCCACCGCCGTCCCGGCTAACGCACCTAGGGAAACCTGTCACGGAGTGGGTAACGTCAGTGACAAACAAAGTAGATGTCTAATAATATTAAGAAAGGAAGAACGAACCGAATACACCGAGTACACCGTAACCTTTCGTTAAACCCCTGTGCATATATTAAACCGGGCACCAACCCCGGATTAATTGTTAATTAAATTGGGCACCGACCCCAGAGTACCTGTCGGGGAGACTAAAGTCCCCCCTCGTGCACAACACCTTTTTGATGCTATAACCACTTCACGGGGCTAGTGCGACCCCTATAGCAGCCGTGAAGAGGTCCTCACGGCACCCACCCCTTTGTGAGGCACACGGGTCAAAAAGACCACTTTTCCGGAAAAGTACACCATGCGGTGGCCCGATCCGCCAGTGTACGTGCAGCATCCGAAACCGGATTGCCAAGAATGGCGTGTAATGAGCACCGCGACCGCAGCCGCTTAATTTATCAGATATTTATCAATTAAAAGAAAGGTTAACTGTCCATCTACTTTGTTAGGTAAATTAAAGAATATTTTTAATGACATAGATGCACTTACAGCACCGGTTGCACACATCGCAACCGTACCCACCTTGTTGGAGAGAAGACGGGTCACCCGAGCCCTTCGCACTCTCCCGCTGCGCACCTGGACCTATAAAAAGTCCGCACGGACACTAAGGTCAGAAACTATACTAAATACCGTAACAGAAAACACCCCACTTATATTATAATAAAGTCCGGCACCGTCCCGCTGCCCATGGAACCCCCCTTGCGCAACCGTCGCCGCCCGTCGGAGCCGCGCGCGGCGCGGCCCCGCGGGCGGTGCGCGCAAAGTGCCCCGCACGGTGCCCGCACGGGCACGGGCCCGTGCGGCGCCCGTGCGGGGTCGCCCGCGCGGCGCCCGCGCGGTGCCCGCGCGGCGCCCGCGCGGGGCCGCCCGCGCGGCACCCCGCGCGGGTGCCCGCGCGGCGCCCGCGCGGGGCCGCCCGCGCGGCACCCCGCGCGGGTGCCCGCGCGGCACCCCGCGCGGGGCCGCCCGCGCGGGTGCCCGCGGGGCACCCCGCGCGGGTGCCCGCGCGGCGCCTGCGCGGGGCCGCCCGCGCGGCGCCCCGCGCGGGTGCCCGCGCGGCACCCCGCGCGGGTGCCCGTGCGGCAGCCCGCGCGGTGCCCGCGCGGGGCCGCCCACGCGGCGGCCGCGCGGTGTCCGCGCGGCGCCCGCGTGGGTGCGACCCGCGCGGCGCCGTCCCCGCCTGCGGCGGAGCCCGGTCATCCGCGTGCGTTCCCCCTTCTTCCTCGCGCGATGCCCCGGTGGCACCGCGCGCCTCTTTGCCCGTTCCGTCCGCCCAACAAAATTATGATGACGGCGGCGGTGACGGGGGTGGCGGAGGAACTCTAGAATTTTACCAAACTACGCTAGGAAAAATCCAGAAAATTATTAAAAATTATTTTACCTATCGGAGATCGTCGGGAAGGTGTCCGGTCGCGTTTCTAGCCTTTGGATCGGCGTTTAGGACGATCGGCTCCCTCCTTCTTTCCTTCTCCTTCCTCCGGTTACGGTTCTTTTCTTTCTTTTTCACTGGTTGGGGGTTTCGGTACGTACGAAAAAGAGAGTTTGGGGAGGCGGAGAAATAAAATAGGGTTTCGCTCGGTAAGCGGGGAAATAAATAACCCCTATTTTGGATATATCCAATTTGTAAACCCGCACCGTCAAAATTCCCTTTCGGGTATTTTGATCCGATTAATTAATTCGCTAATTAATTAATCCCCACCGATAACCCTATTTAGTTAATCGTTTAATTATATTTACGTACGTAGGAACCTATAATTCCCCGTTTCTGTTTCTCAAGAAAATATCCGACGACGGGATATTTCTTACCTTTAAATCCTGACCACCGATTATTTGATCACCTTTATCAAATAATCTTGGGAAATCAAATTCCCAGTTGGATTCTAATTACCCGGATATTTAAACCTCTATTATCCAAATCCCGGTCACCGATTATTTAATCACCTTAATTAAATAATCATGGGAAATAAATCCCCAATTTAAATATCCGGATTTTATCTCTTATTCAATCCGTGAGATAAAATCCCATAATTTAAATCCTTTAGTTTAAATATCCTGATTTTTATCCCTTTCCAATCTATGAGATAAAAATCCCACCAATTTAAATCCCACAATTAATTGGTACGTAGGAGGATTTAAATTCCGTCACCGGATAATTAATTAATTGATTAATTATCCTTACGGGATAACCCACCTTATCTCTAACGGGTGCAAGATATTTTGCACGGTTTCCGATGCGCGACTAACTACCGCATCGCTAAGGGTCCCGTTCCGGGAGATCCCGGCATCGGATTTCGAATCCGATCGCACCGTCGGTCATCGTTTTTCGCGCTCTATCGCAGAAAAATATACACACTTGTCCCGGCCGACTTTTGAAAATTAAATAATTTTATTTCCCTTAAGGCCTAAGCGATTACATGTGAGTTCAAAAATACCCCGGAGGGTCGGGTCACTACACCACTCACACTTTATAAAAAGTTTCGTCCCGAAACTTAAACCCTAACCTCCCTAAAATAACTCGGGAAAACACTCCCTCATCTTTGATTCCAATTCCCACGTCGCCTCGCGTTCTTCGTGGTTGCTCCATTGGACCTTCACATAGGGAATCGTTCGGTTGCGCAACTTCTTGTCCTCTCTTGCCAAAATCCGCACCGGCGTCTCCTCGACGCTCAAGTCCTCCCGCAACTCGATGGTGGAGGCATCCAAGGCATGAGAGGGGTCCGCCAGGTATTTTCGGAGCATTGAAACATGGAAGACATTGTGGACTCGTTCGAGATTCGGTGGCAGGGCCAAGCGGTATGCCACCGGTCCTACGCGCTCCAGGATTTCGAACGGTCCCACGTACCTTGGGCTTAGCTTTCCCTTTATGCCGAAACGCCGGTTTCCTTTGGAGGGTGAAACCCGGAGCAGCACGTGCTCGCCCACCATGAATTCTAAGTCTCGGCGTCTGTTATCTGCATAGCTTTTCTGTCTGCTTTGGGCGGTCAGCAGCCTTTGTTTAATCAATCGCACCTTTGCTTCGGTCTCCTCCACCAAATCTGGGCCCAAAACTTCCGCTCACCTAAGTCGTCCCAGCATATTGGAGACCGACAGCGGCGTCCGTACAGCGCCTCGTACGGCGCCATCTGTATACTGGCCTGGTAGCTATTATTGTAGGCAAATTCCACCAGGGGCAAACACCGTGCCCACCCTTCGCCCAAGTCCAGAACGCATGCTCGAAGCATGTCCTCCACGATCTGTATCACCCGCTCTGATTGCCCATCGGTTTGCGGGTGAAAAGCTGTGCTGAAGTGCAACTTGGTCCCCATCGCTTGTTGCAAACTTCGCCAAAAGTTCGACACAAAACGTGTGTCTCTGTCCGACGTGATGGATGTCGGTACACCGTGCAACCTTACTATCTCGTCGAGGTACGTTTGCGCCAGTCGTTCCCGGGTCCACGTCGTGTGTATGGGCAAAAAGTGGGCCGATTTCGTCAAACGGTCCACGATCACCCATATCGCATCGTGTCCCTGTGGCGACCTCGGGAAACCGGTCACAAAATCCATGGTAATCATGTCCCATTTCCACTCGGGCACCGGTAAAGGTTGCAATTTTCCCGCCGGCCGTTGATGTTCGGCCTTCACCCGTTGGCACACTAAGCAGTGAGCCACGAATCGGGTCACGTCTCCCTTCATTTTGGGCCACCAGAAGGTTTGCTTGACGTCCTTGTACATCTTGGTTCCTCCGGGATGCGCCGCATACGGGGCAGTATGCGCCTCCCGTAGGATTTCTTCCTTGAGTTCCGGTAGATCCGGCACGCAGATTCGTCCGCGAAATCGTATCGCACCGTCGGAGCTCACCACGAAGTCGCCCTCCTTGTCGGCGGTTATTCTATTCCGCACCAGCTGGAGCTGACTATCAGTCGATTGGCCCTCGAGAATCCTGTCCAGCAAGGTAGGTCTGACCACCAGCGTCAGAAGTTGGGCGACTGTCCCTGCAGGTACCACTTCTAGTCTCAATCGCGAGAACTCCGCAATTAGACTATCCTGCTGTGTAATGGCGCTTACATCGGCTTCCGCGGCCTGTCCTCTGCGACTCAAGGCGTCGGCCACCACGTTGGCCTTTCCCGGGTGGTAGTGGATCGTTAAGTCGTAATCCTTTAATAGCTCAAGCCACCGCCTTTGTCGCAGATTTAGCTCCCTTTGGGTGAAAAGGTACTTGAGGCTCTTATGATCTGAGTACACATTACAGTGTGCCCCGTACAGGTAGTGCCTCCAGAGCTTGAGCACAAACACCACTGCTGCGAGTTCCAAATCATGCACGGGGTAATTCCGCTCGTACTCCTTGAGCTGCCTTGACGCATAGGCTATGACCTTTCCCCGTTGCATGAGTACTCCACCCAATCCATTTCGCGACGCATCGCAATAAACTTCGTAATCCTCCCCAGGCTCTGGCAGGGCGAGAATCGGGGCTCGCGTCAACCTATCCTTAAGCTCCTCGAAGCTTCTCTGGCACTTATCCGTCCAGATGAACTTTTCCCCCTTCTTGTCAAGCGGGTTAAGGGGGTGGCTATCTTGGAGAAGCCCTCCACGAAGCGCCGGTAATACCCGGCTAATCCTAGGAAGCTTCGAATTTCCGTCACCGTGGTCGGTCGGGGCCAGTCTGTCACCGAATCTATCTTCTTCGGATCCACCGCGACTCCAGCCGCCGAGATTACGTGCCCCAGGAACCCGACCTCTCGGAGCCAAAACTCACACTTTTTGAGTTTGGCGTAGAGTTTGTGTTCCCGTAGGGTCTGGAGGACTGTGCGCAGGTGTTCTTCATGTTCCCCATCGGTGCGCGAGTAGATGAGGATATCGTCGATGAAGACCACCACGAACAAGTCCAGGAAGGGCTTGAATACCCTGTTCATCATGTCCATAAACACTGCCGGGGCATTTGTGAGCCCGAACGGCATCACCGTAAACTCGTAATGGCCATAACGAGTACGGAAAGCTGTCTTGGGGATGTCCTCCCCCTTGACCCGGACCTGATGATAGCCCGACTGTAGATCAATTTTTGAGAACACCGTCGCCCCCCGCAACTGGTCAAATAGATCGTCGATCCTTGGCAGGGGGTACTTGTTCTTGATCGTCGCCTTATTTATCTCCCGGTAGTCGATGCACAACCGGAGACTCCCGTCCTTCTTTCTCACAAACAGGACGGGCGCGCCCCAAGGTGACGCACTTGGTCTAATGAATCCCTTGTCCAACAGGTCCTCCAATTGTGCCTTGAGTTCCTTCAGCTCCGCGAAGGCCATCCTGTACGGTGCCTTGGTGATGGGCTTGGTGCCAGGGAGCAGTTCGATTGGGAAGTCAACCCCCCGCTCCGGTGGCATTCCGGGAAGCTCCGCCGGAAATACGTCCGGGAATTCCCTTACTACGGGAATTTCTGTGGGTGAGGGGACGGGTCGGGTAGTTAGATCTACCGAGGCCAGACAAGCCACACCCCCGTCCTCCGTCAATTTCCTTACCACGGGACCGCTGAACCTGGTCTGGGGAGCGGCCCCGTGCTGCATGACAGCCCATCGGGTTTCCGGTTGCAAGGCATAGGGCGAATCCTATTTATTCCCTGCATAGCCCTCTATGGGCCCCGGACCCACCGGATTTTCTAAACTTCGAAACCGCCCACGCGCTTTGGCCGGGGGAGGTTTCGCCTAACGCCTACTGATCCTAGTGGGGGGGGAAGAGAGAAAGTCTAACAAATGTATCTGGCTAAGGTGTAGTCGGCTGTAGAAAGGAATAAGAATAAAAGATCGAACGGTAATCACCTGCTGTCACTAAGTCTGGGACGCCGCATCCCCTGCCGCAGTGTCCCGGGGAGTCCGCCCGCAGTCCCTGGGCCAGCGTCGTACTGCGTGCTGGGGAGGAATTTTGACGTCCGAAGAATCTGAGGGGTCCGAGGGGTCTGATGGATCTGCGGGTTCCCGGTTGTCGGGCGGATCCCTTGGCTGAACGGGAACCGCAGCGCTGTCTGGCTCCTTCTGTGGTGGTGGCGTAGGGGCGGCGGCGGCGGCCCTCTGGGGGCAAGCGTCACGAGTGTGATCCGGCAACCCGCAATGGTTGCAATAATGATGCCTCCATGTGCACTCCGCTACCGGGTGAGCACCCTGGCAGATCACGCATGGTCCCTGGGATGGTCTCGCGTCCTCCGCTGGAGCCTGTCCCTCCTTTCGCGCCCCCTTTGGTGGTCCCCTTCCTCGGTTTTCTTGGGCGGGGTCCCCTTGGGGAGCGGGTGTAGCAGTCCTCTCCGTCCTCCTCGCTCGCGGCGCCGGGGGTCTGGTGACCCCTGGTTTCCAAGGGCAGTCGTATCGGTTATGGCCCGGCCTGCCACACCGATAGCAATGATCATATCTCCACGGACATTCTGTCACCTGGTGCGTTCCTACGCAAATAGGGCAAGGTCTCCCAAGCGGTCTGGGCTCCGCCCTCGCCATCCTTTCAAAGTCGCTCTCCGTCCTCGGGCGTTTGTGTACCGCTCTCGCCATTCTCACGAAATCGCTTTCCGTCCTCGGGCGCTTGGGTGCCGGGCCCTCCGTCGGACCCGGATAGGCAACCCTTTCTCGCGCGCGCGCCTCGGCTAGTTCCTGCTCTGCTCGCAGGGCTAACATTACTGCCTCGTTGAAGGTGGGGAACTCTGCTGGCGGTCTTCCCCAACGGATATCGGTCCTGGCGCCCCGCTGGGCGTGGTCAGCGCCCTCAAAATCTCGGATCAGTAGACCCAGTCGCTCTGTAAGGGTCAGCGTGTGTCCTGCGATATCACGCAGCTGGTTCAGGAGTAAACGGTTGGCTGCCGCTGCGGGATCCATCTGCTTGTCACGAAACGATTAGTACTGGGTGGCCGAACACTGGCCGTCGGCTGCTGTAGACAAAGAAACCGTGTCAATCCTATGGTTACAACCCTAGCACACCGTTTCACGAATTCACCTATGTTACGTCCCCATTTCCCCGTACTCTCACGTACTACACCTATACCTTGGTTATCTCATTTCCAACTTGCTTGTGGCTCCTAGCACTGTGGACACAAAACACGTCTACTATGGTTGTGGTTGTATTTCTCTGATACCATTTAATCTGTCACGCCCCCGGGGGTTTTTGAGTCTTTTGAAGCGGAAAAACGTGCCTATTTTTTTTTTTCTTTTAATAAGGTAACTTAACTTCAACCCCGGTGCGTGCCAGACCGCCACATACACAAATTCACTCTGTCCGCGGACAGAGTCTCCTTTGTATATGCACGGCGTCTCATTTACATCATTTCATTCAATCACAATAATCATACAACACACACCAACCAACAACCATACAGTAGACATACACCATATTCAGAGTTAAATCGTTTAACTAAAGCATGTCATTTGAGCGGCTTCAATGTTTGGAAAGGATAAAACCCAGAGTTGTAAAATCCGTGCCCACACGGCACCTCTTTTTAGAAAACGTTTTCGCAAACCTTTATCTCATCATAAAACATGCCGCAATTAAAAACACTACTAAAAGTATCACATAAAGCCACATCTCATCCACAGTGCTAACTAAAACATGCCCACATGTAAAGTAATCCACAAGCGAAATTAAAAGTAACCTAAAGAGGAAATGAGTTATATATACGATAACCAAGAGTCCGACTACGATCCTCACGTCGCAGTCCCACCGCCGTCCCGGCTAACGCACCTAGGGAAACCTGTCACGGAGTGGGTAACGTCAGTGACAAACAAAGTAGATGTCTAATAATATTAAGAAAGGAAGAACGAACCGAATACACCGAGTACACCGTAACCTTTCGTTAAACCCCTGTGCATATATTAAACCGGGCACCAACCCCGGATTAATTGTTAATTAAATTGGGCACCGACCCCAGAGTACCTGTCGGGGAGACTAAAGTCCCCCCTCGTGCACAACACCTTTTTGATGCTATAACCACTTCACGGGGCTAGTGCGACCCCTATAGCAGCCGTGAAGAGGTCCTCACGGCACCCACCCCTTTGTGAGGCACACGGGTCAAAAAGACCACTTTTCCGGAAAAGTACACCATGCGGTGGCCCGATCCGCCAGTGTACGTGCAGCATCCGAAACCGGATTGCCAAGAATGGCGTGTAATGAGCACCGCGACCGCAGCCGCTTAATTTATCAGATATTTATCAATTAAAAGAAAGGTTAACTGTCCATCTACTTTGTTAGGTAAATTAAAGAATATTTTTAATGACATAGATGCACTTACAGCACCGGTTGCACACATCGCAACCGTACCCACCTTGTTGGAGAGAAGACGGGTCACCCGAGCCCTTCGCACTCTCCCGCTGCGCACCTGGACCTATAAAAAGCCCGCACGGACACTAAGGTCAGAAACTATACTAAATACCGTAACAGAAAACACCCCACTTATATTATAATAAAGTCCGGCACCGTCCCGCTGCCCATGGAACCCCCCTTGCGCAACCGTCGCCGCCCGTCGGAGCCGCGCGCGGCGCGGCCCCGCGGGCGGTGCGCGCAAAGTGCCCCGCACGGTGCCCGCACGGGCACGGGCCCGTGCGGCGCCCGTGCGGGGTCGCCCGCGCGGCGCCCGCGCGGTGCCCGCGCGGCGCCCGCGCGGGGCCGCCCGCGCGGCACCCCGCGCGGGTGCCCGCGCGGCGCCCGCGCGGGGCCGCCCGCGCGGCACCCCGCGCGGGTGCCCGCGCGGCACCCCGCGCGGGGCCGCCCGCGCGGGTGCCCGCGGGGCACCCCGCGCGGGTGCCCGCGCGGCGCCTGCGCGGGGCCGCCCGCGCGGCGCCCCGCGCGGGTGCCCGCGCGGCACCCCGCGCGGGTGCCCGTGCGGCAGCCCGCGCGGTGCCCGCGCGGGGCCGCCCACGCGGCGGCCGCGCGGTGTCCGCGCGGCGCCCGCGTGGGTGCGACCCGCGCGGCGCCGTCCCCGCCTGCGGCGGAGCCCGGTCATCCGCGTGCGTTCCCCCTTCTTCCTCGCGCGATGCCCCGGTGGCACCGCGCGCCTCTTTGCCCGTTCCGTCCGCCCAACAAAATTATGATGACGGCGGCGGTGACGGGGGTGGCGGAGGAACTCTAGAATTTTACCAAACTACGCTAGGAAAAATCCAGAAAATTATTAAAAATTATTTTACCTATCGGAGATCGTCGGGAAGGTGTCCGGTCGCGTTTCTAGCCTTTGGATCGGCGTTTAGGACGATCGGCTCCCTCCTTCTTTCCTTCTCCTTCCTCCGGTTACGGTTCTTTTCTTTCTTTTTCACTGGTTGGGGGTTTCGGTACGTACGAAAAAGAGAGTTTGGGGAGGCGGAGAAATAAAATAGGGTTTCGCTCGGTAAGCGGGGAAATAAATAACCCCTATTTTGGATATATCCAATTTGTAAACCCGCACCGTCAAAATTCCCTTTCCGGGTATTTTGATCCGATTAATTAATTCGCTAATTAATTAATCCCCACCGATAACCCTATTTAGTTAATCGTTTAATTATATTTACGTACGTAGGAACCTATAATTCCCCGTTTCTGTTTCTCAAGAAAATATCCGACGACGGGATATTTCTTACCTTTAAATCCTGACCACCGATTATTTGATCACCTTTATCAAATAATCTTGGGAAATCAAATTCCCAGTTGGATTCTAATTACCCGGATATTTAAACCTCTATTATCCAAATCCCGGTCGCCGATTATTTAATCACCTTAATTAAATAATCATGGGAAATAAATCCCCAATTTAAATATCCGGATTTTATCTCTTATTCAATCCGTGAGATAAAATCCCATAATTTAAATCCTTTAGTTTAAATATCTTGACTCTTATCCCTTTCCAATCTATGAGATAAAAATCCCACCAATTTAAATCCCACAATTAATTGGTACGTAGGAGGATTTAAATTCCGTCATCGGATAATTAATTAATTGATTAATTATCCTTACGGGATAACCCACCTTATCTCTAACGGGTGCAAGATATTTCGCACGGTTTCCGATGCGCGACTAACTACCGTATCGCTAAGGGTCCCGTTCCGGGAGATCCCGGCATCGGATTTCGAATCCGATCGCACCGTCGGTCATCGTTTTTCGCGCTCTATCGCAGAAAAATATACACACTTGTCCCGGCCGACTTTTGAGAATTAAATAATTTTATTCCCCTTGAGGCCTAAGCGATTACATGTGAGTTCAAAAATACCCCGGAGGGTCGGGTCACTACAACTAGTAGGGATCTAGCGCGCGACTCCCTTACCTCGGTCAGAAGAAGCAGCAGCTGGAACAGCAGGATCCGGAGTAGAACTCCCTGGGGAAAAAGACACCACGACGGGTGTGAGAACTACATCCCACAGTAACTCTCAGTGGGTGCCGTCAACAAGCCCAACGGTCTGCCCACTAAGTCTACTAGAGGCATGAATAAACAAAAACAGTGCGGAAAGGAAAAGCTGAAAGATAAATTCTACTACTACTATGCCCCTATCTAGATGCTCAAAAAGCGGGACAGATGGAAATCATGATGCAACTACTGACTCTCAAGCATAGTCACCCAATCTATACTGACTACCACAAGGGGTCTAGTCAAACCTGCGCCTCCCCTACTGCCGCACATCCTCAACAGGACGGGTCTACCGTAGGGTGTCCGTGACTGCCAAAACTGGCTCCGCCAGAGGGACGGTGTCGACAAGTCGCGATAGCAAGTAGCAGGCCCAACTCCGGAGTGGCACTCGTGGGTAGCGACCCCACCGAGCAAAGTATCCGTGTATCTCTGTCGATCTCAAGTATGGCTCCTGCAGGCTATGATCCAATCACTGACTCACTAACCAGCTAAGAACTACACTGCCGATGTCACATCTCTCACTAAAAGGGGTAGAAATACTCACACCCGGGACTACTTCTCCCTGACGGCTCCCACAACAGAGCACCAAACTCGGGAGAACCAACACTCTGAACAACGAGCGGAGAACACCAACCAGGGCCCGAAAGTCCCGGAAGACCAACACCTACAACCCTATCAAACAAGAACAGGTCCTAGGCTCGGCCTCCGTGGCTTTCGTCCCGATGATAGGAACGGTCCCTAGAACCCAGATCGCCTAATCTATCTCGGAGAAGAAATTGCAATAAAAAGATGACAGTTGTTATTAAAACTATTTTTAATCTTGGGAAAAACCAAATTTAGTATATTTTACTTTCTTTAAGAAAATCGGTTAGAATAAATGAATTTTTCCAAACCCCGAAGGGCTATTGCCGTCACCCAATCAGACAAAAACAGGCTCCGGCGACCCCTCGAGATTTGGAAGAAAAACATTAATTTTTTGAAATCATGTGTGTCTAAAAGTCTGGGTCCTAGGTCCCTCCGACACGGGTAAACAACTGCCACTAACCCAGTGGCGCCAATAAAACACCTCGGGACCGCCGTTTTCCCCAAATGGCTCCCGCTATATGATAAACGGTCAACTATCTCTATCATACTCCACTCTGCTCCCAAGCACGAGTGTAAAACGCATCCCACGCTAAAGAAATCCGACCACTCAGCCCACTGTTCGGGCGAGTAAACACTAAGTCCAAGAATGAATAATATCAAAAGTGAACACCTAGTAGAATGAATCTAGCCCATGTTGAAGTTTTCTAAAGTCTGGTTAAACACTTAGCATAAGACGGGGGTGTTAGGTCGAGTTCCAAAATGACAAGGAATTACAGTTAATAGGAAACAGGAGGTTGCATGATTATCAAATAACATTAGGATTATCAGCTATCAACTTCAAGCATACTTCACAAGAGTATTACTATCATGCATGATCCTATTATAGTAGATTTAATGAACTTCCATAAGTCTTGGAGACAGGGCCACCCACCTGAAGGTGCACAACTGTCCAGGGTCGCACAGATAAGAAAGTCCAGAAACAGCCTAATCACAGTATCCTCCAAGCTAGCAACACCGTTGTAGTACTCACAATGTCCTGGGTTCAACAACAATCCACAATTACATACAAATCCACACAAATTTCAAGTTCTAACAATCCTGCATGAACAGTCCTCTTGCCACGAAATTTTCACCTGAAAATATTCTTTCAAAAATTCCGATAAAAATACCACGGCGATCTTGGCGAAGTGTAGATGTCGATAGGCTCTTGAATCGTCGAATTCTGATGTCCGGATGAGGAGATAAAAATCCGCGAAGTGAGTGCTGTCCAGGAATCTCACAGCAAAATAGTGGCTCAGTAATGCCTCGAAAACCGTGCCAAAAACCCAAATCTAGACAAAACACTCAACACAAAAGTCGAAGATATACCTCTCGTGAATCCAACGCCGCAAAAATCGCTGTAAAAGACTGTCGGGGTAGCTCTGTGAAATTTTTAGACCGAAATGCAGCGATAATGGGCCTCCAACTAAAACTCGTCGCACTGCGCTACGATGCCGGAAACGTCGTCGCCGGAGCTTCCAGAAAATCCGAGATTTCACCAGGAGATGCGCGACTCGAAGATCTACAACTTTCCTAAAGGGACCTTAGGCTGAGGAGCTCGGGAAAGGGGCGAAAAATCCCTCCCAAGCTCGGTATTTATAGGCCCAGCCCAAAAACAGCAACTTTCGGATTTTGGCCCAAAGAAATCGGGCGCCCGAAAAGTTTCGGGCTGCTACAGTAACGGGCCGGCCCGTTACTGTGCGCGCCCGAAACTCTCACGGGCCGCCACGTGTCCCTGGCCTGCTCCCCGCACCCGGCGCACGCTCCGCGACGAATCACGCGCTGCCACGCGTCCCGACCAGGCGACGTGCACCGCTGCGCCCGACCAATCACGGGGCGCCACGTGGCGCCCCCACGTCGCCCGGGTCAACGCACGTCGCGCGACGTGCGCGGCCGCGCCGCCGCCGGCTCCGGGTCGGGCACGCCTCCCGAGGCAGCCGCCTCAGCCGTGTGGACCGAGTGCACCAGAACCCGCCAACCACACAACGCCACGTGTCCCCCGGTCTACCGTGCACCAGAGCCAAAAATTCGTGGACCGCGTGCACAACACCGCACCAACCACGAGATGCCACGTGGCCTAGCCTCGGTCCACCGTGCACCCCGCCAAGGCCCGTGGACCGCGCCTGCTGCGCCGGCCAACCGGAGCGCGCCACGTGGCCCGCGCCCGGTGCACGCGCGCCGCGGTGGACCGCGCGCCTCCGCCGCCGCCAACCACCGCGCTCCGCCGCGCTCCGCCGGCGCCGGCGCCTCTCCGGCCGCCGGAACAGTAACCCAAGCCTCGATTTCCGTGTTTTCGCGTCCGGGCTCCGAAAAATTCAAGTAAATAGTCCATTTCGCTCGTTTTCGCGCGCTGAATCCAAATCCGAGGTCCGTTCGGCCAAATTCCACTTCTAAAAT
Organism: Tillandsia fasciculata; assembly: GCA_029168755.2. NCBI lineage: Eukaryota > Viridiplantae > Streptophyta > Magnoliopsida > Poales > Bromeliaceae > Tillandsia > Tillandsia fasciculata. The sequence continues at coordinate 4,904,358 of CM054944.1, forward strand.
TTCCCAAAAATTTCCGGAAGAGTAGACTTGATCCAATTTTCGTGCCGGGTCACATTCTTAGCTCCAATAAGCGCGCAAACACCTCACACACCCAAAATGGACTTCCATAAAAGAACACAAGCTCCAATTTCACCAGAAACTCAAATCTGGGGCCCGACACGCATCCACACACTCCCTGAAGCCTCCAAACCAACAGTAAACCCTAGAGTGGGGATTCGGGTCCTCACATCCTCCCCCACTAAAAGAAAGTTTCATCCTCAAAACAATCACGGCTCAAAAGGGAGTCTCCAAGCCCAAAGGCAAGCCTCCAACAACACAAACTCCAACTCCCCAGTCGCTACAAACTCTCCACAAAGAGAGTCCAACCGCTGGATAAAACTCAGGAATTCCCAAACACTGGGGACGAGGAAGAACAGCCAACTCTACGCGTCCAAACTATTCGAATTACGCCGCAAAACTTATCAGAAAAAGAAAGGGCCCCACCAGTAGGAAGGTCATCAACCCCCAACTCTCCAATTTAGAAAACAACTGAAATTAGCGAAAAGTTCGAAAGTTTCGAGAGACCAGTGCCCTCGCCCCAATCAAACAAGAACAGGTTCGGGCACCATCCCCATTTCTGGAGTAGTCTTTCGAATCTTTCATCCTGTTCGCAAATTTCAGCACAAGAGCGAGAAAAAGGGAGAGAAGTGTTGATGCCGTTCCTGCTGTGGCAACAAAACGGAAGCTACGGTCTATCCGTGCCCCTAAAAAGAAAAACACCACTCTATCCGAGACCCCTAGAGACAAACCCTCTAGTCCTAGGCGTCACCTACGCTCGACAAGTCGCACCTAACCCAAGCCGCTGAAGCCACTACTGCAGGAAGGATGCCTCGGTGTCCAGTGGAAATGATCTCCTGTCGTCCAACTCGCGGAAAGGCCACTGCTGCAAGATGCTGGGAAGAATCCAACCACTAATGTATGTCACAAAATTCCTATCCCTTAATCATGCAAAGATGCACATGCCCTGATATCATGCAGATGGATGTCGTGGTACCAAAAACTCACTCAGCTTGACATAAATTAAAACCATACCTGCGGTGAAAGGATCTGCTACTGGAGTGCCCTCCACCAGGGCTGCATAAACCCGTCCACTGGGTGCTGAAGACCGTCGTCCCATCTGTCCCGACGTCGTACCCCACTCTGTCTGATAATGCATCGGAGGGGCTTCTGCTTCCGGAACAGGCAAGGGAGGTGCTATAGCCAGGGGTAGCACTGTCAGAATAGCTCGGGGACAAGCTGCTCGAAAATGTCCCAACTCTCCACAAAGGAAACACCGTCCCTGTCTCTGGTCACACTGCGACGGTGGGTGAGGGCCGCCACAGATGACGCACTCACGTCGCTGCTGCCGAAGCTGCTGTCTAGGCTGATACCGCGAATGCTGCGGGTGTCCACCAGATCTCTGACGCCCCTGAAACTCACGACCCTCAGAGTGAGATCGTGGAGGTCTCGGAGGTGCTTGCTGACTTATCTGTCCCTCATCAACCGGTGCTGGGCGCTTCGCCCCAGGAACCACTGCGGGGGCTGGAGCCACCTCATCCATCACCGCCTCTCCGCACTCAACATAAAGTGCCTGCTCCATAGATGCGTCCAACGTCTGCAATCATTGCGAACGGACAAACTGATAAATCTCTTGGCGCAAACCTCGCTCAAACATATAAATCCGATGCGCCTCATCTCTGGCCGCGTGCGGTACACAGGCCAGCAACCGGTTGAAGTCTGCGATGTACTCCTGCACGGGGCGATCTCCCTGACGGAGATTCTTCAGTTGCTCCTCCAACCTCTGCCTGACGCTTTCTGGGAAAAAGGCTCCAAGAAATAGACTGCGGAACTCCGTCCAAGAAAGAAGCTGCGTCCCAGGCGGACCAGTAGGTCGCACACGCCGCCACCAGGCCTCGGCGTTGCTTTCCAAGAAGTGTGTCGCCAACAGCACCTGAAACCGCTCCTGAATAAACAAACTCTCGAAATGTCGCTCCATGGCCGTGATCCAAGACTCTGCCTCCCACGGCTCTGCACTCAACCCAGAAAAGCGGGGTGGATCGAACTGGCGGAACCTGATCAATAGATCCACCACCTCACGCCGCTCTGCAGGGGTCAACTGTCCTGCCGTCCCGGACGGCTGACCACTGGTAACCGGTGTAGTAGGGGCTGCCTGTGCTGCGGGTACGACTGGGGGCGTCACAGCTGACTGTGCTCTCTGCTCCATCATACGCACCATCCGATCTATGGTCTCCTCCTGACGCCGGAAGGTCTCCGACAAATGAGCCATCTGAGCCCGAAGCTCCTGTACCTCACTCGGCTGACCCTGTGCTGACTCCTCCTGCTCAGGCTCAGGGGAGGAGGAAGGCCGAGAACGCGTCCGCATCCTGCGTCGAGGAGGCATCGTGTCCACCTGCAATCCACAAGCAAACATCAAGACAATACCAAACAATACCAAACAACACTCGACCCAATCCAGCGGAAGTCTAACGGCATGTCCCCCTTCCCGAAGTACTATGTTGTCTGCAGCCAACATAGTTGCCACAGAAGGAAGACATGTCAATCACTCGTCCCGATCCGCTCGGAAGAGTTAGAAACCCAATCAGGACTCCCGCTAAAATCACGGCTCTCACGTGAGTCATCCTAGGGTCCAACCACAAGCCTAGGGTTCCTAAGTCCCCAATGACCTAAAACCTAGGCTCTGATACCACTCTAATCTGTCACGCCCCGGGTCGAAACTGCGACCCGGCTCGCCAACAGATCCGCCGCCTATACAGTGAACCCTGTATAGACGAAGCGTCTAACCTGCAAAAGGAAGATACTATACTAAACAGATATCAGAGCAAAAATAAACTGCTAGAAATAAATAAAATACAACTCTCATAATACAACAAGTCCTCTCCAAAATAAATACAAAAGTCTCTCAAGAAAGAAGAAGAGTACAACTCAATACCTCACTACAGGGTCACTCAACATACCCTCTAAACATATAATAGGGGTACATCTACTCTCAGGATGACGACAACTGGTAGGGATCTAACGCGCGACTCCCTTACCTCGGTCAGAAGAAGCAGCAACTGGAACAGCAGGATCCGGCGTAGAACTCCCTGGGGAAAAAGACACCACGACGGGTGTGAGAACTACATCCCACAGTAGCTCTCAGTGGGTGCCGTCAACAAGCCCAACGGTCTGCCCACTAAGTCTACTAGAGGCATGAATAAACAAAAACAGTGCGGAAAGGAAAAGCTGAAAGATAAATTCTACTGCTGCAATGCCCCTATCTAGATGCTCAAAAAGCGGGACAGATGGAAATCATGATGCAACTACTGACTCTCAAGCATAGTCACCCAATCTATACTGACTACCACAAGGGGTCTAGTCAAACCTGCGCCTCCCCTACTGCCGCACATCCTCAACAGGACGGGTCTACCGTAGGGTGTCCGTGACTGCCAAAACTGGCTCAGCCAGAGGGACGGTGTCGACAAGTCGCGATAGTAAGTAACAGGCCCAACTCCGGAGTGGCACTCGTGGGTAGCGACCCCACCGAGCAAAGTATCCGCGTATCTCTGTCGATCTCAAGTATGGCTCCTGCAGGCTATGATCCAATCACTGACTCACTCACCAGCTAAGAACTACACTGCCGATGTCACATCTCTCACTCAAAGGGGTAGAAATACTCACAGCCGGGACTACTTCTACCTGACGGCTCCCACAACAGAGCACCAAACTCGGGAGAACCAACACTCTGAACAACGAGCGGAGAACACCAACCAGGGCCCGAAAGTCCCGGAAGACCAACACCTACAACCCTATCAAACAAGAACAGGTCCTAGGCTCGGCCTCCGTGGCTTTCGTCCCGATGATAGGAACGGTCCCTAGAACCCAGATCGCCTAATCTATCTCGGAGAAGAAATTGCAATAAAAAGATGACAGTTGTTATTAAAACTATTTTTAATCTTGGGAAAAACCAAATTTAGTATATTTTACTTTCTTTAAGAAAATCGGTTAGAATAAATGGATTTTTCCAAACCCCGAAGGGCTATTGCCGTCACCCAATCAGACAAGAACAGGCTCCGGCGACCCCTCGAGATTTGGAAGAAAAACATTAATTTTTCGAAATCATGTGTCTAAAAGTCTGGGTCCTAGGTCCCTCCGACACGGGTAAACAACTGCCACTAACCCAGTGGCGCCAATAAAACACCTCGGGACCGCCGTTTTCCCCAAACGGCTCCCGCTATATGATGAACGGTCAACTACCTCTATCAGACTCCACTCTGCTCCCAAGCACGAGTGTAAAACGCATCCCACGCTAAAGAAATCCGACCACTCAGCCCACTGTTCGGGCGAGTAAACACTAAGTCCAAGAATGAATAATATCAAAAGTGAACACCTACTAGAATGAATCTAGCCCATGTTGAAGTTTTCTAAAGTCTGGTTAAACACTTAGCATAAGACGGGGGTGTTAGGTCGAGTTCCAAAATGACAAGGAATTACAGTTAATAGGAAACAGGAGGTTGCATGATTATCAAATAACATTAGGATTATCAGCTATCAACTTTAAGCATACTTCACAAGAGTATTACTATCATGCATGATCCTATTATAGTAGATTTAATGAACTTCCATAAGTCTTGGAGACAGGGCCACCCACCGGAAGGTGCACAACTGTCCAGGGTCGCACAGATAAGAAAGTCCAGAAACAGCCTAATCACAACATCCTCCAAGCTAGCAACACCGTTGTAGTACTCACAATGTCCTGGGTTCAACAACAATCCACAATTACATACAAATTCACACAAATTTCAAGTTCTAACAATCCTGCATGAACAGTGTCACGCCCCGGGTGTGAACCAGAACCCGGGCCCGCCAACAGATCCGCCGTGCACACAGAATTTTCCATGTACACGAAGCGCTGGTAACCTGCTCAGATAGATAATATACAATAAAAGAGCATAAACAGAGCTTAACTAATAGAACTAAAAGTAATCTCAGACTGAAATAAACTACAAGCTGACATAAAAGTACAATATACTCCCAGCTCACCATAAATATACAACCAGCTGGCTAAAGCCAGTCCCAAAAGTAAACTAATATAGTCTGAGATACAACAGGGGTACAATAAAAGTCCAGCTACTCTCATAGTCGGGGTAGATGATCTAGCTAGTCCGCAATCCTCTTACCTCGATCCGCCGCTGAAGGCCCAGCAGCTCCCGCAGACGACTCTGCAAAACACAGGGGAAAAGGACAGAAAACAACAATGGGGGTGAGAACTACTAGATAAACCAGTAGCCTCCCCCTAGTGGGTAAAACCTCAAATGCTGACACACCCACTAGGACTATAAGAGGCAAAAGGAAAGAACAGTGGTATACAATAAAGACTGCTGATAAAGGAAACTACCACTAATATGCCTCTAGATGCAGTGCCAAAATGTAACTGTATATATATATGCAACTGTAAAACTAACTGCCCAAAGAAACCCAATCAAAGGGCCAGGAAATACTGGCACTGCCTGCTCTGTCATCAATCGCAACTCATCAAGGTGCCCGGCGCTCGGCACGGTGTAAAGCCTACTCCGGAGTGGCACTCGAGGGGAGCGACCCACACGAGTAAAGTGTGTAAAGTATCCCTGTATCAAGTATCTCTGTATCAAGCATCTCTGTAACCAATGTCTCACAATAGCAGGACTGGATCATGACTATGATCAAAGTGGGAAATACCCATCCACTAAAGTAACCCTGATCCCCAATCAGATGCAATAGTAATCACAAGTGGGAAACACCGTCCACTAGGAAAATCTGAAACCCAATCTGATGCATAAGTGAACATCCGGTCAACCGCCTAATATCCACGGTCGCCGTAACACCCTATAAGTCCAAAATCTGATAGAGTAATCAACAGCTGGCTAACCGCCTCAAGTCCGCGGTTACTACCATGCCCCACAATATATCATCGAGTCAAACCTGTCCCAGACTCAAGCCTTAACTACACTATCCCAAACCCTGCTCAAACCGAGCAACATATATCCGAATGCGAAGGAGAATAGTGAAACATGATTTCTCCTAAGTCAAGTCCCAAAGATAGTGTAGCAATAAATAGTAGCCCATCTAGATGTCCAAACAAGCATGCAAAGGTTCGCATTTAGAAACAGAAGGAAAGTATTAAATATTTATTTAGAAAAGATGGTTTTATGATAATACTTTAGCATGCGATGATAGTTTACAGCATATGTCCAACAACAGTGTCCCAGTTTACCATAAATGAGCTGTCATATTATTTGTGGGGTTTACTTATGCATTTCATGAGTACAAGTACCGATTATCTGTTTAAAGTCGGGAATCTCTAATACTCCTAGTGAGATAGTCAGTAATGAGGTAAGCAACAACCACCCACCTCGAAAAGCGTGCACAATACTCCAAGAAAATACCCGCTGTCCTCTATGCACACCGTCAGCTGAAACAGTATCCTACAACATCACATAAGTGTACACGATGTAAAAACTACAAGTCTCAAAACAGATTTGCTGCTTTTATAATCAGCACGCAAAATGAGGAATTTCACCTCTGTCCCGAGCTCCTAAAATCCCAAAAAAATCACGGTTGCGTTCCTCGCGAAAAGTAGCCCAAAATCGACTTTTGAATCGCCTCGATCTGATATTCCTACGCGGAGAAACAATTCGTCGAAGTCGCCGCTGTCCAAAAACCCAAACAGCAAAAGAGGGGGTCAAAACACCTCGGGAATCGTGCCAAGGAATCTGAATCCAGAGAAACGACCAATACGAAAAACGAAGCCCTACCTCTTAGGAACACACTGGCGAAGAAATCGTCAAAGAAGGACTTCTGTACTGCGCAGGGGACTCCTCGGACTGAAATGCGACGATAACGGGCCAAGATTGGGGAAAAACGAGGCACACTGTAAAATCCGGATCGCCGCTGTCGAACTTCCAGAAAATCTGGGAACGCACCACGAGGTAGAGAATGATGAGATGAAAAACTTCTCTTCAATGACCTTTCTCAGATTCTCTCTCTTTCTCTCGAAAAACAGAGAAAAAGAAGGGAGGGGAAGGGCTATTTATAGGCCCAAAAAATCTTTTGGGAAAATGACCCTTGTGTCCCCGGTTTCGGGCGGCTACAGTGCACTCGGCCCACTTTCGGGCGGCTACAGTGCGGCTCGGCCCAAGGATTTCCGGGCGCGCACAGTGCGGCCCGGCCCAGCCCAGTCCGCACACGGGATCCCGCCCCGTCCAACCGGCCGTCCGACCCGGCCCAGGGCCCGCCACGTGTCCGCCAAACAGGCGGCAGCCGTGCGGCCCAACGGGAATGCGCCACGTGTCCCCCGTGATTGGCGGCGCGGCAGGTGCGTCAGCCAATGGCGTGGCGACATGTGGCCCCGCCCGACACAGCTGTCGGCGGCCGCCGCCGCCACGTGCGCCCATGTGCGCGTACGGCCGCCGCCGCGCGGTGTTGCGTGCGCCACGCGCACATGGACCAGCCAATCCGGGGCCGCCACGTGGCGCGCCCCGGTCCACCGTGCACCGCGGCCCCCTCCGCGCCTGCCCGGCCTGCCCGCGCTGCCCGCGCACCCTCCCGTGCGCCGCGCGCCTTGCACCGGCCCAACCGCGTGCCGCCACGTGGCCCGCCGGTCCACCGTGCACCGGCGGCCCTTTCCGTGGACCGAGAGTGGCGCGCCGGCCCAATAAGGGCCTGCCACGTGTCCCCGGCCGGCCCAGCCCATGCACCATTTTGCGCAGAAAACTTCCGGGGGTCCGTTTTTGGGCATCCGGACTCCAAAATAAATAAGTAAATAGCCGTTTTCAAGCGTTTTTCCGCGCTGAATCCAAATACGGCCTCCGTTTGGCCCAAAACTTTCTCTAAAATTCGGCAAATACCTCCGAAGGCCAAACCAACAGTAAATACCACACTGTGTCCATACGTAGCATCCCTTTGATGCACTGTGGACCTAATACCCCAATGATAGGTGTTTCACACCAAGGATTCACGGAAAAAAACTATACGGAATCCTGGACCACTACAAACAGTCCTCTTGCCACGAAATTTTCACCTGAAAATATTCTTCCAGAAATTCTGATAAAAATACCACGGCGATCCTCGCGAAGTGTAGATGTCGATAGGCTCTTGAATTGTCGAATTCCGATGTCTGGATGAGGAGATAAAAATCCGCAAAGTGAGTGCTGTCCAGGAATCTCACAGCAAAACAGTGGCTCAGTAATGCCTCAAAAACCATGCCAAAAACCCAAATCTAGACAAAACACTCAACACAAAAGTAGAAGATATACCTCTCGTGAATCCAACGCCGCAAAAATCGCTGAAAAAGACTGTCGGGGTAGCTCTGTGGAATTTTTAGACCGAAATGCAGCGATAATGGGCCTCCAACTAAAACTCGTCGCACTGCGCTACCATGCCGGAAACGTCGTCGCCGAAGCTTCTAGAAAATCCGAGATTTCACCAGGAGATGCGCGACTCGAAGATCTACAACTTTTCTAAAGGGACCTTAGGCTGAGGAGCTCGGGAAAGGGGCGAAAAATCCCTCCCAAGCTCGGTATTTATAGGCCCAGCCAAAAAACAGCAACTTTCGGATTTTGGCCCAAAGAAATCGGGCGCCCGAAAAGTTTCGGGCTGCTACAGTAACGTGCCGGCCCGTTACTGTGCGCGCCCGAAACTCTCACGGGCCGCCACGTGTCCCTGGCCTGCTCCCCGCACCCGGCGCACGCTCCGCGACGAATCACGCGCTGCCACGCGTCCCGACCAGGCGACGTGCACCGCTGCGCCCGACCAATCACGGGGCGCCACGTGGCGCCCCCACGTCGCCCGGGTCAACGCACGTCGCGCGACGTGCGCGGCCGCGCCGCCGCCGGCTCCGGGTCGGGCACGCCTCCCGAGGCAGCCGCCTCAGCCGTGTGGACCGAGTGCAGCAGAACCCGCCAACCACACAACGCCACGTGTCCCCCGGTCTACCGTGCACCAGAGCCAAAAATTCGTGGACCGCGTGCACAACACCGCACCAACCACGAGATGCCACGTGGCCTAGCCTCGGTCCACCGTGCACCCCGCCAAGGCCCGTGGACCGCGCCTGCTGCGCCGGCCAACCGTAGCGCGCCACGTGGCCCGCGCCCGGTGCACGCGCGCCGCGGTGGACCGCGCGCCTCCGCCGCCGCCAACCACCGCGCTCCGCCGCCGCCGGCGCCTCTCCGGCCGCTGGAACAGTAACCCAAGCCTCGATTTCCGTGTTTTCGCGTCTGGGCTCCGAAAAATTCAAGTAAATAGTTCATTTCGCTCGTTTTCGCGCGCTGAATCCAAATCCGAGGTCCGTTCGGCCAAATTCCACTTCTAAAATTTCCCAAAAATTCCCGGAAGAGTAGACTTGATCCAATTTTCGTGCCGGGTCACATTCTTATCTCCAATAAGTGCGCAAACACCTCACACACCCAAAATGGACTTCCAGAAAAGAACACAAGCTCCAATTTCACCAGAAACTCAAATCTGGGGCCCGACACGCACCCACACACTCCCTGAAGCCTCCAAACCAACAGTAAACCCTAGAGTGGGGATTCGGGTCCTCACACTCAAACTCCGACGCTCCCACTAGGTCTACTAGAGGCAAAAAGGAAAAGAAGAGTGGTAAACAATAAAACTGCTGAAAAAGAAAACTACCACTACTATGCCTCTAAATGCATCAGTAACCAAATTATCCCGGTAACCCAATCTATCCACCAGTTAAAACTGGTACTGCCTACTACCACCCTCATCATCGGGCAAATAAAGCCGCGCCGATGTGATAGCAAAACTCCTACTGCCACCCTCATCATTGGGCAAGTAAAGACGCGCCGACATGATAGCAAAACTCCATCAATGTCTGACCCCCACGCTCCAGAGGGAAACTCGAGGGGAGCGACCCACACGAGAAAAGCATCACGGGCATATGAAGCCGCGCCGGTGTGATAACAAACTCAATCACCGTCACAAGTATCATAAAAGCAGGACTGGATCACGACTCTGATAAAAGTGGAAAAACTCATCCACTAAAGGGGAACTCGATCCCCAATCTGATGCATAAGTAACCATCCGGTCAACCGCCCAATATCCGCGGTCGCCGCGATACCCACTGTCAACAATCAAGCCCAAAAACCGACACTCGGTAAACCGCCCAATATCCGCGGTTACCGAAATTACCCACAATCACAATCATGTCCCACATCCGACATCCGGTCAACCGCCTACTATCCGCGGTAGTCGTAATAACCCCCAATCCAAAATCGGGTAAAATAATCTGTATCCGGTCAACCGCCTACTATCCGCTGTAGCCGCAAAACCCCACCACCCATAATCAAATACCACCTGTCCCCGACCCCAAGGTCCCGGCTACACTATCCCGTACCCCTGCTCAAACCCGAGCAACAAGATCCACCTGACTAAAGAATAAGGAGAAAGAAGCAAGCATGGTTTCTCCTAAGTCAAGTTCCAATATGATAGTGTAGCAATAAATAGTGGCCTATCTAGATGACCATACAAGCATGCATATGTCCTCATGAAAAATAAAAGAAAGTGTGACAAATAGTGGTTTCACCTGTGTATCAATTAATAGCTCCGCATGAATATAACCATCATGCTAAAATCATTATCCAACCATACATGTCTATAATCCACTAATTACCCTCACATAAATCATCCACCTATGCATATCCAAAATATCCTCAAGTGGTACCCTCCCACAAGACATTTTATATTATCACAACATGAAAGTAAATTCCACATGCAAGGTTAAATGCGAATATTATATCCATATAAACATGTATAAGTTCCAACCACTATCAGATTTCCACAATAGTATTTTCCATATGATAGGCTCACAATTTTTTTAATTTAAGCATGCATGTCCATTAGGTGATCATTCAATATGTCCAATATGGAGGTTCTCTCTACACATAGTGAGCAAGTCGGAAATTAAGGTATGCAACAACCACCTACCTCGATCGTGAAGCACGGATTCAAATGCTCCCACACTCCACGGAAACCTCGGTACACCGCAAAACTGCAACAATAATCCACACGAGGCACAATTAATTCTCAAATCCTCAATTTACCGCTGTCCACAAAACTAGCCAGAAAAAGGCTAAATTTCACCAGTGAGAAGACCTCAGAAAATTCCATAAAAATAACCGTTGCGATCCTCGCGGCGAGCCGATCGAAACGAGTACTTGCACGTCCAAATCCGACACCTGTAGGTCAAGAAATAATTAGAACATCGCCGTATGTCAAAACCTTCATGAACACAAGCCTGCAGGAACTCAGTCCCAAAAAATGCTTAATAATCACCTTCAAAGAGTCCTCCAAAAATTCCGATAAGAATACGGGTACGTTCCTAACGAAGCGTAGATGTCAATCGAGTCCTCACACGAGTCATTCCGAAGCCCGTAGACCGAGAAATCATAACAATACTCCTCCGCTGTCCAAATCCTCACAGCGGTACAAGGGGTCAAAACATACCTCGAAAATCATGCCAAAAACCCAAAATGAAGAAAAGTAAACAACACGTAAATCGAAGCCTTACCTCTTAGGAACACACTGTCGTAGAAATCGCCAAAAAATTCCACCTGGTTTGCGCACAGGAAATTTCCGACTGAACTGCGACGGAAATGGGCCGAAAAAGGGAAACGTCGAGGCGCACTGTAAAACCAAAATCGTCGCTGCCGAGCCTCCAAAAATCCAAGGGAGCCACCACAAGATCAAAAACATCGCGAGAAACAAGTTTCCTAAAGGTCTCTCCCTCTCAATCCCTCTCTAAGACTCGGAAAGAGCAGAAAAGGAGGGAGATGAGGGGTTTAAATAGCCCAGCCCAGCCCACATGGGCTTCCGGATTCGGGCGCCAGATTTGGGTGCCCGAATCCGGCCTAAGGCCCAACACTGTGCGCGCCTGAATCACCCCCGGCGCGCCAAGTCAGCGCGCCCTGCGCCCCGCGCGCCCAGTACACGCGCGCCCGCCAATCGCGGCGCGCCGCATGTCAACGTGGTCCACAGCGGGAACCGTGGGCCACGGTTCACGGCCGATCCGCCGGGTCACTACGCCCGCCAATGAGCGAGCGACACGTGGCCCGGTCTGTCCATCGTACGCCACGCCCGGCGCCCCTATCGTGCGTGCGTTGATCGGCCAATCCCTGAACGCCACGTGTCAGCGCCTACACTCGCTGCGCCCGGTGCACAAACCTGATGCACCCGCCGAATCCGAAGCCGCCACTTGTCTCCAGCGCGCCTAATAGGGAGCCGCCACGTGGCACACCCAACTCTGAACACTACGCCTGCCCACGCCCGCGCCCCCCGCGCTCTGCCGCCGGCACTGCCCCGGCCACCGAAACAGTAATTTTTGCCTCAAAATCCGTGTTTGCGCATCCGGGCTCCGAAAAATATAAGTAAATAGCCTATTTTCATCGTTTTCGCGTGCTGAATCCAAATCTGATGTCCGTTTTGCCCAATTCCGCTTCTAAAATTTGTGAAAGGCATCCAGAAAGGTATTCTTAATTCAAATTTTGCGCTAGGTCCAATCCTGAGGTCCGATTCGTGCGCAAACACCTCCAACACACAGCAAACGCCTCCGAAAGCTGCTAAACGCACTGCAGAAGCTCTGTTGATCCAATAGTAATTCTCTTGCGGAAATTTGGATCCTCACAATGGCGGATCTGTTGGCGAGCCCGGGTCGCAGTTTCGACCCCGGGGCGTGACAGATTAGAGTAGTATCAGAGCATAGGATGTAGGTCATTGTGGACTTAGAAACCGTAGGCTTGTGGTTGGACTTTAGGATGACTACGTTAGAGTCGTGACTTATAGCGAGAGTCCTGATTGAGTTTTATACCTCTCCTAAGGGACGGGATGAGTGATTGGCATGGTTATTCTCCTAAGCGATTAGGTTGGCTGCAGACAACATAATGCTATGGAATGGATGACATGTCCTAGACTCTCACTGGATTGGGTCAAGTGTTTGTTGTGTGTTGTCGTGCGGTTTTGTCGTGGTGAACGGTGTCTCCCCGACGTTGTGTTTCGGCCCGCGTACACCCGTCTTGGCAGAGGGGTCAGGTTAGGATGATTTGCGCCGGATACCCAGGTTGAGGTCAGAGAGCTCCGGACCCAGATGACAGGATTGTCAGTGGCATGCCAACGACGGAGTGAGCAGCCGGATAGGATGACACAGTTGTTGGAGCAATGGGCAGTGCTTCTCGTCGAGACCACCCCCGATGCAGTATCCCCTGTTGCAGTATTTCCAGTGGCGCCGATTGAGCAAGCAGCCCCTTCTGTGCTGATGAGTAGTGCCGAGGCACCGAGACGGGTTGGATAGCTGACAGTAGATGAGTTGTGGGACATCATTGATCTATTGAGCCAGTTCCGGCAATTTGACCTGCTCCAGTCCGTAGGATTGAGTTTGGAACCTTGGGAGGCAGAGTCATGGGCGGCGGTGATGGAGAGACTGTTGAGAGCCTCCTCGCGCCTGAGAGTTACACAGTCGCTGAACTACACGCTCCACGTTTAGTGAGACGAGGCGCATAGGATATATGTGTTTGGGAATGGATTGCGCCAGGATACCTTTTAGCTCATTCGGTCCCTCCGGTTACAGATTTTGGATGCCTCGATGGAGTAGGCGTTGCATATGGAGCGTGGCGCTGTAGTTCCTTTGGATTGGGATCTGCCGCCAAGGGCGGGTTCTGGATAGAGGCTCTCGACGTCAGGTGATGGAGGACAGATCAGTAGGCAGAGGCCTTTCCGATTCCTTTCCCCAGGGTCGTGGACTTTTGAGGGCGCCACAACAGTGGACCGTATTGCCGCAGGTATGTTTTTCATCGCAGCAGTCTGAGCAGAGCATTTTGCATTCTTTCTTGGACTAGAGGTATAGGTTCCTATTGGTGTTGTGCATGAGGAGGAGATTTGTGGATCATGGCTAGCACAGTTGAGGCTGTGGATTATACCGGCAGACTTGTTGGCCTTGCGGCAGCCCCAGACTTTGTCCGGGTGTTATGGATTGGTAGGCACGGTAGCATGCATGGATGGACAGCGGGGAGAGGACTGTGACCTTTGGCGAGCCGAACAAGGGGTCTATACCTACAGAGGCAGTTTGAGTACACTGTATGCAGTGACAGTTTCCTCGACGATAGATAGTCAGATGATGAGCCCAGGATATATTGCCCTTTTAGCGATAGTGTTAGAGATGCCTACGATGGCACCGGGACTCAAGGGTGCCCCTATTGCCCGCGAGTTTTTGGGTGTGAGTCCACCAGAGTTGATGATGATGCCGCCGAACAGGGAGATGAGTTGCGATTGACGTGGTGCTGGGAATCGCGCCGATCTCGAAGGCACCTTATTGGATGGCACCAATAAAGCTGAGAGAGCTGAGGGCACAGTTATTAGAACTGATGGATGAAGGGTTGTTAGACCCAAAGTCTCACCTTGGGGAGCACCTTCATTACTGTAGAGAAGACAGTGGATAATTTTGCCTGTCAGCAGAGATTGACTTACAATGACAATGACGCCTGCCAGCGGCCTTGGATGTGTGCGGATGCCTTGGACAAGACAGCGGTGCTGAGCTTGAGCCTGATGATCGCACGACAAACGCCACTCTTGGAGCTGTTGAGATGGTTAGGGCTAGAGGATATGTCCCTAGGAGTCGCGGTTAGATTATAGCCTTCGTTTGTTCAGCCACAGCAAGAACAACTTCAACACTTCTCTTCCTTTTTCATGTCTATACATCGAGGATCGCGAACGGGCTAAAAACTTTGAAAGGCTGCTCTAGAAATGGAGACAGTTGCGGAGCCTGTTCTTGTTTGATTGGGGTGAAGGCACTGGCCTTTTGAAATTTTTTGACCTTTCGTTGTTGTTGGCGGTTTTCTAAATTAAGAGTTGGGGTTGATGATGTTCCTGATGTTGGGCTTTTTCCTTTCTTATTTGGTTGTGTGGGTGTGGTCTGGATCGTCCTAGCTGAGATTTGTAGTGTGTTTGGATCAGTGGTTACTGAATTGCTTCTTCTTTCCCCCGTGACTTGTTGGAGTCCCTGATGTTTTTTCCACGTCTCAGCTCAGAGGTGATATGTTTTGGACCCCCCGCCCGTGTTTGACTCACTCCACTTGAGATATGTGAGTATTTGGAGTACAAAAGACACCCGTTGCAAATTCTGGCTTGTGAGATGAGAGAATTGCGCAACCAGGCCATGTTGTACTTGTTGTTGCTGAGAAGTAATCACGGGGAGCGAGTAGCAACTGTAGAGCTGGAGACGGTGTTGATGGATACCCAACTTGCTGTTTGAGACTCCCGTTGAGGTTTGCTAGTTTCGAGGACAAAACTTTCTTTTAGTGGGGGAGGATGCGATAATCCTGATCATCGCGGTGGTTATGCGGTGTGATCAGTGGCTTCTAGAGGCCTATGATGTGTGATTGTGATGGTTGTGCGCAGACCGGACCACATGATTAAACTCGGCGCGAAACTTGGATCAAGATTACCTATTTGGATGCCTTTGATAGATTTTAGAAGTGGATTTTGGCAAAACAGACATCGGATTTGGACTCAGCGCACGAAAACGCTGAAAAATGACTATTTACTCATATTTTCTGAGTCCGGATGCACGAAAACAGGCAACCAAAAGTTTCTGGTGTTTTCGGGTGCATGGGGGAGCCGTGGATCGGCGGGCCATGTGGCGGATTCCCATTGGCGCGCTGTGGACGCATGGTGGCACTAGATTGCGGGCGCATCTGGTGTGGTCCACGCGGGTGGCGCAGGCAGGTGCGCGGGCGGCGCAGGCAGCCGGGCAAGTGTGGGCGCGAGCGACGTGCGAAAAGGCCCGCGACGTGTCGTGCTCCCATTGGCTAGCACGACCGCCTATCGGGAGCCGACGAGTGGCGGCGATCCCACACCTGGGCGGTTTGGCGCGGCAGTCACATGCGCACCGCGTGGCAGGTCCACTGCGCGCTCGCGGCCCGGCCCGTTACTGTAGGAAGGGGTAGTAGCAGTCCTCTGTTTTCTTCTCCAATGGCTTTTAAGTGAGATTTCTTCCTCCATTTTTACTCTTTTGCTTGAGATTTTTCAGAGGGACTTTTACTAGAGGTTCATCTACTTTTCCACTACAACACTAGATTTTTGAGAGATTTTTGAAGGCTCTTTGATCATCTTCTTCATCAACCTTTGAGGACATTAACACTGCTGCATTCACAGCCCACTCCGTCACGTTTCAGTGCAAAAATTTCACAGAGCTAACCAAAGAAAGTTTTGACCTAATCTTTGGTTCTGCGTTTTTACAAGAGGTAGGCCTACAACTTTACTATTCAACTCTCTCCTTAGATCGTGAGATTTTGCAGAGTTTTTAAGCCATCTTTGGGACCCTTTGTTTCAGCCTGGGATTATGAACAGTCATCAGTGTTTTGGCTGCTCTGGACTGTAGGATGGAAGATTTGGGATGATTTTTGTGGAAAAATTTTCAGGACTCGTAGATCTACAATATTGGTATGTATTATTTCCCCTAAATTTGAGATTTTCTTGGAGTATATTTATCATCTTTGGAACTCTTGTGTTCTGGTTTAAGAATTGGACTGTTAAGACTGAGTTTTGGATAGTCTAAAGTATTTATGTAATTTCTCAGGGATCTGTGCTTGGATATTGGTGTTCTTTGGCTCGATTTGCCTCTACTCTCGGAGAGAAATCCATTGGTACCTTGCTTGCAGAATTCGGAGCGCATTTGACAGGGTAAGATTATTGATCTTCTCAGCTCTATTTTAGGGATTACAACAATGCAGATTTTGGATGCCCCTTTGAGCATTGGGCCTTGGTTTGAGGATAACTTTGAGAATATTGGGTCTTTTTCAGAACTTCAAGTTGGGACATCTTCTTAAATTCAAGGTGAGCAAGTTCTCTTTTGTGAGATGTGGATAATTCCCCGTGGAAAGGCCTCTAATTAAGCTTGGAAGTGCAAGCTATGTTTATGTCAACATTTTGGGACAGCATGTAATATTTTGTTATTTTATTTATTAAAAGAAATTTGTGAGGGATTTTTGAGGACTGGCAGATGTCTTATGATTGAGGACACTTTATGTTTGCGGCTGGGAGCTTCAATTTGAGGTATTTAATGCTATGGGAGCGTTTTATTTAGCATTGTTATACTTGCTGAAATTCTGGAATTGAACCGCGCAACGTGCGTTGTTTCGGTGATTACACCGAATCCGAGTGGTGGATTTGAATGATTTTCATGGCATTGGACTCCTGAGAGGCCGAGGCTTCTACAAGGCAAATTTCTGCTTGATCGGGCAGCGGATCGTTAAGTTTCATGTGGGTTGATTTGGTCTCTAAAATTGGCGGACTGCTCTGTAACTCTATTTTTTAGTAAGCATGCGTGTTAAATGTACAATTTGTATGATTGGAATTTAAGCATGAGTAATGTTCTAAGTTATGATAGAGAGCTTCATATTGAGATAAACCATGCTTATGATTGTGAGCCTGCATGCTAAGTTGAATCATGCTTATGTTAGAGTTAGTAGTTTAATCAGTGCTCTTAACAATGATTCTATGGGAACTTTGACCTAACACCATGTCACATATTGCATGTGTAAACCAGACTAGTAGAGAATCCTCACTTGGGCTAGGTTCTTTTATGCTTTAGACATCCACACTTTACATCCTTATTCCCTGGATATAGTGTTTTCCTCGCCCGGATAGTGGGTCGAGTGGTCGGAATTTCTTTTAGTGTACGATGCATATTACACTCGTGCTTGGGGCCGAGTGGAGTCTGGTAGCTGTGGCTAGTCTTGTACTAGTGTTGAGAGCCGTTTGGGTAAACGGTGGTCCCGGATCGTCGGATTTTCTCCGATCTTTTCGTTGTCACTGTGTTCGTGGTAGTAATGTACCGGTGATAGCAGGACCTTGAATCCAGAATCTTTTTGGACACACATGATTTTAGTCAACCAATATTTTCCTTATAAATATCAAAGGATCGCCAAAGTGTAGTAACCCAGATTCCCGTGTAGCTTTTCCCCTGTTTCGGGGTGTTGAACACCTGTTATTGGTGTGTCGGGCCCATAACACGTCAAAGGGATGTGTTGGATGGACTAAGAGAGGGTTTGGGTTAGAGCCTATCTTTCGGCTGTGTTTGCCAAATTTTAGAAGTGGTTTCAGGCTGATTGGAGGCCATATCTGGATTCAGCGTAGAAAAATGCTTGAAAACGGCTATTTACTTGTATTTTTCTGAGTCCGGACGTTCAAAAACGGACACCCAGAAGTTTTCTGTGCAAAATGGTGCATGGGGGGAGCCGTGGACCGGCCTAGGACACGTGGCGGGCCGTGATTGGGCCGGCGCACGCTGTCCGGTCCACGGAGGAGGGCGCTGGTGCACGGTGGACCGGCGGGGACATGTGGCAACCGCCCATTAGCGGGTCTGCGCTGCGCGGTCCATGGGGTAGCGCGGCTGGCGCATGGACCAGGGCGCGCCACATGGCGGCCCCGGATTTGACGGCCCATGCGCGCGCGGTGCACGCGCAAGCGCGCGCATGCGGCCGTACACAGGCGGCGCACAGGCGGCGCGCAGGCGCCGGCTGGCGTGCCCGGCGGGGCAGCGCACGCGCCGCGCCACGTGGCGCCGCGCTAGCGGCTGGCGCCGAGCCGGTGCGGGACACGTGGCGGTGCCCGATTCGCGGGCGCCGCTGTCCGCTGTTATGCGGACACGTGTCGCGCCCAGATTAATTCGGGCGCGGGCCGGGCCGGGCTTTTGGGCAGCACTATGCAGGCCCGAAAGTTTCGGGCGCCCGATTCCTGGGACACAGAGGGAATTTTTCCAATTGTTGATTTGGGCCTATAAATACCTCGACCTTCCTCTCTCTCTCCTTTTTTCGAAGCATGGAGAGAGAATGGGAGGGAGTGATCTATATGAAAGTTGTTCCTCTAGTTGTTTTTCATCCCGTGGTGGATTTTCAAAATTTTTGGAGGCTCGGCGACGACGATCACGATTTTACAGTGCGCCTCGGTTTTTCCCCCATTTCAACCCATTACCGTCGCATTTCGGTCAAAAAATCACTGTGAGAAAACCAGGAGGAATATTTGGGCAATTTCTGTGACAGCGCGTTCCTAAGAGGTAAGGCTTTGATTTTTGTGACGATTACTTTGCCCTATTTCGCACTTTTGGCACGATTCCCGAGGCATTTTTGACCTCTCTTTTTCTGTGATGAATTATGGACAGTACTAACTTGTTCGATTTATATCTTGACATAGGAGCATCGGATCAAGCCGTATAAGCTCTCGTTTTTTATCTACTCGTCGCAAGGAACGCAACCGTATTTTTTTTGGATATTTTGGAGCACAGTACAGAGGTGAAAACTCCTCTTTTTCCGTGCTATTTGGAAAACAGCAAATGCTATATTTTTGGGCTTTGTATTTACACCGGGTGCGTTGATCTGTACAGTTGGGCACTGTTTTCGGCGGATTGCGGCGTTAGAGGACTGTGGACAGCGAGGAGGCTTTTTGGGTGTGGATTGCGTTTTTCGAGGTGGGTGGTTGTTGCTTACCTCACTTTTGACTATCTCATTAGGAGTATTAGAGATCCCCTATTTTAAAAGTGACAATCGCTATTCTAATTGAGAATTGCATGTGTAGACTCCACAAATTATGTGACAGCTCATCTATGTTAAATTTGGGACACTGTTGTTAGATCAAATGTTATATCGCCACCTCGCATGTAAATGATTTATCATATTGGGACATCCAAAATTATTCTTTTAAAAAGTTAGTGTAACATGTTTTCTTCAGTTTTAAAACGAGGACAATTGCATGCTTCTATGGACATCTAGTTAGGCCACTATTTATTGCTACACTATCATATTGGGACTTGCCTTAGGAGAAACCATGTTTAGTTGTTCTCCTTTTTATTCAGATGCATGTTGCTCGAGTTAGAGCAGGAGTTTGGGATAGTGTTGTCACGCCCCGGGGTCGAACTGCGACCCGGGCTCGCCAACAGATCCGCCATCTGTACGGAAACTGCCGTACAGACGAAGCGTCTACCCTGCAAAAGATCTAAAGCTACATATGTATCAGAGCTGTAAATAGAACTAGTAGCTTACAAAAACACTGAACAACTGAAAACAAATAAAGTTCCACTAATAATATCCTTAATACAAGTCTCTCAAAAGAAATATGAAATACCGACCTCACCCTCTTAGTACAGAAGTGGAACATAAACTAACAGGGTACATCTACCTCTGACTCTCAATACTGGTAAGGAACTAATCGGCTGCGTCCTCACCTGATATGCTGTCTCCGCACGAACAAGCCGGAACAGCTGCATCAACCTGTCATCGCAGCGGGTGTGAGATCTACTGCAGAAGGCAGATCTCAGTGGGTACCGTCCCAATATCCACGGTATGCCCACTAAGTCTACAGGAGGCAAAACAGATAGATATGCAGATAGATAGATAGATAGATAGATAGATAAGCTGAAAGAAAGCTACAGCTATAATAACTCAATCAATAACATGATATGTGACCACCCGCTCATATCTCCCAATCTCGATGACTGCCAATATTGGCGCAGTCCAGCCTGCGCCTGTCGTCTAGGAACGCTCCTGCCCACTACTACGCATCCACAAGAGGAAGGGATTTACGTGGGGCGTTCTAAATCGACTGTCTCAATCTCAATCAAGAGTCCACCTGGTAACTCGGCCAGGGGCACGCAACCACCTGGTAACTCGGCCAGGGGCATGTAACCACCTGGTAACTCGGCCAGGGGCATGCAACCATCTGGTGACTCGGCCAGGGCATGCAACCATCTGGTAACTCGGCCAGGGCATGCAACCATCTGGTAACTCGGCCAGGGCATGCAACCACCTGGTAACTCGACCAGGGCATGCATCCACCTGGTAACTCGGCCAGGGGCATGCAACCATCTGGTAGCTCGGCCAGGGCATGCAACCATCTGGTAACTCGGCCAGGGCATGCAACCATCTGGTAACTCGGCCAGGGCATGCAACCATCTGCCATCTGGTAACTCGGCCAGGGCATGCAACCATCTGGTAACTCGGCCAGGGCATGCAACCACTTGGTAACTCGGCCAGGGCATGCATCCACCTGGTAACTCGGCCAGGGGCGTGCAACCATCTGGTAACTCGGCCAGGGCATGCAACCATCTGGTAACTCGGCCAGGGCATGCAACCATCTGGTAACTCGGCCAGGGCATGCAACCATCTGGTAACTCGGCCAGGGCATGCACACATCTACGCATCCGGAGCGTGACCCGAGGGGGGGGGGGGGCGACCCCAACGAGTATCAAGCATCTCATCTGTCTCAAAAAGCGGCCTATGCAGGCTATGGTTCACGATCAAACAGATCGGCAACTCGGTGCTCGAAGCACAACTCAGTCGGAATAAGACTCCGCGACTAAACAGGAAATGCCCAAATCCTCACATAATCTGTCGGAGAACCCTCTACGACTCGATCTGCCAGTACCACAAAACTCTCATAGCTAAGTGGGAAAAACCACCTCCACTATCAAATCAGAGGTACATGACTCATGATCTAGAATAATCTCATCAGAAGCTCTAAACTCAAATACTATAACTTATCCCAAGGTTCGAAAAGAGACCCTTCGGCCCCCAGGCACGAGGTCAGAAACACCCTGAACCAAAGCCATAACCCTGGCGAATTCCTGATTTAAAACCGCCTTTAAAGAAAGCTGCTTTTCCTTAAAACGGATTTTTCTCGATTTTCGAAACGATCAGAGTGCAAAATAAATGCCAAAAGAACATGCAGTCTAGTGTCATATAGGATCAGGAATCTACTAAACATAATCTGGGGTTCCCACGAATTTTACAGAAAATTCCAGGCAACTATCAGATTAAAACTGTGAAAATAGCATGATTATTATAATCAAATTGCATTCAATAGCTTTTAAGGGCATTCTATACATTTCGGAGAAATTCCAACCCACCTGGAACGCATTCCGCAGGCAATTGCTGAAGTCGGTGAAGTGCCGGAACCCCGAACTGGTGAAACCTCGAAAATCGTGCCACGCGGGCGCACACTGCCGCGAATCCGGAAAAATCCCTGGTAGCTCAAAAAAATCCTTGAGTCAATACAAAATTCCGACAAAAGTTTCTCCTGTACACCCTATGCAACCCCTCTGTACTCCCAACACACTCCAGCATACAAAAGATTAAAGCTCACCAAAACACAATTTACATAAGTCCATCAGCACCCAAACAATTCCAAAAGCACACCTTCACACAGCACACTCCAAAAATCCCCCAAAGCTAACACATGTCCATCTGTAGTCACTAGGTGCTCACAATACACAAAAGTCCTAATACACCTCTCCAACATTAAGTTCACTTGCACAAAATAATTCAAGATCACATATACATAATTCTCTTAAGTCCACCCACACACACCCTGCTTCCATAAAAACTCCCACAGCACAAAACTCCATTAGCATACCAATTAGTAAAGTCCAAACATACAACTCCCTAAATTCACCCTTACACACAACCAACTTACACAATTAATCCAATTAATCTGAGGGTGATCCACGTGCCGCCACTGCCGGTCTCAAAAGCCCGCGCGGCACCAAGCTCGCCGTGTGCACCGAAGATACTGCACCAACACAGAGAGAGAAAGAGGAAACCAAAGTTAGCAAAGCTCTGCCACAATGCACGCGTCCGTCGAAAACGCCCCGCGCCGCGCGAGGAATTTCCTGCGCACCCGTTGCTGCGCACCGGCCAGCCGCAGCCCGCAAGCTCCCGCGCTGGCCGCCTGCCGCGCGGGGCCCAAACGCTGCCGCGCGCGCGGCCCTGGCACGTGCTGCCCGGCTGGCAGCGCGCGGTGCCCAGGCGCGCCCGCGTGCAGCGCGGCGCCCTGGTGCGCCCGCACGCTGCGCGCGGCGCCCAGGCGCGCCCGCATGCAGCGCGGCGCCCTGGCGCGCCCGCATGCAGCGTGCGGCGCCCAGGCGCGCCCGCATGCAGCGCGGCGCCCTGGTGCGCCCGCACGCAGCGTGCCTGCGCGTAGGCGCTGCGCGGGGCGCCAATGCGCGCCCGCGCAGCCGCGCACGCCGGCCGCGCGACCCTGCTCCCGCGCGGCCACCGTCTCCCACCTCCCGAAGCCGCTCCAACTGGGGATAAAACAGCCTCCAACAAAAAACCCAAGCTTCTTCTCTCAAACAACAAAAAAACTGCAAAGCATTACCTTGAAGGGAGGTCGACGCGCGCGCTCCACACGCCCACCGGACCTCTAAGAGGAAGTCCAACCTCAACCACACTCAAAAAGAACTCACTTTCCCTTTCCCTCATCTTCTTCCATCTTCATCTCTTACTTCTTTCTCTCCCTTTTTCTCCTCTCTTTCTTTCCTCTGCTTTCACCCATTTCCTCTGCTTCACAAGTGAAGGGGATGATGACGTGGAGGCAAAATTAATTAGGGGAGGCATGTAGCAGAGGTGGTAGTTGGCTAAAAACCATTAAATGCACCTAGCCTCATTAATGCTCCACTACAAAAAAAAATACCAACTCACCCCTTAAATCCAATCCCATTCATTTCTTTCTTTCTCTACCTTGATCCTCACAGACAACACACCTAATTTAAATAAATAATTAATTAATTATTCTAAATTAGGCCAATTCCAAGTCACTTTTTGCCCTCGGAGCTTCCGCACCAGCCCGGAACCTCCCAAACTCCGCTGTAATTTGAAAATACACATGCTCAAAGCTTTCTCTCCTCAAAAAGCTCAACCGTGGAGTCGGTGTGCTCAAACAAAAAACCGGCTCTAAAACTGCCAACTCCAACTCACTTTTTGTCCTCGGGTCTTCCGCGTCAGTCCGGAACCTCCCGAACTTCGCTGTAAACATGAACTACACCTGTTCCAAGTGTTCCCAAAATTTCTGCACTCCACTGTGAAGTCGAGGCTTCCCTGAAACCGGTCCTCTAACGGCGGACAAGCCCGAAAAACTCCGATTCAAGCTGGGGCTTCCGCGTTGATCCGAATCAACCCGAACTCATCTGTAAATACATACGGAACACGCCCGAGGCAATTTCCTCTGCACCACGCCATCTAGCGAGGTCGGCGCACCATCCGAATTCCCAGTACTCTACAAGTGTAGTTGAGGCCATTGAGTCTGGGACAGGTTAGACTCGATTATGGATTGTGGGGCATTGTGGTAACCGCGGACATTAGGCGGTTAGCCAGATGTTGATTACTTTATCAGATTTTGGACTTGTGGGGTGTTGCGGCGACCGCGGACATTGGGCGGTTGACCGGATATTTACTTATGCATCAGATTGGGTATCAGATTTCTCTAGTGGATGGAGTTTCCCACTTATTGAGTATTATTGCACCAGATTGGGGATCGGGGTTTTATTAGTGGACGGAGTTTCCCACTTTGGTCATAGTCTTGATCCAGTCCTGCTATATTGAGATATGTGTGACAGTTACTTTGCTCGTGTGGGTCGCTCCCCTCGAATGCCACTCCGGAGTAGGCTTTAGACCGTGACGAGTACCGGTCCATCTGATTGGGATTTCGAGCCTTGTGTGCTAGTCCCTTGGGATTTCGAGCCTTGTGTGCTGGTCTCCTACTGAGTTCTTGAGTTCGACAGCAGAGCAGGCAGTACCAGTTTTACTGGTGACTAGATTGGGTTTATTTAGACAGATACTGTTTTCTGATGCATTCATACAGTCATTCCTTTCGATACTGCATTTAGAGGCATAGTAGTAGCAGTTTCCTTTTATCAGTAGCCTTTACAGCTTACTACTGTTCTTTCCCTTTTTGCCTCTAGTAGTCCTAGTGGGTCCGTCAGAGTGTGAGGTTTTACCCACTATGGGAGGCTATTGGTTTATCTAGTAGTTCTCACCCCCCATAGTTGTTTTCTGTCTCTTCCCCTTTGTTTTGCAGAGTCATCTGCGGGAGCTGGCCATCAGTGGGGGATCGAGGTAAGAGGATAGCGGACTAGCTAGATCATCTGCCCCGACCGTGAGAGTAGCTGGACTTTTATTGTACCCCTTTTTGTATCTTAGGCTGTAGCACTTTACTTTTGTGTCTGGCTTTAGCCAGCTGGTTGTATTTATTTCAGTGAGCTGAGAGTTTATTGTATTATTACAGCTTGTATCTTATTTCCAGTCTGAGATTATTATGTAGTTCTTTTTAGTTCAGCTCTGTATTATGCTCTTTTATCGTATCTCTTATATCTGAGCAGGTTACCAGCGCTTCGTGTACATGAAAAATTCTGTGTGCACGGCGGATCTGTTGGCGAGCCCGGGTTCTCGTTTACACCCGGGGCGTGACACGAAGTCTGTTTTTGTCTGATTGGGTGAAGGCATTAGCCCTTCGGGGTTTGGCAATGAAACTTGTTTCCTAAATGATTTTTCCTAGAAGAGCTAAAATTCATTAAAATAGATTTTTCTTAAATCAAGACAGTTTTACAAAAAGGTAACTACTTTTAGTCCTCACCCCGAGTGGGTTCGAGTGGAAATAGTTTTCAGTAATAAATCACCTTTTCATGTAAACTTCCTCACCCGAGAGGGTTCGAGTGATCTGGGTTCTAAGGGTTATTTTCTTCTTTGGGTCGAGAACAATGAGAGGCTATACCTAGAGCCTGTTCTTGTATGATTTGGGTTGTAGGTTCTAGTCTTTCGGTGTCGGACCCGTCGTTGTCGTCGGCTGTGGAGTGTCTCCAGCCAGTGAGTTATAGCATGTTGAGTTTGATGTCCTGTTTTGGGAGCTGTTGGGTTGATGGTGGTCCCAGCTGTTGAGTACTTCCGACTAGTGGGTAGTGTTGTGAGTTGGACAGTGTCGATCTGATTGATCGTGGTTTTGTACTATAGCCTGCATGAGCCATATTGAGCTCGACAGAGATGCGTAGATACTTTCCTCGGTGGGGTCCCTCCCCTCGAGTGCCGCTTCGGAGCTAGGCCTGTTACTTATCTTTCACAGCTTGTCGACGCAGTCCGAGTGGGACCGCCTACGTAAGTCCTGACCCAGTGCGGGTATGTGGTTGTAGGTAGGCGCAGGTTTGACTGGACCCTATGTTGCAGTCAGTTTGATTGGATTGATCCGGTATACTGGGATAGAGTCGATGGATCATTTTCATCTGTATCACCCTTTGAGCATAGTAGATAGAGGCATGGTAGCTGTAGAGTTATTTCCAGCAATTTATTCTTTTTAGTATTTCTATTATCATATACCTCTAGTAGACTTAGTGGGCAGACCGTTGGTCTTAGAGACAGTACCCACTAAGAACTATGTGTTGGTGTAGTTCTCACACCCTCTATCGGTGACAGTTTTTGCAGAGGTTTACCCTTCCGAACCTACTCTAGCTGGCTTGACGGACCGAGAACAGGGAGTCACGAGATAGATCCCTACCAGTGTAGTTCATCTTGGTGAGATAGATGTACCATCCCGGATTGTGGGATTTCATTGTAAACTGATGTATTATTATTTTAGTTTTCCCTCCTTTTGGATTCATAGATGTTGTTTAGGTGGATTTTTATTTGTACTATTCCTATGGATCAGACTTTGTATTATTTATATTGGGAGATGGATATTGTACCTTTATTCCAGTTGTACAGTGGTTTGGATTTTTATAATACAGCAGTTTATTTCCCACTCTGATATCTTTTTAGCTGTATTAGTGTCTTTCGCAGATTGGACGATGCGCCTATGCGGGGTTTCCCGTATGGGCGGCGGATCTGTTGGAGAGCCCGGGTCGCAGTTTCAACCTCGGGGCATGATAAGTACCCACAACAGCAGTAGTACCAATAGTACCAGCAACGACAACAATACCCACTGCAGCAGCAGTATCAGCAACAACGATAAGATAGGTGTGTTATCTGCGGTGGGCCGCATTCACCGTCGCAGTGTGACCAGAGGCAGGGACGGTGCTTCCTATGCGGAGATTCAGGACATATTCGGGCATTATGCCCACGAGCAGTCTTGTCGGTACAAGTGTTCGCTTTGGCCCCGCCATTGCCCCTTCATGAAGCAGGAATTCCTTCGATTTACCGCCATGCAGATAGGGCTACAACGTTGAGGCAAACGGAGCAGCGACCTCCAGCACCCTATGGGCGGATTTACGCAGCCCAGGTGGAGGACACCATGGCAGCGTAAATATTAGTAGAGCATTTACACCTCTGCATGGACTAGAGATAGGATTATTGCCATATTGCCACATGCATTAGTGGTTTAGATTCCCGATCATATCTTGCATGTAGAGGAGGGTTGTGGAGTATGTCCAGTGTAGTTGAGACCATGAATTATACCGGCAGACGTGATGGTTTGGCGGCAGCTCCAAGACTTTGACCGAGTGCTTAGGATGGATTGGTTGGCGTGGTATCTTGCGACGATGGATTGCGGAGTGAGGACGGTGACCTTTCTGCGAGCTGAACAGGAGGAGTTCATTTACAAAGGTTGTCGAAATACCCTTTTCGCAGTGATAGTTTCAGCGACAAAGGACAGGCAAATGCTATAAGCAGGAGAACAGTGCAGAGCTAGAGTTTGATGGCCACGCGGCAAGTGCCACTAGCGGAGCTGATGAGACGATTAGGGCTAGAAGTCGTGTCCCTAGGGGTCTTGTTTAGATTGTAGTCTGATGGGCAGGATTTGAGAGTGTTAGCCACAGCAGGAACAACGTCAGCAACATCTCCCTTTTTCACTTTTTATGCCGAGACTTCGCGAACGGACCAAAAACTTCGAATGGCCGTTCCAGAATTGGAGACTGTGCCGAAGCCTGTTATTGTTTGATTGGGGTGAAGGCACTGGCCTTTCGAGATTTTCAGACTTTTCGCTATATTCGACAATTTTCTAAACTGAGAGTTGGGGTTGATGATGTTCCTGAGGTTGGGCTCCTTCCTTTCGTGGTTGGTTGTGTGCGTGATCGGTTTCTTGGTTGTGGTATGTTGATTTTCGAGAATGAAACTTTCTTTTAGTAGGGGAGGATATGGTGACCCGAAACCCTGGGATGCTTAGCAACGTGGTCAGTGGCTTTGAGACACCTATTTTTGTGTGCCAAGTGCATTTACGCATCAAATGGACGCGAGAAACGGACTTAGCATGAAAAATCGTGAAAAAATATTATTTTTGTGTTTTGGGCAAGTTTTAGGCACCCAGAAGATGGATCCGGGCGCCCGAAAGCTGGAGTACTATAGCCGCTGGACCAGGCCGCCTTTCCACGCGTCGCGCCGCGATTAGCGCAGGTGAAGCAACGTGGCGTAGCGCCATTGGCCGGGCGTGTGGGCGCGGTAGACCCGGCGCAATTAGCATCGTGTGCACCCCGCCGTGCACCACGCCTTTCTATGTGGCGGGCGCCTATTAGCTGGCGCCAACCACTGGTCAAGGCGAGGACGCGTGGCGCACTGCGCGCGGTTCGGGCGCTGCGCGGATGCTTGCCACATGTCCGAACGCGGCACTATGGATTTCGGGCACCCGAATGTTGGCCCTCAACCCGAAAGTTTTGAAATTTTTTGATTTTCTATAAATAGTCCCCTTCCTCCTTCTCTAGTTTTTTTTGCAATCTACTTGGAGCCCCCATTTGCTGAGAGGATGCCCCACAAGTCCCATACAGTTCAAAGGATTCTTGGAGATATTTGAAAATCGTTTCATCATATTCTTCCCCAACTCCACGAGCTTCGACGTTCTATCGACTGCGGTCTTTTCCGTCGACGTTTTGTCCGAGAACTCCCCTGAGCTAACCCCTTGGAGGTTTTGGCTGATTTTTGGTTTGGGATTTTCATGAGAGCGTGGAGTTTTTGTGCATTTTTTCGGCTGTTTGTTGGCGGATTTGAAAGTTTAAGGTCTCGATCGCCATCTAGACTTCAAGAGGAACGCAACTATACCCTTCCTTGGGATTTTTGAAGGTATTTCGAAGATGAACATTTCTTGTTTTTGGAGCTCTACGACAAAACTGAGGTGCTGGATTTTGTGATTGAAACTCATCGTGGTGTTTGGTTGTGTTTCAGCTTTTGCGGGGAGTTTGGTATTTCTCGAAGAATGTAAAAGTTGGAGCACTTTCTTACGATCAAGGTGAGCATCTTCCTTTTGGTTCCGGATGAAAATTATGTATGGATTGGTTTCTACACTCCGTTGACGGGCGTGCTAATTTTTGCTTGGGACTGTTTGGGCAGCACTTGGTGTTTTGACCTTCGCCGATTATCCGAAAGGAGTTTTTGGGAGTTTCTTGGTTTGTTGGAATCGTGGGAGCCTAAGGAACGTGCACGTCCAGTTTCAGCCCGATCGGACTCCGGATCGACGTGTACCAGGTGGGTTGGATTTCTTCCAAAAGCAGTGGACTCCCCAGTACATCTATTTTCGTAGGATTTGCATGTTAGATATTGCACCTTCATGCTTTTTTATCTGCTAAACATGTGATTGTTTGGAGATAGACATTGTATCTTTTGTTTATATCTGTTGAACATGGGATTGTTTAGAGATATATATTGGTGGGACCTCGAACTCAGGGCACTTTTATACATTCTTGTTTTCGGTAACCTAATATTTTCTCTCCAAATTATGAAGGGTCCCCGGAATCTGTTCTTGTTTGATTAAGGTGAAGGCACTATACCTTTTGAGGTTTGGAAAATAAAACTTATTTCACATTGGTTTCCTGAAAACTAAAAGCCTATAAAAATGGGCTCCTTTAGACCAAAATGATTTTTTTTTTTTAAATAACTAGTTTTGAGTAAACATGGTTTTTGGAAAAATTGTCATTCTTTTTATAAAATCCCGATCTGGATTCGAGGGACTCCCCGTATATTCGTATCTGTGAGACTGAATAATGATCAGAGTATGTAGTACTGTTGAGAACATTTGACTAGCACCCCCGCCATATGATGCATGTTGAGCCGTAGACCCTAGAAAACTCTCAACAAGGGTAATATATGTTTATATTCGAGACTCTTTGTGTAAAGTACCGGATTTTCGACACATAAATAAATGTAAATGAAAATGGTATGAAATACTATTGTTATGAAAGTAGGGAAGTAAAGAATATTTGGACGTGAGTTGGGCCCAAATCGGGTTAAAATGGAGAGATCTAAAAATTTATTGGAGAAAGGGGGCCGAGATTTTTAGTGGAAAACTCTCAGTGTCGGAAAATTCCGAGAAAATTACGGGAGCCCCGTAAATAGGTTTCAAGGCCACAGAAAAAGTTTTGCGTTGATTGGATGCCGGATAGTGAGAACGGGCTCCGCCAACAGTGTCAAAAAATTCTGAGAAAATTACGGGAGCTTCGTAATTATGTTTTAAGGTCACAGTAAAAATTTCGTGTTGACCGGATATCCGGATTGCGAGAACGGGGTCTGCCAGTGATTCTGGGTACAGCGGGACTTTTGGTGGCCCAGAAATGGCCCAAACTGAAAATTTAAAATTTTTTGTGGTAAATTAAGCTGAAACGAAGCCGTCTGTCAAATTTGGACGGAAACGGACGAAAAACGGACAGAAAACGAGACAAAAACGGATTTCCAAGGCGCGCGGCGCGCTGCGCAATGCGCACAGCTGGCGCGCACAGATGCGCGGGACGCGCGCGCAGTGTGGCGTGGGGGACGCCGCCTGGACCCGGTGCGCGCCCCCTTCGTGGTGGACCGCCACCCGGCGGTTCCCCATTGGGCGGTCCCGTGGACCCGGTCCACGGACCACCCTCCTTCATTTTCTTCTTCTTTTTCTTTTCTTCTTCTTCCTTCTCCCCCGCAGACCTTCCCTCCTCTCTGTTCTCTTCTTCTTCTCCAACCGAGCTTCTTCTCCAACCGAGCATAGAGAGAGAAAGAGAGAGAGAGAGAGAGAGAAAGAAAGAAAGAAAATTTCGTGAGATGGGTCTTTCCAGTGAGTTTAGTGTTCTGTTGTGGGTCGATCCTGGCTGTGGAGTATCTCCAGCCAGTGCGTTTTGTGCTGTGAGTTATTGGAGAGGCTTGTGTCTCGTGTTTCGCGTGAGCTGATCAGCTGAGTCGTCGAGAGTGCTCCGACTGTTGTGCGAGATGTTTGAGGATTGAGTCTTTCCGTTCAGTGCGTGAGCGTGGATTTTGACTATAGCCTGCAGTGCCACTTTGAGCACGACAGAGTGCGCGGATACCTTTTTCCTCGATGGGGTCGCTCCCCTCGAGAGCCACGCCCGGGGTGGATTTGTTACTTTTGTATCGCGACTTGTCGACGCCGTCCCTCTGACTGGGCCAGTTAGTGGCAGTCACGGACGCCCTACGTAAGTCCGGTCCTCCGGGATGTTACGGCAGTAGGTAGGCGCAGGTTTGACTGGACCCGTTGAGGCAGTCAGTTTAGATTGGGTGATTTGAGTCGAGGGCTAGTTGTAGCATCATGTTCTTTCTGTTCCACTTTTGAGCATCTAGATAGAGGCATAGTAGCTGTAGAGTTTACTTTACCTGCTTTTCCTTCAGCACTGCATATGTTACTTTTGCCTCTAGTAGACTTAGTGGGCAGACCGTCGGGCTTGTTGGCGGCACCCACTGAGAACTACTTGGGACGTGTTACGGAATTTGAGTTGGCGTATTTCGTGAAATTTGTCTAAGTCTTGAAGATTGAAGATTAGAAGGTTAGATCATATACCTCAATCTCAAGAAAGAAGAATTCAAAAGGATCAGGTACGTTTAACTAAAGATTTTTGATGATCCGAATACTTGCTATAGTGTAGAAACACTTGGATGAATTTTTAATTGCATAAAAATCAAAAACTGGACATTTTACCTGTTCAGAGTCCGGACCGGGTATTACAGACCGGACCCCGAACAGAGGCTGGTTCAACAGCAGCTTCAAGTCCGGACCTTGGAATTTAAGTCCGGACCCCGAACGTTGGTTTGTTCATGCGCAGTCTCAAGTCCGGACCTTGGAATTTAAGTCCGGACCCCGAAAGTGGAAATTGTTGAAACTGCATGAACAGTCCGGACCGTGGATCTCAGTCTGGACCCCGAATGTCCTCTTTTCTGGAAATTGTCTGTTTCGCTGAGACAGTCCGGACCGCCAAATCCAGTCCGGACCGCCAAATCCAGTCCGGACCGTCGTCCTGTAAAATTCCAGAAATGGTTAGTTTTTGATGCTTATCCTCTTCCAATGGTTTCTAACCTATAAATAGACCCTATGATTCATTTTTAGGGTATATACATAGAGAGAGCGAAGAAAAGAAAAGAAAAAGAGATAAATCCACATATAGAGAAGAAAGGAAATACTAGATTTAATTCTATGTTTCTTCATCTATATTATTAATTTGATTCTAGGTTTTCCAAACTCAGATTTTGAGTAGAATCAAATTAATGAATACTTAGATGGTATTTCCGATCTATTTCTAATCTAAGTATTCGGCGGATCATCACCACCCAAAAATAACCATTTTTCCAAAATCGGCACGTGGACTCGCGTGGCCTTGTGGATTGAAGGTGCAACCGCTCTCGTGGATTCGGAGCGAGGTACGTTCGTGGATTCGAAGCGTGCTACTGGGTGAAGACCGTGGATTCGGTCGGACGTCGTGGACTCGACGTTGGACGCCGTGGATTCGGCGTTGGGCGCTGATCGTGGATTCGAGAAGCGTTGCGGAGCGAGCGGAGAAGATCTACTAGGAGCGTATTGAAAAGGTTGAGTCGTCTGTGAGTACGGTATATCACCTTGTACGTGTTTAATTCTAGTGGATTTCACCGTGTGATCGGTCCCGTGGTTTTTTTACTCCGGTTGGGAGTTTTTCCACGTAAAAATCTTGCGTGTTATTTTTTATTTTCCGCATTGGGTTTTATTGCGCAATGATTTTTGAGTGTTTAACGTTTACACCTATTCACCCCCCTCTAGGTGTTTTTTTCCCTATTTAGATCTAATTATATTTAACCCAACAAGTGGTATCAGAGAAGGAATAGGGTTGTAAACAATGGTTGAAGGTGGATGTTGGGTTGTACTAATATGGATCTAAATAGGAGAAAAAACACCTAGAGGGGGGTGAATAGGTGTAAACAATAAACACTCAAAAATCATTGCGCAATAAAACCCAATGCGGAAAAATAAATGAACACGCAAGATTTTTACGTGGAAAAACTCCAAACCGGAGTAAAAAACCACGGGACCGATAACACGGCGAAATCCACTAGAATTAACACACGTACAAGGTGATATAACGTACTCACAGACGACTCAACCTTTTACCATACGCTCCTAGTAGATCTTCTCCGCTCGCTCCACGACGCTTCTCGAATCCACGATCTGCGCCCAACGCCGAATCCTCAGCGTCCAACGTCGAGTCCACGACGTCCGACCGAATCCACGGTCTTCACCCAGTAGCACGCTTCGAATCCACGAACGTACCTCGCTTCGAATCCACGAGAGCGGTTGCACCTTGAATCCACAAGGCCACGCGAGTCCACGCGCCGATTTAGGGTAAATCGTTGTTTTTGGGTGGTGATGATCCGCCGAATACTTAGATTAGAAATAGATCGGAAATACCATCTAAGTATTCATTGATTTGATTCTACTCAAAATCTGAGTTTGGAAAACCTAGAATCAAATCAATCAATATAGATGAAGAAACATAGAATTAATCTATTGATTTCCTTTCTTCTCTATATGTGGATTTTTCTCTTTCGGTCGTATTTTTCTATTAAGTCCCGTACCCTAGAAAATGAATAAAGGGTCTATTTATAGGTTAGAAACCATTGGAAGAAGATAAGGATCAAAAACCATCCGTTTCTGGAAATTTTCAGGACGGCGATCCGGATCGGATTAGCTGTGATCCGGATCGTCGTAGCGTGATAGACAATTCCAGAAAACAGGGTTCGGGATCCGGATCGAAGTTCCTGATCCGGATCGTTCATACAGTTTCACCAAACACCAGCGTTCGGGATCCGGATTGCAAAGCCTGATCCGGATCGTTCAACCACAAAGGTAAAACTAGTGTTCGGGATCCGGATCAAAGGATGCTGCGATCCGGATTGAAATTGCCAATGAACAATCACCCTTCGGGATCCGGATTGCAAGGTCTGATCCGGATCCTGAACATGTC
Source organism: Tillandsia fasciculata (assembly GCA_029168755.2). Lineage (NCBI taxonomy): Eukaryota > Viridiplantae > Streptophyta > Magnoliopsida > Poales > Bromeliaceae > Tillandsia > Tillandsia fasciculata. The sequence continues at coordinate 4,938,346 of CM054944.1, forward strand.
CAATGTCCAGTTTTTGATTTTTATGCAATAAAAAATTCTTCCAAGTGTTTCTACACTACAAGAAGTATTCGGATCACCAAAAATCTTTAGTTAAACATACCTGATCCTTTTGAATTCTTCTTTCTTGAGATTGAGATGCATGATCCAAACTTTTCTCATCTTCAATCTTCAAGACTTAACACTTTCACGAAATACGCCAACTCAAATTCCGTAACAATCTCCCCCTTTGGCGGTTTCGTGACAAAACACAAATCCACTAAAGAAAATTCAAAAAAGGATATTTTTGTTGCTTTCACCATACAACAAAAATTTACAATGGAGATCCAAAAATTTAAATACATGAGATAAACTCCTAAAACAGACTCTAGACTTAGACATCTGTACTCTCTGCAAATAGAAATCATTCTTGACAAAAGGAAATCGTTAGATACCTCAAGAATTTTAGCATTCAAAACCAAGCAGAGATAGAGTTTATACTCACCATGACATTTAGTAATTCAGATATGTAATAAGATCAGAATCAATCATTGACATATCTTCTAAGCAATAAGATTCCAAATGTCATAACTTTGTATTGTTAGTAATCACACAACTTGTTAGTAATAATACATGTCCAAATAGTTAGTCAAATAGTTAGTAGGGACATGCAACAAATCGCAAGATAACCGAGTTGTGATACTTACCTTCCACCAAAGTCAAAGTTTGAGTTCGTTCAAAGTTCTCACACAAAGTTTTCTCTACATACCTCTCTCCCCCTTTTTGTCACAAACAAAGCAAAAAATGTAGTCAAAACTACAAAGTGTAAGGAGAGTTAAAAGTTCCAATATCAAGAAAAACCTGAGAACTAAAAACTAAAAACTAAGTCCTAAAAACTGAAATCCTACACACACAAAAAAAAATGGTCAATCCGAGGTGTCAGAACTGGTGCAACTGAGCTTGCTCAAAATCCCTTTGAGCAATTTTGATATATGTGAATACTTCTTCTTGATTTTCATATGCTCAGATGAAATGTGCCGAAGTTCTTTGGAAATCCTTTCTTGTTCAGCAGAGAGTTTTTGCTGCTCCTGACGAATGGATGCCAACGCATCTGTTTCTGATGTCATTCTCTTGGAGGTTGATGGATTTTGCGTAGACGCAGATGGTGCGTTCTGGCCCTCAATCCATGGAGATTTACTCTGTTGAACTTCAGAGAATGAGCGTGCTCTAGTACGAGGCTCATTAAGTAGAATGCCGCCTTCTTTGACATTCTTCCGTCGTGTGTATTGTTTCGTCGTTGAGGCAGATTTCATTAGTCTTTTGCCTTTCAAATAGTTTCTGTCTTCCTCATCACATTTTTGTTGATTTATCCTGAGGAATTCTTCCCACTCCTTTTCGTCAAAGTCTGAGCTGTCTTCATCCGCTTCTCTTGTCTTGTCTCGAGTTGTGTCAACCTGTTCCTCTTTGACTGTTGCACGTGTGTGCACCATCGAAACCAAGAGAAGAATGATCCATGAGAATTGCATTGCTGTGCGCGCTTTAAGAAGATTGAAATCCTGTGAAGAACAACTCAAGAACACGAAAAATCGTCAATTTTCAAAAATTTGAAAGAATTGTACCCAAACAATCATAATCATGTAGAGAAGCCAAGAATCAAATTAGTTTTGCAAAAAGAATTTTAAAAATAGATCAATTGCATGAATTTCAAAAATTCCTCTTATATGCCCTAAAACAGAATTTTCAGAAATCGAAGCCTAAAAATTCGTTAATCTTGAGAAAACCCAGCATATAATCAAAACTAATCTACCCAGAGTTCTTATTTCAAAAGAAATTTGATCAAAAACCATTCACAAACGAAAAAGTTCCAAGATTTCTACTCACGTTTTGAGCAAACAAGGATAAACATGAAAAACCGAGATTTTGATCAATAAAACTTACTTGGAATCGAAGAACTTTGAGTTTGAAGGCTCCAAGATGCAAGAAATCTAGAGAGAGAAGCTCTAGAGACTTAAGAACAAAAGATTGGGTAAAAGAAATCAAAATCCCTTTGTTCTTATTAAAACCCTAGCCGTGATCCGGATCGGATCGAGAATGTGATCCGGATCGGCTACCCGCAGGAAAAGCCTGCGTTCGGGATCCGGATCACTTAGCCCGATCCGGATCGGCTCCAACTTTTTCTTCAGAAAAATTCAGAAAAATTCCATAAAATCCAGAAAAAGTATGTAAGCACTTTAGCATATCAACTTTAAACAAAAATCATCGTTTCAAACAACAAGAAATAGATTATACCAAATGTGTCAAGAATACTCACGAATGAAACGAAAGTTTATGGAAATTAAAACTCTTAAAGTTGAACAACTTCAATCACATCTAACCTGATCTTATGCGTAATGCCTTTATCAAATCATCAATTTTGGTAAAGAAAATGAAATACCAAGATCAATAGATGTTTGAAATCCCAGATAAGTTAGATAATATATCTAGACAATCTGTTGAAGGAGTGGCTCTTTGAGCATCTTTCATCAAAAATCCCACCTTATACCAACCTTGAAATTTGACAGAGTCAAGTATTTCAATATGCATTTCATCAACATTTTAAAACAAAAATTTGCTTTGCATACATGGGGTATCTTTTCATCTTTTTCTTTTCCTCCCTGTGGTGGTAGTTTTCACACTCCTCATTGGGATGTAACTCTTTCCACATCTTTTGAGCATTTTACTTTTCTTTGACTCCCCCTCAATTGGCTATCAATTATTTAATATATAAGGTATTCAACCAAAAATTGATCTCGCATTCATACTCGACTAAGCAATCAAATAAGATAATGACTATACCAAGAGATCATTGAGAGAGAAATTGACTTTGATCACTTAAAAGATGACTTAATTAACATAAATGATCATTGCAACATTGAAATATTATGATATCAAAAGCATAATAAATTTCTAAATGTGTGAAAAGATGCAATTAAAGTCAATTATGATTTATGCTCAATTAATGTCCTATGTACAAAACATAGATAAAGAACAAAACAAAAAACAAAACCTAACCTAAGCAAAAGTTTCAAAAAGGTTATTTCAAGGAAAGCATGCCAATTGCTTTACGCAAGTGAATAAAACGTTTTTGATCCAAAGGTTTTGTTAAGATATCAGCTAATTGATCCTCAGTTGAAATATATGACAGTTGAAGAATATTTGATTCAACTAGCTCTCTAAGAAAATGATATCTAAGTTCAATATGTTTTGTTCTAGAGTGCAACACAGGGTTTTTCGAAATGTTTATAGCACTAGTGTTGTCACAAAGAATGGTTACCGAAGATGCTGAAATCCGGAAGTCGCTCAACACGCTTTTCATCCATATCAATTGGGTTGAACAACTTCCCGCTGAAATATACTCTGCTTCGGCAGTCGAGAGTGCTATGCAGTTTTGCTTTTTACTGTGCCATGCAACAAGGCAATGGCCAAGATAGAAGCATGCACCACTCGTGCTTTTCCGGTCATCCACTGATCCAGCCCAATCGGCATCTGAGTATCCAACAATATCCAAACTTGTTCCCATAGGATACCAAATTCCGAAATTTATTGTACCTTTGATATATCGGATGATCCGTTTCACCGCTTTCAGGTGAACCTCCTTCGGTGCTGATTGATATCTCGCGCAAATCCCAACACTGAAGGATATATCCGGGCGACTAGCCGTGAGATATAGTAGACTTCCAATCATACTGCGATACAGTTTCTCGTCTACATTCTCACTATGTGATTCACTTCCAAGTCCCTTATGGCTAGTTCCCATTGGAGTCGGAAAATCCTTAGAATTTTCTAAATCAAACTTTTTGACCAACTCCATTGCATACTTGGATTGACACAAGTGAATACCTTCATCGTTTTGTTTAACTTGTAATCCAAGAAAATAAGTCAATTCGCCCATCATGGACATCTCAAATTCGCTTTCCATGGTCTCCGCGAATTTAGAAGCATCATTATCTCTTGTTGCGCCAAATACAATGTCATCGACATAGATTTGTGCTACAATGAAATTGTTTTGATAATGCTTCACAAAGAGAGTCCTGTCAGCTCCCCCTCGAGTATAGCCCTTTTCCAAAAGGTGCTTTGTCAACCTTTCGTACCATGCTCGCGGTGCTTGTTTCAGACCGTAAAGAGCCTTTTTCAGACGAAAAACATGGTTAGGTAGTTTATGGTCCACAAAACCTTTCGGTTGAGCCACATAAACTTCCTCATTTAAAAACCCATTTAAAAATGCGCTCTTAACGTCCATTTGAAATAATTTGATTTTAAAATGACAAGCTATCGCAAATAAGATACGAATGGACTCGAGTCTAGCTACAGGGGCGAAAGTTTCATCAAAGTCTATACCTTCTACTTGAGAGTAGCCTTGAGCAACTAACCTTGCTTTGTTCCTGATGATAGTACCATCCTCATTTTTCTTGTTCTTGAAAATCCATTTGGTACCTATCACATTGTGTTGCTTCGGAGGCTTCGTTAATTCCCAGACTTTGTTTCGCTCAAATTGATGGAGCTCTTCCTGCATTGCTTCAATCCAGTAGTCATCTTGAAGAGCTTCATCGACATTCTTTGGTTCGATTTGAGATACGTAGCATGCAAATCCGCAAACCAATTGTCTCCGAGTTCTAACTCCTTCTTGTGGATCTCCAATGATGTTCGATTCAGGATGATCCTTGGAGATGCGTAACGTTTGAGGTAGAGGAGTAGTCGGAGGTACACGAGATGATTCCTGCACATCAGATAAACTTGAAGAACCGTTAGATGCATCATTATTATCGAAAGAATTGTTAGAAGAAGATGCATTAGCAGGTGTATCATCATCAAGAGAGATATCGAGGGTAGATTTTTCAGATGCAAAGTGAAAAGCTTCATCTACCTTAACATTTATCGATTCTACGATCGTCTTAGATTCTAAGTTAAAAACTCGATATGCTCTACTGTTTGTAGAATAACCTAAGAAAATCCCTTCGTCACTTCAAGAGTCAAATTTTCCAAGATTCTCGCGGTCACGTAAAATAAAACACCGACTCCCAAAGATACGAAAATATTTGATGTTCGGTTTTCTACAAAACCATAGTTCATATGGTGTATTTAAAGTTCCCGGGCGCAAATACACTCGATTAATTACATAGACAGCAGTGTTCACCGCTTCAGCCCAAAAATATAACGGTAGGTTCCGGCTATGAAGCATAACACGTGCCATCTCCTGTACGACCCTGTTTTTGCGCTCGACTACACCATTCTGTTGAGGTGTATAGGGTGCTGAGAATTCATGTTTAATGCCATTTGAAGTGCAAAAATCAATGAATTTTGAATTTATGAATTCTCCGCCTCTATCACTTCTAACACGAGTAATCTTTTCATTCTTTTCAATCATAATACGATGGCAAATCTCGTGAAAAGAATCAAAAGTATCAGCTTTCTCTTTTAAAAATGCTACCCAAGAATATCTAGAGAAATCATCAACCAATAAGAAAATATACCATTTACCTCCCAAAGATGGTTGACGAGTTGGCCCCATTAAATCCATGTGCAAAAGTTCCAAAGGCCGTTTTGTACCTATGTGGTTCAAGTTCTTGTGTGCAGTCCTTGACTGTTTTCCCTTTTGGCAACCGCCACACACAATGTTTTGTTCAAATGAAAGTTTAGGAACCCCCTTGACCACATCTTTGTTTGAAATTCTAGCAAGTTCCTTAAAGTTTATGTGACCTAGCCTTTCATGCCAAAGAGTTTCATTTTTCAAAGATGCTAGGTTACATTTTTCAGAAATTTTATGAGGAACTACATAACAATTGTTTTCTGATCTAACCCCTTTTAAAAAGAAAACATGGTTCTTGTCAGTTACAGTACATTCATCAGATGAAAAATTAACTGAATAACCATTATCACAAAGTTGACTTATGCTTATGAGGTTAATCTTAAGGCCATTAACAAATAACACATTATTTAGAACCGGGCCATCCGGAATAGCGATAGTTCCTTTTCCAACAATCTTGGAAGACCGACCGTCTCCGAAAACAACAAGTCCTCCGGAGATTTTCTCAAAGGTTTGAAAACAGTTTTTGTCACCGGTCATGTGACGGGAACACCCGCTATCCAGATACCAAGACGAACTATCATATGCATGCAAGGAGATATTGGTAACGAGACAAGGAAAAATTTCACCTTTGCGCACCCAAACCTTTTTGGAATGCGTCGGTAATGGTCGTGAAGTTACTCGCCTAGGTGAAAGCGTCTTGTTCGAAGTATTGCTGCTCCTTGATGATGTCGTCTTGCGCGGTGAACTACCAAGGCTCTTTTCCTTCAATTGATTTGCAATTGATTTCTGAGGAATCACCTTTTGGTAGTCATTGCAAGAGGTGCTTGAGGTGTGCGTTTGGCTCCCATCTTGCAATTTCTTCTTATGTGCCCTGAAATGCCACAACGAAAACATACCTTAGATCTTGACGATCCGAAGAGGATGAAGTAGGCTTGTTGTCGTTGCTTGTCGTGAATTCCGGTGTCGGAGGAGGAGATACCGACTGAGGCACAAAAACTGTCCCACTCGAACTTGGACTGTCTCCAGTTTGAGTGTATCCGAGGCCGAACCGATTTGTTTGACCAAGACCAAGAAGCCTATCCAACTTACTCCTTCCAGAAGAGAATCGCTTTAAGTCATCCTTTAGTTGGAGTATGGTCTTTGTCATTTCCATTTTATCCTGTCGAGCCTCGTCGTAGAGCTTTGAGAAATAATTCGCTTTATCCACCAATTTCTATGTTCTTTCTCGAGAAGCTCATTGGACTCTTGAAGGGAAACATTTGCTTTGGCTAGATTATCCCTTTCCACTTCAAGAGCGTTTGAGAGAGAAGATGCCCTTTTTGCTTCTTCTTCGAGATCCTGCAATCTCCCTCTCAAACTCCGGTTTTGCTTTGCCAGTTTCTTTGAATCCCTCAAAAGCTTATGGTAGGCAAGAGCAAAATCTTCACCTTCAGAATTGCTCGATTCGTCGTCCGTAGCGTTCTTTTCAACATGGGAGGAGTTGGACAAGGAATCGGAGGTACTTGCCATCAAGCACATGAAGGGTGAAGATGTAGTGGACGCGTGGAATGCTGTCGCGTTGTCTTCTTCATCACTTGAGGATGACTCATTTGACGTTGAGTTGTCATCCCAAGTGACGACTTGCATCGCCTTCTTCTTTGCCGGATTCTTGTTGGGACACTCCGTTGCAATGTGGCCGTAGCCTCGACATTTGAAGCACTGTACTTGTCCCTCTGAACTTTTCTTATCCTTTGAGAAGTTCTCTTGCTTTCTTGACTTGTAACTTGAAGAACCCTTGCCTTTCTTCGACTTTCCGAAGGATGGAGTTTTGCTTGGATTACCCCTTCGAAAGTTGCGGCGAAACTTCCTTGTCAAGAGAGCGAGCTGCTTCTCAAAGTCCTCCATAGATAGGTTCTCGTCATCGTCCGAGGAGGATGAATCCGCGTCTTCTTCTTTGTTGTTTTCAATGCATAACCTGAAGACTTAGAAGAGGATGCCTTTCCAGAAGAATAGTTAGTAGGAAATGTCATTTCATAAGTTTGTAAAGCACCAACTAATTCTTCTACACGCATTTCGTCCGGGTGTTTAATTGTTTCAATGGCTGCGACCTTCGGGCGAAATCGTTCAGGAAGAGTTCTTAAATCTTTCTTACAACTTTAAATTCTGGAATCTTCTCTCCCAAGTTAGCACATGAGTTTACGATGTCTTGCAATCGTGTGTAATAGTCTGTGAAAGATTCATTTTCTGCCATAGAAATAGAGTCAAACTTGCTCGTAAGCATTTGCAGTTTCTGAATCTTCACAAGGTTAGTTCCCTCATGCGTAACTTGAAGAACATCCCAGATTTCTTTCGCAGTCTCACATGCCGAGACGCGAGAGAACTCTGTTTGTGACAAAGCATTAAATAGAGCATTAATTCCTTTGCCATTGTAAGAAGATGAATCTATCTCTTCCTTGGTCCATTTCGACCTAGGTTTTAAGGTGCGAACATCAGAAATAATTTCAGTTGGATTAGACCATCCTAATTCAATTGATTGCCACACCCTTTCGTCGATGGAAATTAAAAAGGCTTTCATCCGTACTTTCCAGTACGCATAATTTGTTCCATCAAAGAAAGGGGGTCGATTGATGTTTCCACCTTCAACCATTGTTTACAACCCTATTCCCGCTCTGATACCACTTGTTGGGTTATACTAATATGGATCTAAATAGGGGAAAAAACACCTAGAGGGGGGTGAATAGGTGTAAACAATAAACACTCAAAAAATCATTGCGCAATAAAACCCAATGCGGAAAAATAAATGAACACGCAAGATTTTTACGTGGAAAAACTCCAAACCGGAGTAAAAAACCACGGGACCGATAACACGGCGAAATCCACTAGAATTAACACACGTACAAGGTGATATAACGTACTCACAGACGACTCAACCTTTTACCATACGCTCCTAGTAGATCTTCTCCGCTCGCTCCACGACGCTTCTCGAATCCACGATCTGCGCCCAACGCTGAATCCACAGCGTCCAACGTCGAGTCCACGACGTCCGACCGAATCCACGGTCTTCACCCAGTAGCACGCTTCGAATCCACGAACGTACCTCGCTCCGAATCCACGAGAGCGGTTGCACCTTGAATCCACAAGGCCACGCGAGTCCACGCGCCGATTTGGGGTAAATCGTTGTTTTTGGGTGGTGATGATCCGCCGAATACTTAGATTAGAAATAGATCGAAAATACCATCTAAGTATTCATTGATTTGATTCTACTCAAGATCTGAGTTTGGAAAACCTAGAATCAAATCAATCAATATAGATGAAGAAACATAGAATTAATCTATTGATTTCCTTTCTTCTCTATATGTGGATTTTTCTCTTTCGGTCGTATTTTTCTATTAAGTCCCGTACCCTAGAAAATGAATAAAGGGTCTATTTATAGGTTAGAAACCATTGGAAGAAGATAAGGATCAAAAACAACCTTTTCTGGAAATTTTCAGGACGGCGATCCGGATCGGATTAGCTGCGATCCGGATCGTCGTAGCAAGAAAGACGATTTCCAGAAAACAGGGTTCGGGATCCGGATCGAAGTTCCGATCCGGATCGTTCATACAGTTTCACCAAACATCACGTTCGGGATCCGGATTGCAAAGCCTGATCCGGATCGTTCAACCACAAAGGTAAAACTAGTGTTCGGGATCCGGATCAAAGGATGCTGCGATCCGGATTGAAATTGCCAATGAACAATCCCCCTTCGGGATCCGGATTGCAAGGTCTGATCCGGATCCTGAACATGTCCAATGTCCAGTTTTTGATTTTTATGCAATAAAAAATTCTTCCAAGTGTTTCTACAATACAAGAAGTATTCGGATCACCAAAAATCTTTAGTTAAACATACCTGATCCTTTTGAATTCTTCTTTCTTGAGATTGAGGTACATGATCCAAACTTTTCTCATCTTCAATCTTCAAGACTTAACACTTTCACGAAATACGCCAACTCAAATTCCGTAACAGTGGAAACATCAACAGACCCCCATTCTTCGAATGGAACAAATTATGCCTACTGGAAAGTACGAATGAAAGCCTTTTTAATTTCCATCGACGAACGGGTGTGGCAATCAATTGAATTAGGATGGTCTAATCCAACTGAAATTATTTCTGATGTTCGCACCATCAAACCTAGGTCGAAATGGACCAAGGAAGAGATTGATTCATCTTCTTACAATGGCAAGGGAATTAATGCTTTATTTAATGCTTTGTCACAAACTGAGTTCTCTCGCGTCTCGGCATGTGAGACTGCGAAAGAAATCTGGGATGTTCTACAAGTTACACATGAGGGAACAAACCTTGTGAAGATTCAAAACTGCAAATGCTTACGAGCAAGTTTGACTCCATTTTTATGGCAGAAAATGAATCTTTCACAGATTATTATACACGATTGCAAGACATCGTGAATACATGTGCTAACTTGGGAGAGAAAATTCCAGAATCTAAAATTGTAAGAAAAATTTTAAGAACTCTTCCTGAGAGATTTCGTTCCAAGGTTACAGCCATTGAAACAGTTAAACACCCGGACGAAATCCGTGTAGAAGAATTAGTTGGTGCACTTCAAACTTATGAAATGACATTTCCTACTAACTATTCTTCTGGAAAGGCATCCTCTTCTAAGTCTTCAGGTTTTGCATTGAAATCAACAAAAGAAGAAGACGCGGATTCATCCTCCTCGGACGATGACGAGAACCTATCTATGGAGGACTTTGAGAAGCAACTCGCTCTCTTGACAAGGAAGTTTCGCCGCAACTTTCGAAGGGGTAATCCAAGCAAAACTCCATCCTTCGGAAAGTCGAAGAAAGGCAAGGGTTCTTCAAGTTTATAGTCAAGCAAGCAAGAGAACTTTTCAAAGGATAAGAAAAGTTCAGAGGGACAAGTACAATGCTTCAAATGTCGAGGCTACGGCCACATTGCAACGGAGTGTCCCAACAAGAATCCGGCAAAGAAGAAAGCGATGCAAGCCGTCACTTGGGATGACACCTCAACGTCAAATGAGTCATCTTCAAGTGATGAAGAAAACAACGCAACGGCGTTCCACGCGTCCACATCTTCACCCTTCATGTGCTTAATGGCAAGTACATCTGATTCACTGTCCAACTCCTCCCATATCGAAAAGAACGCTACGGACAACGAGTCAAGTAATTCAGAAGGTGAAGATTTTGCTCTTGCCTACCACAAACTTTTGAGGGATTCAAAGAAACTGGCAAAGCAAAACAGGAGTTTGAGAGGGAGATTGCAGGAACTTGAAGAAAAAGTGCAAACAGCAACTTCTCTCTCGAACGCTCTTGAAGTGGAAAGGGATAACCTGATCAAGACAAATGTTTCCCTTCAAGAGAAAAATGAGCTTTTTGAGAAGGAACATGAGAAATTGATGGATCAAGCGAATTACTTCTCAAAGCTCTACAACAAGGCTCAACAGGATATACTGGAAATGACGAAGACCATTCTCCAACTAAAGAACGATTTAAAGCGATTCTCATCAGGAAGGAGTAAGTTGGATAAACTTCTTGGTCTTGGTCAAACAAATCGGTTCGGCCTCGGGTACGATCGAACAGGAGACAGTCCGAGTTCGAGTACGACAGTTTTTGTGCCTCAGTCGGTACCTCCTCCTCCGACACCGGAATTCACGTCAAGCAACGAGAACAAGCCTACTTCATCCTCTTCGGGATCGTCGAGATCTAAGGTATGTTTTCGTTGTGAAATTTCAGGGCACATAAGGAGAAATTGCAAGATGGGAACCAAACGTTCAACTCAAGCACTTCTTGCAACGACTACCACAAAGGTGATTCCTCTGAAGTCAATTGCAAAGGAAAAGAACCTTGGTAGTTCACCGCGCAAGACGATATCATCAAGGAGCAGCAATCATTCTAACAAGACGCTTTCACCAAGGAGAACAACTTCACGACCATTACCGACGCATTCCAAAAAGGTTTGGGTGCGCAAAGGTGAAATTTTCCCTTGTCTTGTTACCAATATTTCCTTGCATGCATATGATAATTCGTCTTGGTATCTGGATAGCGGATGTTCCCGTCACATGACCGGTGACAAAAATTGTTTTCAAAACTTTGAGAAAATCTCCGGAGGACTCGTAGTTTTCGGAGACGGTCGGTCTTCCAAAATTGTTGGAAAAGGAACAATAGCTATTCCAGATGGCCCAATACTGAATAATGTGTTATTTGTTGATGGCCTTAAGACTAACCTCATAAGTATCAGTCAACTGTGTGACAATGGTTTTTCAGTTAACTTTTCATCTGTTGAATGTGTTGTAACTGATAAGGACCATGTTTTTTTTTTAAAGGGGGTTAGATCTGAAAACAATTGTTATGTTGTTCCCAATAAAATTTCTGAAAATTGTAACTTAGCCTCTTTGAATAATGAAACACTTTGGCATGAAAGGCTAGGTCACATAAACTTTAAGGAACTTGCTAAAATTTCGAACAAAGACGTGGTCAAGGGGGTTCCAAAACTTTCACTTAAACAAAACATTGTGTGTGGTGGTTGCCAAAAGGGAAAACAATCTAAGACTGCACATAAGAACCTGAACCACGTTGGTACTAAACGGCCTTTGGAACTATTGCGAATGGATATAATGGGGCCAACTCGTCAACCATCTTTGGGAGGTAAATGGTACCATCATCAGAAACAAAGCACGTCTGGTTGCTCAAGGCTACTCTCAAATAGAAGGTATAGACTTTGATGAAACTTTCGCCCCTGTAGCTAGACTCGAGTCCATTCGTATCTTATTCGCGATAGCTTGTCATTTTAAAATAAAATTATTTCAAATGGACGTTAAGAGCGCGTTTTTAAATGGGTTTTTAAATGAGGAAGTTTATGTGGCTCAACCGAAAGGTTTTGTAGACCATAAACAACCTAACCATGTTTTTCGTTTGAAAAAGGCTCTTTACGGTCTAAAACAAGCACCGCGAGCATGGTACGAAAGGTTGACAAAGCACCTTTTGGAGAAGGGCTATACTCGAGGGGGAGCTGACAGGACTCTCTTTGTGAAGCATTATCAAAACAACTTCATTGTAGCACAAATCTATGTCGATGACATTGTATTTGGTGCAACGAGAGATAATGATGCTTCTAAATTCGCTGAAACCATGGAAAGCGAATTTGAGATGTCCATGATGGGCGAATTGACATATTTTCTTGGATTGCAAGTGAAACAAAATGATGAAGGCATTCACTTGTGTCAATCCAAGTATGCAATGGAGTTGGTCAAAAAGTTTGATTTAGAAAATTCTAAGGATTTTCCGACTCCAATGGGAACTAGCCACAAGGGATTAGGAAGTGAATCACACAGTGAGAATGTAGACGAGAAACTTTATCGAAGTATGATTGGAAGTCTACTTTACCTCACGGCTAGTCGCCCGGACATATCCTTTAGTGTTGGGATCTGCGCGAGATATCAATCAGCACCAAAGGAGGTTCACCTGAAAGCGGTGAAAAGGATCATCCGGTACATCAAAGGAACAATAAATTTCGGAATTTGGTATCCTATGGGAACAAGTCTGGACATAGTTGGATACTCAGATGCCGATTGGGCAGGATCTGTGGATGATCGGAAAAGCACGAGTGGTGCATGTTTTTATCTTGGCCATTGCCTTGTTGCGTGGCATAGTAAAAAGCAAAACTGCATTGCACTCTCGACTGCCGAAGCGGAATATATCTCAGCGGGTAGTTGTTCAACTCAACTCATTTGGATGAAAAGTGTGTTGAGCGACTTCCGGATTTCAGCAACTTCGGTAACAATTCTTTGTGACAACACAAGTGCTATTAACATTTCCAAAAATCCTGTGTTGCACTCAAGAACAAAACACATTGAACTTAGATATCATTTTCTTAGAGAGCTAGTTGAATCAAATATTCTTCAACTTTCACACATTTCAACTGAGGATCAATTAGCTGACATTTTAACAAAACCTTTGGATCAAAAACGATTTATTCACTTGCGTAAGGCAATTGGAATGCTTTCCTTGAAATGATCCCCTTTTTGAAACCAATCCTTAGGTTAGGTTTTGTTTTTGTGTTTGTGTTCTTTATCTATGTTTGTACATAGGACATTAATTGAGCATTAGTTATATTGACTTTAATTGCATCTTTTCACGCATTTAGAAATTTATTATGCTTTTGACATCATAATATTTCAATGTTGCAATGATCATTTATGTTAATTAAGTCATCTTTTAAGTGATCAAAGTCAATTTCTCTCTCAATGATCTCTTGGTATAGTCATTATCTTATTTGACTATTTAGTCGAGTATGAATGCGAGATCAATTTTTGGTTGAATACCTTATATCTTAAATAATTGATAGCCAATTGAGGGGGAGTCAAAGAAAAGTAATATGCTCAAAAGATGTGGAAAGAGTTACATCCCAATGAGGAGTGTGAAAACTACCACCACATGGAGGAAAGAGCTACCACCTCGGTCGTCCGAGTACTGTGTGCAGCTACCACATGTATACCAAGCATGGTTTTTCAATTTTTGATTAAATAAAATGCATGTTGAAATACTTGACTCTGTCAAATTTCAAGGTTGGTATAAGGTGGGAATTTTAATGAAAGATGCTCAAAGAGCCACTCTCTTCAACAGATTGTCTAGATATATTATCTAACTTATTTGGGATTTCAAACATCTATTGATCTTTGTATTTCATTTTCTTTACCAAATTGATGATTTGATAAAGGCATTACGCATAAGATCATGTTAGATGTGATTGAAGTTGTTCAACTTTAAGGGATTTAATTTTCATAAATTTTCGTTTCATTTTTGGATATTTTTGGATAGATTTGGCATAATCTATTTCTTGTTGTATGAAACGATGACTTTTGTTTAAAGTTGATACACAAAAGTGCTTACAATCTTTTTCTGGTTTTTCTGAAATTTTTATAAATTTTTCTAAAGAAAAAGTTTGGAGCAGGTCCGGACCTGACAAGCTGGTCCGGACCCCGAACGCAGGAAAATCCTGCGGGTAGCCGATCCGGACCGCATGCCTCAGAGGGTCCGGACCGCGACGAGGGTTTATATAGAACAATAGGGTTTTTGATTTTTCTTTACTCCAATCTTTTGTTTCTGAGTTTCCAAACTCTCTCTCTCTCTAGAAAGCAAAGATCTTGGAGCCCTTCTAACCCGGTTTCCTCAAATCAAAGTGAGTTCTTTAGATCAAAATCTCGGTTTTTCTCTGTTTTTCATATTTTTTCCTCAAAACGTGTAAGAAAACTTGGATCTTTTTCGTTTGTGGATGGTTTTTGATCAAACTTCTTTTGAAATAAGAACTCTGAGAGCATTAGTTTTGATTATATGCTAGGTTTTCTCAAGATAAACGGATTTTTGGCCTTCGATTTCTAAAAATTCGGTTTTAGGGCATATTTTCAGAATTTTTGAAAATCATGGAATTGATCTAGTTTAAAAATTCTTTTTGGAAAACTAACTTGATCCCTAGTCTCTCTACATGATTATGATTGTTGGAGTTAAACTTTTTCAATTTTTGAAAACTGAAAATTTTTCGTGTTCTTGAGCTCTTCACAGGACACATCTCTCACAAGCAGCCAGAATGGTGATCACCTGGATTATATTTCTTCTTGCTGCCATGGTTCATGCTAAAGATACTGTCAAGCCTAAAAAGGCTAAGAGAACGAAGAAAACTCGGAGTGATTCCGAGACAGAAACAGAGACGGATTCGATTGACTGGGATAACCTCGAGGTCGAGGAAACTGTCTCCATTGTCTCAAAGGGGAAAGCCCCTGCTGGAACTTCAAAGGCTCCGCCAACCGCAGCAGAAAAGGGCAAAGCCCCAATGGAGGATACTCCTCTTAGAACGAAAAGAAAGAGTGTTGCAAGGAAAAGAGGAAGTAGTCGCGGTATTTCAATTGAAGAACCTCTTGCAAGCCGACCTCCTCCACAAGATTTCATAAGGTCTGACCGGATCAAAGACTTTGAGAAAAGAGAATGCATTGGGGAGCGACATGTCAATATCAACGCTCTGAAGGGGCGGAATGAACTTTTTGGGATTTTGATTGACCATGCAGGTTTTGCCCCCATATGCCATTTTCCTGAGACCACCGGATACTGTCTTAGTTCGGTAAGGATGTTCTATCAGAATGGGTCAAAGTTAGTTGATCAAGAGGAAGGGCAGCGCGAGTTTCTAACAAGAGTCAGAAATGTTCAAATAAAAGTCACCCCTAAACTAATTGGAGAAGTTTTGGGGATGAAGGATAGGACTGAAGGGCGACATTACCTGAAAGGTCATACCTATTCCATTGTGTAATAGCCGCGGGTTTTCGAACCGCCTTTCGGCAAAGGGGTCCGGGGGTTTGATTTTTCTTTTGTCGTTTTGGGCAGGCTGTCGGGGGCTCGCGGGTATTTTTTATAAAATAAAGCTCGCAAAGCGGAGGCCGGCGGCGCGAGCGGATCGGATTTCCGACCCCGGAAGCTCCCGGAATAAATTTCCGAAGTTGCTGCGGTTCGGGTGTTCGGCACGTCCTTTTTGAGGTAAATCAGACCCGGATTTAATTACTTTTTTAGTCAAGCTAGTTTAATTTCGGTAAAAGTTCGGGATCCGACATAATTTAATTTAATTTAACTTAATTTAATTTAGGTTGTTTCTTTCAATCCGGGTTGATTTGGTGCTAGGCTAGCATTTGGGTTGGACGCGGGTTAGGCTCGATTGTACCAAAATAACTTATTAATTGGGGGTTTGTGCGGCGAGGTTTGGGAACCCCTTCTCAGTCTTCTTTCTCTCTTGGCACGCGCGACCGAGCGAAGACGGTGACCGCATCCCCAAACCCTCCTTCGGATCGACGTCACCACACCGGATCTACGAGAACGGACGATCCCTTCTTCCCAAACCTTCGTCGTCCTCATCAAGGTGAGACGAGAATTTATTTTCCTCGCTTTATGTTTTCTTGATCATCTTGACCGGAAGGGGGAAGCACAGGCGGCGGATTTCCCGGAATCCGCCGCACGTGCGAGAAAATCCCCCCCCCCCCATCCGGCGCTCTCATGCGACCCGCACGGGGCCGAGCGGCGCCCAGCCCTCGCGTGCGGGATGACCGCACGGGGCCGGGCGCACGCCCAGCCGCGTGCGGGGTGACCGCACGGGGCCGGGCGGCGCCCAGCCCCCGCGTGCGGGGTGACCCGCACGGGGCCGGGCGCACGCCCAGCCGCGTGCGGGGTGACCCGCACGGGGCCGGGCGGCGCGCCCAGCCCGCGCGCGGGGCAGGCCGCAGGGCTGGGCGGCGCCCAGCCCCGCGTGCGGGGTGACCCGCACGGGGCCGGGCGGCGCGCCCAGCCCGCGTGCGGGGCAGGCCGCAGGGCTAGGCGGCGCCCAGCCCCGCGTGCGGGGTGACCCGCACGGGGCCGGGCGGCGCGCCCCGCCCGCGTGCGGGGCGCCCGCACGGGGCCGGGCGCGCGCTCAGCCCCACGTGTGGGGAGATGCCCGTACGAGGCTGAGCACGCGCACGGCCCGCGTGCGGACGGGGAGTCGCGGACCCGACGAGCGGTTCGCCTGCCTCTCGTCTTCATCCGCGTCTGAGCATCGCCTTCCTTCTCGCGGCAGGTGTGCGAAGGAGCGAGCAGGAGTATCAGGACACGAGGGAGCGGAGCGTCGACGCCTACTAGCGACAGGTGGGTTTTATTTTGAGTCTTGGCAATTAATTTCCAATAGGTTGGACGGGATCGGTCATATGCGTACTTGGGTGTAAGATCGATGGGTGATAGACACTACATATTTAATTGTGCTGACTCTTAAAATAAAAGAGAAAGAAAAAAAGTGGAGTTCCTATGGGTCACGTACGTGGGTTGAGTATGGATTTTCTAGCATCAATCTCATTGTTTGTTCCAATTTAAATATTACATGTTAACGTTTGCCTTAGTCATTGCTCTAGTTGTTACGGGTTAACGCCACACATCGATAATTAGGTGACTTCTTGTTCTAATACTGCAGTTACTGTTTTTCCCTTGACTATGCTATTAGTAGGGCAACATGAGTTTACATGCCATTACCTTGCTTCGACTTGCGCATCATGGTTACTGTTCTATTGGTTCATATGTATTGCGATTACTGCTTTATTAGTGTTCATGCATTGTTATTCTTGGGCTCGAGGCAGCAACACGTGCGCCCGCGGTCTGGCCACCGTGAGGGGTGCACTTTTCCGGAAAAGCGGTCTATGACCCGTGTATACCCACGAGGTGACGTAGTGGGGCCCCTTATTAGTTGTGGGGTTGAGGCGCCGAGGTGCGAGCGGTGCGACCCGTCGGTTTAGTTGTCCGGCGTGGTCGGGTTTCTGCAGGTACGGTATGGGCCGTCGGTAGCGGACCGACGCGGCCAGGTATTACAGGATGCAGGTATACAGGTTGCCATTTTCCCTCCCCGAATGGGGGGTTGCTCCGGTTATCGCCACGGTTTGTTTTTATTATTTCCCTGCTCTGCATTTATTAGTCGCTGACTTCCCACTTGGTGACAGGGTCCAGGCGAGGGGAGAGGTAGGTGGCGGTGAGGACGGGGCGGTCGCAGCGGGATTGTGGGAGGCTCTGGATTATATACTCTCATTTCCTTTTCAGCTTTCATTTATATTGTAGGCATGTGTGAGGTTCCCGATACCCTTGTGGGGTCGACTGAGATGTCGGTATTTGGTTATTCGTTATGCATTACTTTTCCCTTTATTTTCTGCTGGCCATTTGAAAACAAAACAAAGTCAAAGAAAAGATTGCGAAAACCGTTTTTAAAAACTTGGGTGTCGTGTGGGCACCGTTTTCAAACCCTGTGGATTTATGTTGATTTCAAAACTAGTTTTCAAAATATAAGTGCCGGGTGGGCGCTCTTTCAAAACTGGGGATTTATCTTTTCCAAATTGATCGGCCAAATGTTTGAATGGTTAGATTTAGTGATATACGTTACTGATCGTTGTGAATGAATGATTGTGTGTGACTCGGAACATGTACTAAACGCTACGCCGTGCATATACAGGGGAAACTCTGTCCGTTTACAGAGAGATCCTGTATATGCGGCGGGTCTGGGCACGCACCGGGGAGGAAGGAATTTCAAAAAAAAAAATTTGGACACGCTAATTAAACCTTTTTACTAAATACTTCCGCTGAACGAAAACCCCCGGGGCGTGACAGATTAAGATGGTATCAGAGAGGGCTCATTCAATCACAACGGTTAATGCCGACATTCGTAATAATGCCTCACACACCTACAAATGAATGAAATGGGTAGGGTATAGGATTGTAAAACGTGAGCGAACGAGGGCGGGAGTTGAGTTTTTTTTTTTTTTTTTCCCGCACAAAGGGTACACCGGTTGTAGTTAGTGTCTGATTTTAAACTTCTTGTGAGTGACAGATATGGCCCGTACAAGGTCGGCGGCGGGTGACGCCGAGGCAGAAGCGACAACATCGACGGCCGCGGAGAACCAGCTCCTGCGGCAACAATTGCGGGAAATGGCGGGGCAATTGGCCACCCTCACTGATCATGTGCGTCAGTTGACGCAGCAGCAGCAGGCCGCGCCAGTGACGGCCGCCCCGGTCCCTCCGCCGGGGCCGACGGCACCCGCCGCGGCACCACCGACAGCACCACCACCAGCGGCGACTACGGGGCCGGCACCAGGGACAACTAGCCGGGTTGTTCTGGAGGAAACAGTGGTCACGCCTACCCCTATCGCGGCTGCCGCCGCCACGAGTGGAGGGGGTGTGGTGATGACCGAGCGGGATCGAGTGCGGGCCAACTTGAAGGACTTTAAGAAACACGACCCGCCCACGTTCGAAGGGGATACGACTGATCCGTGGGTCGTTGAGAACTGGGTAGGGTCGATGGAGAAGCTGTTTGAGGATCTACTCATGGAGGATGATGAGCGGGTTCCCCTGGCAGTCCATTGCCTGGAGGGGAATGCCCGTTTATGGTGGAAGACGGTGCGCCCAGATCCAGCTAAGGGCACCGCTTTCCCGTCCTGGGAAACTTTCAAGAAAGAGCTATTCGAGGCCTTCTTCACCAGCAGCGTCAAGAAGAAGTTGGAAGATGATCTGAACCATATCCAGCAGGGAAACCGGACGGTCATGGAGTACCAACGAGAGTTCGTCCGCCTAGCGAACTGCGTCCCGTTCGTCATAAGGGACGAGGTTCATAAGGCGCAACTTTTTGTGGACGGCCTGCGGAGCAATATCTTTGAAGTGGTGCAAGCAGCTGACCTGCATACATTCCAGAAAGTGGTCGACAGGGCCACTACGGTGGAGCGGGGCTTTGCCATCACCCGCGCAAGAAGGGAGAACGCGGCGCGACTGGAGGACAGGAAGCGGCAGCAGCAGAACCAGGGAGGAGGCTCTTGGAGTGGGGGCGGAGCCCCCAAACGGTGGAAACCGCAGGCGGGACCCCGAGGGGCGCCGCCAGGAGGGCCGAGGCCGGGAAATAGGCAGTGCGTGATTTGCGGGGGAGGGCACACTGCAGGAGAGTGCCCCCAAAGAGGCGACCACTGTTTCAGATGCGGCAAACGGGGGCACTTCCGCCGCAACTGTCCCTTGGGCGGGGGACCTACACCCTCGGGAGCTTACACGCCCGCGCCAAAGCTCTCAGGGCGGGGGAAAGCTCCTATGGCGTCAACTCCCAGGCCCCCCGCACCACGGCGTGAGGAGGATCGGCAACCACAACCAGGCGGGAGGGTTTTCTCAATGACCAGCCAAGGGACCAATCCACCGGAGGACGCTCTTGCAGGTACTACTTCCGTTTCAAATTCCCGTGCTAGAACTCTTTTCGATACCGGAGCAACACACTCGTTCATCTCTCGTGACTTCGTTCTTATGCTTGACCTCGAGGAAACCCCCCTTCAAAACTTCTTGACGGTGCAAACGGCGGGGGGGACTTTGGAGGCGGTCAGTTTCGTGGCCGCCTGCTCGATTAAGCTGGGGCGACTAGCTTGTCCATGGGATTTGGTGGTAATCCCCTTGAAGGAGTATGACGCGGTGTTGGGCATGGATTGGCTCACGAGGTACCAGGCGCTCATCGACTGTGACAAGCGACAAGTGCGATTGCAAGAACCGGGCTTTCCTGAACATGTGTACATGGCGGGCAAAAGCATCACCTTCCCAGCGGTCATCTCAGCGGCACGAGCCAGAAGATTGGTAGAGGGTGGATGTGTGGCCTATTTAGCGTCGGTGGATCTGGCCACACGACCCTCGTCGGCACCTGCAGACATTCCGGTGGTGAGGGACTTCCCCGATGTTTTCCCCGCAGAACTGCCCGGGATGCCTCCGGAGCGAGAGGTGGAGTTCCCTATCGAGCTAGTGCCAGGCACGCAGCCAATTACGAAGGCGCCCTACCGAATGGCCTTCGCGGAGCTAAAGGAGCTTAAAGCACAACTGGAAGACCTCTTGGATAAAGGGTTCATCAGACCGAGTGTGTCACCCTGGGGCGCACCGGTACTCTTCGTGAGGAAGAAAGACGGGAGCCTTCGTCTCTGCATCGACTACAGAGGGATAAACAAGGTTACGGTAAAGAATAAGTATCCCTTACCCAGAATCGACGACCTCTTCGATCAGTTACGGGGAGCGACGGTCTTTTCCAAAATCGACCTACAGTCGGGCTATCATCAACTCCGAGTTCGACATGAAGACATCTCCAAGACCGCCTTCCGGACTCGGTACGGCCACTACGAGTTCACGGTGATGCCTTTCGGGCTTACGAACGCCCCCGCAGTCTTCATGGATATGATGAACAGGATCTTCAGACCCTTCTTGGATCGGTTTGTGGTAGTCTTCATCGACGACATTTTGATCTACTCCACCACCGACGAGGAGCACGAGGACCATCTACGAACAATCCTGCAAACCCTCAGAGAGCAGAAGCTGTTCGCCAAGCTCAAGAAGTGTGAGTTCTGGCTGCGCGAAGTCGGCTTTTTAGGGCACGTGATCTCGGCACAGGGAATTGCCGTGGACCCCAAGAAGGTGGAAGCAGTGGTGGACTGGCAGCCGCCGACGTCGGTGACAGAAGTCCGAAGTTTTCTAGGGCTGGCAGGATATTACCGGCGTTTCGTTGAGGGTTTCGCAAAGATCGCTACCCCTTTAAACCGATTGACCAGAAAAGGAGAGAAGTTCATATGGACGGCCAAATGCCAGCAGAGCTTTGAGGAACTCAAGAGGAGGTTAACTAGAGCACCAATACTTGTGCTGCCGACGCCCGGGGAGGATTATGAGGTGTACTGCGATGCGTCACGGATCGGTCTGGGAGGTGTTCTGATGCAAAAGGGGAAGGTAATCGCTTACGCGTCCAGGCAATTGAAGGACTACGAAAAGAACTACCCGATACACGACTTGGAACTGGCCGCTGTGGTCTTCGTTTTGAAACTGTGGAGGCACTATCTTTTCGGAGTCCACTGCAACGTTTTCTCAGATCATCAAAGTCTGAAATACATCTTTACCCAGAAAGAATTAAACCTGCGGCAGAGGCGATGGCTCGAATTGTTGAAGGACTACGATTTGACGATTCAATATCATCCCGGAAAGGCAAACGTGGTAGCTGACGCACTGAGCAGGAAAGGGCGTCAAGAAGGGGCATCGGAGAGCGCGCTAACGAAGCAGAACCACCTGATCGCGGAGTTCGCGCGAATGCAATTGGAGGTGGTGCCGGCAGGCACGGTCATGCAACTTCTAACCTTGGTGGTCAAGCCGACGTTATTCGAGAGGATCCAGGAGGGACAGCAGACCGACCCACACTTACAGCGAATTCGAGACAAGATCCTACAGGGCCAAGAGATTGACTTTGCGGTGGAAAGCGACGGCACCTTACGGTTCCGCGGACGGATCTGCGTGCCGAATTCAGAAGAGTTGAAGGAAGAGATCCTAGCGGAGGCGCATCGAGCCCCTTATGCGGCACATCCGGGGGGCACGAAGATGTACAGGGATCTCAAACAGACATTCTGGTGGCCTAAGCTAAAGGAAGACGTGACGCGACACGTAGCCCACTGTCTAGTATGCCAACAGATTAAGGCCGAGCACCAGCGACCAGCAGGGAAGTTACAGCCCTTACCGGTACCAGAGTGGAAATGGGATCAGATCACCATGGATTTTGTCACTGGTTTCCCTCGATCACAACAGGGCCACGACGCAATCTGGGTCGTAGTCGACAGATTAACCAAGTCAGCTCACTTCTTGCCGGTACATACAACTTGGACCCGCGAACGGCTAGCTCAAGTTTACGTCAACGAGATCGTGAGACTACATGGGGTACCGGCATCGATCACCTCTGACAGGGACACGCGCTTTGTTTCGAAGTTTTGGCAAAGTCTTCAGCGGGCCATGGGGACCAGATTACATTTCAGCACAGCCTTCCACCCTCAGACGGACGGACAGTCAGAGCGCACGATACAAACCCTAGAAGACCTGCTTCGCGCCTGCGTGCTTGATTGGGGAATCGGTTGGTCACGCTACCTACCCCTCGTAGAATTCGCCTACAACAACAGCTACCAGGCCAGCATTCAGATGGCACCCTACGAAGCCTTATACGGAAGACGCTGCCGATCCCCGATTTGTTGGGACGACTTGGGGGAAAGGAAACTCTTGGGACCCGATTTAGTGGAGGAAACTGAAGGTAAAGTGCGCCTTATAAGACAGCGCCTGCTGACCGCCCAGAGTCGACAGAAGAGCTACGCAGACCAGAGGCGCCGTGACCTGGAATTTCAAGTGGGGGAACACGTGTTTCTGCGGGTCTCGCCAGCCAGAGGAATCAAGCGGTTCGGACTAAGGGGCAAGCTGAGTCCACGGTTTGTGGGGCCTTTTGAGATCCTAGAGCGCATTGGCCCAGTAGCCTACCGCCTCGCCCTACCACCAAGCCTCGACCGAGTTCACGACGTGTTCCACGTCTCGATGCTTCGGAAGTATCTCCCCGACCCGTCACACGTCCTGGACGCCTCTGCACTCGACCTTAAAGAGGACCTTAGCTTCGAAGAAACTCCAGTGAAGATTCTGGCAAGGGAAACAAAATTACTACGAAATCGGACTATCCCCTACGTGAAGGTACTTTGGAGCAACCATGAAGAGCGGGAAGCCACCTGGGAACTGGAATCCAAGATGAGGGAGTGCTACCCCGACCTTTTCACTCCTACCCGGGTTTGAGTTTCGAGGACGAAACTCGTTTTTAGAGGTGAGTGGTGTAATAGCCGCGGGTTTTCGAACCGCCTTTCGGCAAAGGGGTCCGGGGGTTTGATTTTTCTTTTGTCGTTTTGGGCAGGCTGTCGGGGGCTCGCGGGTATTTTTTATAAAATAAAGCTCGCAAAGCGGAGGCCGGCGGCGCGAGCGGATCGGATTTCCGACCCCGGAAGCTCCCGGAATAAATTTCCGAAGTTGCTGCGGTTCGGGTGTTCGGCACGTCCTTTTTGAGGTAAATCAGACCCGGATTTAATTACTTTTTTAGTCAAGCTAGTTTAATTTCGGTAAAAGTTCGGGATCCGACATAATTTAATTTAATTTAACTTAATTTAATTTAGGTTGTTTCTTTCAATCCGGGTTGATTTGGTGCTAGGCTAGCATTTGGGTTGGACGCGGGTTAGGCTCGATTGTACCAAAATAACTTATTAATTGGGGGTTTGTGCGGCGAGGTTTGGGAACCCCTTCTCAGTCTTCTTTCTCTCTTGGCACGCGCGACCGAGCGAAGACGGTGACCGCATCCCCAAACCCTCCTTCGGATCGGCGTCACCACACCGGATCTACGAGAACGGACGATCCCTTCTTCCCAAACCTTCGTCGTCCTCATCAAGGTGAGACGAGAATTTATTTTCCTCGCTTTATGTTTTCTTGATCATCTTGACCGGAAGGGGGAAGCACAGGCGGCGGATTTCCCGGAATCCGCCGCACGTGCGAGAAAATCCCCCCCCCCCATCCGGCGCTCTCATGCGACCCGCACGGGGCCGAGCGGCGCCCAGCCCTCGCGTGCGGGATGACCGCACGGGGCCGGGCGCACGCCCAGCCGCGTGCGGGGTGACCGCACGGGGCCGGGCGGCGCCCAGCCCCCGCGTGCGGGGTGACCCGCACGGGGCCGGGCGCACGCCCAGCCGCGTGCGGGGTGACCCGCACGGGGCCGGGCGGCGCGCCCAGCCCGCGCGCGGGGCAGGCCGCAGGGCTGGGCGGCGCCCAGCCCCGCGTGCGGGGTGACCCGCACGGGGCCGGGCGGCGCGCCCAGCCCGCGTGCGGGGCAGGCCGCAGGGCTAGGCGGCGCCCAGCCCCGCGTGCGGGGTGACCCGCACGGGGCCGGGCGGCGCGCCCAGCCCGCGTGCGGGGCGCCCGCACGGGGCCGGGCGCGCGCTCAGCCCCACGTGTGGGGAGATGCCCGTACGAGGCTGAGCACGCGCACGGCCCGCGTGCGGACGGGGAGTCGCGGACCCGACGAGCGGTTCGCCTGCCTCTCGTCTTCATCCGCGTCTGAGCATCGCCTTCCTTCTCGCGGCAGGTGTGCGGAGGAGCGAGCAGGAGTATCAGGACACGAGGGAGCGGAGCGTCGACGCCTACTAGCGACAGGTGGGTTTTATTTTGAGTCTTGGCAATTAATTTCCAATAGGTTGGACGGGATCGGTCATATGCGTGCTTGGGTGTAAGATCGATGGGTGATAGACACTACATATTTAATTGTGCTGACTCTTAAAATAAAAGAGAAAAAAAAAAGTGGAGTTCCTATGGGTCACGTACGTGGGTTGAGTATGGATTTTCTAGCATCAATCTCATTGTTTGTTCCAATTTAAATATTACATGTTAACGTTTGCCTTAGTCATTGCTCTAGTTGTTACGGGTTAACGCCACACATCGATAATTAGGTGACTTCTTATTCTAATACTGCAGTTACTGTTTTTCCCTTGACTATGCTATTAGTAGGGCAACATGAGTTTACATGCCATTACCTTGCTTCGACTTGCGCATCATGGTTACTGTTCTATTGGTTCATATGTATTGCGATTACTGCTTTATTAGCGTTCATGCATTGTTATTCTTGGGCTCGAGGCAGCAACACGTGCGCCCGCGGTCTGGCCACCGTGAGGGGTGCACTTTTCCGGAAAAGCGGTCTATGACCCGTGTATACCCACGAGGTGACGTAGTGGGGCCCCTTATTAGTTGTGGGGTTGAGGCGCCGAGGTGCGAGCGGTGCGACCCGTCGGTTTAGTTGTCCGGCGTGGTCGGGTTTCTGCAGGTACGGTATGGGCCGTCGGTAGCGGACCGACGCGGCCAGGTATTACAGGATGCAGGTATACAGGTTGCCATTTTCCCTCCCCGAATGGGGGGTTGCTCCGGTTATCGCCACGGTTTGTTTTTATTATTTCCCTGCTCTGCATTTATTAGTCGCTGACTTCCCACTTGGTGACAGGGTCCAGGCGAGGGGAGAGGTAGGTGGCGGTGAGGACGGGGCGGTCGCAGCGGGATTGTGGGAGGCTCTGGATTATATACTCTCATTTCCTTTTCAGCTTTCATTTATATTGTAGGCATGTGTGAGGTTCCCGATACCCTTGTGGGGTCGACTGAGATGTCGGTATTTGGTTATTCGTTATGCATTACTTTTCCCTTTATTTTCTGCTGGCCATTTGAAAACAAAACAAAGTCAAAGAAAAGATTGCGAAAACCGTTTTTAAAAACCTAAGTGTCGTGTGGGCACTGATTTCAAAACCTTGTGGATTTATGGATTGCGAAATGCGTTTTCAAAACTTGGGTGTCGTGTGGGCACCGTTTTCAAACCCTGTGGATTTATGTTGATTTCAAAACTAGTTTTCAAAATATAAGTGCCGGGTGGGCGCTCTTTCAAAACTGGGGATTTATCTTTTCCAAATTGATCGGCCAAATGTTTGAATGGTTAGATTTAGTGATATACGTTACTGATCGTTGTGAATGAATGATTGTGTGTGACTCGGAACATGTACTAAACGCTACGCCGTGCATATACAGGGGAAACTCTGTCCGTTTACAGAGAGATCCTGTATATGCGGCGGGTCTGGGCACGCACCGGGGAGGAAGGAATTTCAAAAAAAAAAATTTGGACACGCTAATTAAACCTTTTTACTAAATACTTCCGCTGAACGAAAACCCCCGGGGCGTGACACATTGATTCTTGGAGAGTGGTTGTAAATGGGATTTGTATGCCCGATACGCAGTCAACAGGAAACTCGGTTTTTTCAAGGGAGCTTACACCGGAATATCGATACCTGAACTTTTTAACTCTCCTTACTTTTGTAATTTTGGCTGAGTTTGTGACAAAAAGGGGGAGAGATGCATGCTTGAACAATGAACAATGCTTGAACTTGAATGCAATGCTTGAAAGCGAAATGCAATGCTTGAACATGCTTGTAAGAAACTGTGTGAAAACTTGAAACTGAGGTAAGTATAACTTCAACTCTGGTTTTAACTTTGTTTTGAATGCATGTCCCTACTAACTATTCGTCTAACTATTTGGGCATGTAATATGACTAACAAGTTGATGTTGACTAACATTTTGTGACAGTTGGATTTTGAATGCATAGAAGATATGTTGGTTCTTGATTTCGATTCTCTTACATATCTGAATTCTTAAATGTCATTGTGAATAGAAACTCTATCTCTGTGTTTCGGTTTTGATTGTTGAAAATTCTTGAGGTACCTAACGATTTTGTTTGTCAAGAATGATTTATTTTGCAGAGATTACAGATGTCTAAGTCTAGAGTCTGTTCTAGGAGTTCATATCATGTATTTATTTTTATTTGGATCTCCATTGTAAATTTTTGTTGTATGGTGATATCAACAAAAATATCTTTTTGAATTTTCTTGAGTGGATTTGGGTTTTGTCACGAAACCGCCAAAGGGGGAGATTGTTACGGAATTTGAGTTGGCGTATTTCGTGAAAGTGTTAAGTCTTGAAGATTGAAGATGAAGAAGTTTGGATCATATACCTCAATCTCAAGAAAGAAGAATTCAAAAGGATCAGGTACGTTTAACTAAAGATTTTTGATGATCCGAATACTTCTTATAGTGTAGAAACACTTGGAAGAATTTTTAATTGCATAAAAATCAAAAACTGGACATGGGACATGTTCAGGATCCGGATCGGGTATTACAATCCGGATCCCGAAGAGGTTGGTTCAACACAGCTTCAATCCGGACCTTGGCATTTAATCCGGATCCCGAACGTTGGTTTTTCATGCGCAGTCTCAATCCGGATCAGGAATTTAATCCGGATCCCGAAAGTGAAATTGTTGAAACTGTATGAACGATCCGGATCGTGGATCTCAGTCCGGATCCCGAATGTCCTCTTTTCTGGAAATTGTCTGTTTCGCTGAGACAATCCGGATCGCCAAATCCAATCCGGATCGCCGTCCTGTAAAATTCCAGAAAAGGTTAGTTTTTGATCCTTATCTTCTTCCAATGGTTTCTAACCTATAAATAGACCCTATGATTCATTTTTAGGGTATATACATAGAGAGAGAGAAAAAAAGAAAAGAAAAGAGAAAATCCACATATAGAGAAGAAAGGAAATCAATAGATTTAATTCTATGTTTCTTCATCTATATTGATTAATTTGATTCTAGGTTTTCCAACTCAGATTTTGAGTAGAATCAAATTAATGAATACTTAGATGGTATTTCCGATCTATTTCTAATCTAAGTATTCGGCGGATCATCACCACCCAAAAACAACGATTTACCCAAAATCGGCGCGTGGACTCGCGTGGCCTTGTGGATTCAAGGTGCAACCGCTCTCGTGGATTCGGAGCGAGGTACGTTCGTGGATTCGAAGCGTGCTACTGGGTGAAGACCGTGGATTCGGTCGGACGTCGTGGACTCGACGTTGGACGCTGTGGATTCAGCGTTGGGCGCGGATCGTGGATTCGAGAAGCGTCGTGGAGCGAGCGGAGAAGATCTACTAGGAGCGTATGGAAAAGGTTGAGTCGTCTGTGAGTACGTTATATCACCTTGTACGTGTTTAATTCTAGTGGATTTCGCCGTGTTATCGGTCCCGTGGTTTTTTACTCCGGTTTGGAGTTTTTCCACGTAAAAATCTTGCGTGTTATTTTTATTTTCCGCATTGGGTTTTATTGCGCAATGATTTTTGAGTGTTTAACGTTTACACCTATTCACCCCCCTCTAGGTGTTTTTTTCCCTATTTAGATCCAATTATATTTAACCCAACAGGACGTATTTCTCACACCCGTCGTGGTGTCTTTTTCCACAGGGACTTCTACTCCTGTTCCAGTTGCTCCTGTTGCTGCTTCTTCTGATCGAGGTAAGGGAGTCGCGAGCTAGATCCCTACCAGTCGTTGTCCTGAGAGTAGATGTACCCTTATTACTTTTGAGAGTTCATGTTGAGAGAACTTTGTAGTGAGGTATAGAGTTGTATTTATTTTACTACTCAAGAGATTTTTGTATTTTGGTGAGGTGGGATTGTATTATTTGAGAGTTGTAGTTGTTCACTTAGTTTTATTTCTAGCAGTTTTACTTTCAGCTCTGATATCTGTATAGTATAGTTGATCTTTTGCAGGTTAGTCGCTTCGTCTATACGGGGCTTCCCGTATGGGCGGCGGATCTGTTGGCGAGCCCGGGTCGCAGTTTCGACGCCGGGGCGTGACAACTGTAGTTTAATTGTGCATGAATAATTAATTACTGACAATTATGCTAAGTTGAATTTCCATGTTGCAAAGCTTACCAAGAAGTCATCAGATTTAGCGACTATCAACTGTGGTTACCATATACAGTTTTCATAGGATATAGGAGTAATTTACTAATATGCATGCAACTATAATCATAGAATTAGCAAACAGTCCGTAGATTTTGAAAGCGAGAACACCCACCTGAACACGCTAACTGTCCGAGACGGTACAGGTAATAAGTCCAGATAAAGTCAAATCTCCGTACCCGCTAAGCTAATAACACAGTAGCGGTGCCCACAAAGTCCTGGGTACAACAACAATCCATAATTACACACAAATTCCACACTAAATCCACATTCAAAAATCTGCATGCATAGTCCCTGTTCACACGAAAATTTCACCTGAAAATAATCCTCAATAAATTCCAATAAAAATATCACGATGATCCTCGTGAAATGTAGATGTCGATAGGCTCTTGAATCATCAAAATCCGATACCCGGAAGTGGAGATAAAAATCAGCGAAGCAGCGGCTGTCCAGAAACTCAAACAGTCACAAAGGGTAGTTAAAATGTACCCCAAACAGTCACAAAGGGTGTCCATCAGCTGGAGTAGTTTTGAGGTCTTACTGTATGGTCAAGGAAATTTCTCTTCATTAGGTTACTTCTTTTTTGGTTCTCAGAATTTGAACTTTTGGTACATTCTGCTGATTCTCTGATTATGGGAAGATGGATCTGGATTTTTTTTCTCTCCAACGATCGAATGATTGAAAGACAACGCTTGGATCGGCATGTGTTTTGATGAAGTTTTCTCATCGCAGTGGGTCTGCTTCGACTGGTTTTTTGAGCTGTGATTTTTTGGCTTCAGTACCAGCTTAAGCAATGGGGTAGTTCTTTTCAGAATTCAAGAAGCTCTTTTGGGTAATCTTGTTTGGACTCCAATGCTTTGGACCTTGGTCCCTGGTGTCAGTTTTAGTTCTTATTCTGATGATAATGCATTTGAGGAATTATATCATAGCAGCCATTGTAGGCCAACATGCATGTGCTGAACAATTTATACAAGACGTTGTAGAGATACTAGCGGAAAATGTGAAGTTAGTATGGTTTGAAAATGTTTTATCCTTCTACATCATGAAGACATTTTGCAAGGTTTAATTGGCTCGGAGTTGAAGTAAGTGGCGAGCGAGATAGGTGGTTGTCACGAGGGTTTGCTGAAGGGAGTTGATTTGGCTGCTGCGGCTGAAGAAAAAGAGACTCATTCTTTTGATTTTGATCCAGCACAGGTTGAGATTGTGAAGCAACATTGCTGTCATATGCCTTAAACTCCCCAACGCCTACAGGATAGCTCTTGTTTTGGTTTAGTTTTATTTGTTTGTAGAATTTGGGTTTGGCATTTTTCTTCGCTCGTTAACAGGGAGTTTTGTACTCGTACTCTACTTGAGACTTGCCCTCTTTTTTGTCTGGTTGGGCGATGGGCCTTCATCTTATACTTCTGTTGTACGGGGGGCTTTTAATTTTACTTTTTTTCTGTCCTGTACTTTTCAAATAGGGTACACCCCTGTTTAATCAAAAAAAATGTACCCCAAACCCCTGTATAAGCTCAAATCTAGCAAAAACGTCTAACACGAAAAACGTAGATTTACCTCTTGAGAAAGCGCTGTCAAAGAAATCGTCCAAAAATAGCGTCGGGGTAGCCCTACAGGTCTCCCGGACGAAAATGCGACGGAAGTGGGCCTCCAACTGTAGAACGTCGCTCCGCACTACGAGGCAGAAAATGCAGTCGACGCGGCTTCCAGAAAATCTGAAACTTCACCGGAAGATGCGGAAGAGGGAGAGGAAGAAATCTTATGGGGGGGGTCAAGGGCTTAATCTCCCGGGAAAAAGCTCAAAAACTCGGCCCAAGGTGGCCTATTTATAGGCTCCAAAGAAAAACAGCCTAAAAAGCCAACCCATTCACTTTCGGGCCCAACTTTCGGGCGCCTGAAAGTTTTCGGGCGGCTACAGTGTTGGGCACGGCCCAACACTGTTCATGCCCGAAACCGCCCCGTGCTGCCACGTGTCCCACCGAACAGGAAACACCGGTGCAGGGCCACTCAGAAGCCGCCACGTGTCCTGCTGAACAGGGAACACCGGTGCGGACCACTGAGAACTCGCCACGTGTCCACACTCTGGGCACAGTAAGGCGGTGGCGACCGCCAATGAGCGGGCGCCACGTGTCCCACCCGGTTGACCCGCTGCCGACACCGGCAGCGCGAAGTGGGTCGCACG
The DNA here is from genome assembly GCA_029168755.2 of Tillandsia fasciculata. Taxonomy (NCBI): domain Eukaryota; kingdom Viridiplantae; phylum Streptophyta; class Magnoliopsida; order Poales; family Bromeliaceae; genus Tillandsia; species Tillandsia fasciculata. The sequence continues at coordinate 4,969,758 of CM054944.1, forward strand.
TGCGCACGCAACCCGGTGCACCGCGCATGTTGCACCCACCAATCAGGGCGTGACACGTGTCCCCTGCACCCGGTCCACGCCTTCCGCAGGAATTCCGTGAACCGCGCCGCGTGCACCGACCAACCGATGACTGCCACGTGTCCCCCGCCTGGTCCATGCACCGCCGAGCTCCACCCGGTAGACCGCGCACCCTGGGCCCGCCAATCAGGCGGTGCCACGTGTCCATGCGCTAGGTCTGTGCACCCTGCCGTGCTGCTCGGTGGACCGCGCATCCTGAACTGGCCAATGACAGGCCGCAACGTGGCATCCCGGCGGTCTACGGCCCCTCCCATGCACCAAAACCCACTAAAAACTTCCGGGGGTCCGTTTTTGGGCATCCGGACTCCAAATTAAGCAAACAAATAGTCGTTTTCAAGCGTTTTTCCATGCTGAATCCATCTACGACCTCTGGTTGGCCTAAATCTTCCCAGAAATTTCGGCAAACCCAGCCTAAGGCCAACACAGCAAAAAGAAACACACAGGGTCCATCAGTAGCTTCCAATTGATGCACTGTGGGCCAGATACACCAATACTAGGTGTTCTAACAGTGGATTCATCGGAAGAACGCTGCATGGGAACTAGGGCCACTACATCCTCCCCCAGTAAAAGAAAGTTTCGTCCTCGAAACGAGACAAAGTAAAACATGCGTATCTCAGCCAGAAGTCTCGAACAGAAAAGGGTAGGCATCTCGCATCTCCGTCTCTAGCTCCCAGGTAGCCTCTTGCTCCTCGTGGTTGCTCCAAAGGATCTTCACATAAGGTATTGCCCGGTTGAGCAATTCCCTCACCTCACGAGCCAGAATCCGCAACGGGCGTTCCTCGTAAACCAAGTCCTCGCCTATATCCAAGGATGCGAAGTCATTCACAAGAGACGGATCAAGCACAAATCTCCTCATGGCCGAAACGTGGAAGACATCATGAACACCAGGCAAACGGGGAGGAAGAGCAACTGTATATGCCACAGGGCCTACCCTCTCTAGTACCTCAAAGGGTCCAATGAAGCGGGGACTAAGCTTCCTACGCACACCAAACCTCCAGACCCCTTTCGAGAGCGTGACCTTCAAGAAGATATGATCACCAACCCAGAACTAAAGGTCTCGCTGCCGAGTATCAGCATAACTCTTCTGGCGACTCTGGGCCGCCTCCAAAAGCCGACGAATGACTCTGACCTTCTCTTCTGCCTCCAGCAGTAAATCAGGCCCCAACGTCCTCCCCGAAAAACCATGACGCACGCAACGTATCCTCAATCTGAAGTCGCCTCTGTCCAAAAGATCCTGAAGCTGGGCCTTCAACTCTCTCAGCTCGGCAGGCGCCATTCTGAAAGGTGCCTTCGAGATTGGTGCGGTTCTAGGTACCACATCAATCACAACTCGATCTCTCTCCCCGACGGCAAGGTTGTCAACTCTGGGGAAAACACATTGGGAAACTCGCGGACCACGGGAATTCCTCGAGTCCCCGTGCCGCCGTAGGCACCTTACAATTGTTGCCAGAAATGCGGTGCATCCCCTACTCATCAACCGCCTGGCCTATGCCGAAGAAAAAGTCAAGGCAAACAAAGAACTCTGACAGCTCCCGAAGACAAACACCACCTGCCCCGGCTCACGAAGAGTAACAGTCCTTTCTCAGCAGTCTAAGGTGGCCTAAAACCTCGACAACCAATCCATACCAAGTACAAAATCAAAATCCTGGAGCTATCGTAAGACAAGCAAGTCTGCCGGCAGGATCCAGGATCCCAACTGTACAGGGCAAACCCTACAGTACTTCTCGATATGCAGAACATGATCTGGAATCTAAACCTCTAATGCATGTTATAAAGAAGCTACCGCTATACCATGCAGGGATGCAAAAGCTCTACTGATGAATAAATGAGATGCACCGGTATCAAAAGGAGCCCGAGCACGGACTGCAGAGATCAGAATAATACCTGCAACGACCTGCTCTGCTGCTTTAACGTCCTCGACCTGGGCGGCATAAACTCGACCGCTCGGCGCTGGGGGACGTCGCTCTGGCTGCCGGGAAGAAGATGAGGCAACATCTGGCCTGCTGTAGGACGCAGAAGGATCGGCTGGCTGGTAAGGAACGGACGGTGCTGATGCTGATGAAGGAGCTGGATGGCCGGCTCTAGGGCATACGCTTGCAAAGTGACCGGCCTGCCCGCAGCGAAAACAATGGCCCTGTCTCTGCGGGCACAGAGTCGGTAGGTGTGAGCCTCCACAGATAATACACCGATCTGGGCGCTGCTGCTGAGAAGTCTGCTGTGAGAACTGCTGCTGTCGTGGTGGTCGACGCTGCTGCTGCTGTAACTTGCGAGACGCCCCCGATCTCTGATGTCCCTGGTACCCCCGGCCCTGTGGGTGGGAACGTGGAGGTCTCGGGGGTCCCTGCCTGCTAGACTGCCCCTCCTCCGGAGAAGCCGGGCGCTTCGCCCCAGAAGTCACTACAGGGGCCGGAGATACCTCATCCATCACGGCCTCTCCACACTCCACTACAAAGCCTGCTCCATCGAGGTCTCCAAGGTCTGCAGTCTGCGGGAGCAGACGAACTGGTAGATGTCTCGGCGAAGTCCTTTCTCAAACATATAAACGCGATGGCTCTCATCTCTAGCCACATGAGGCACACATGCCAATAGCTGGTTGAATTCTGCTATGTACATGTGCACAGGCCTATCTCCCTGGCGGAGATTCTTCAACTGCTCCTCCAGTCGCTGTCGGACACTCTCCGGAAAGAAGGCTCCCAGCAACATGCTCCGAAACTCGGTCCAGGAAAGAAGCTGTGTCCCAGGTGGACCAGCTGGTCGCACACGCCACCACCACGCCTCGGCGTTGCTCTCCAGAAAATGGGTAGCCAAAATAACCCGAAACCTCTCATCCACAAATAAGCTCTCGAAGTGGCGCTCCATGGTGGTAATCCAAGTCTCGGCTGCCCATGGCTCGCACTCATGCCCGAAAAGCGGGGCGGATCGAACTGCCGAAATCTCATCGACAAATCTACTACCTCCCGCTGTTCTGCCGCAGTCAATGATCCCGTCGCCCTGGCCGGTGGTCTACTCGAAACCGGCTCAGCAGGAACCGCTGGTGCAGGCTGCACCATAGGGGGTGCCACAACAGGGGAAGAAGGCACCGACGAAGCCTCAGGGGGTGCCACTGCCGGCTGTGCTCTCTGCTCCATCATGAGCATCAGCCGCGCCATTGCCTCCTCCTGGCGTCGGGTCGCCTCCGCCATCTGTGCCATCTGGGCATGGAGCTCCTGAATCTCAGCCTGAGGTCCTCGCCCCGAGTCCTCCTGCTCGGGCTCAGAGGACGAAGGCTGCGAGCGCGTCACCATCGAACGTCGAGGAGGCATCCCCACCTGAGGAGCAAAGCCAACAATCAGAACCAGAAGCAACACTCGACCCAATCTAGCGAAAGTCAAAAGGCATGTCCCCCTTTCAGAAGTACTATGTTGTCTGCAGCCAACATAGTCGCTACCAAAGGAAGACATGTCTATCACTCGTCCCTATCCGCTCGGGAGAGTTAGAAACCCAATCAAGACTTTCGCTAAAAAGTCTCGGCTCTCACGTGGGTCATCCTAGGGTTTAACCATAAGCCTAGGGTTCCTAAGTCCTCAACACCTACACCCTAAGCTCTGATACCACACTAATCTGTCACGCCCCGAGGTCGGAACTGTACCCCGGGCTCGCCAACAGATCCGCCGCCCCTACAGGAAGCCCCGTAGAGACGTAGCGTCTAACCTGCAAAAAAGATGGAACAACTATACTAACAGATATCAGAGCTGTAGAAGTAAACTAACTATGAACAGAAAGTAGAACAGTCTCTCATAAAATATACAAAACATCCTCACCGGAAATACAGGAGTCTCTCAAAAGAAAGCAAAAGAGTACAACTCGATACCTCACTACATAATCTCTCAAACATATAAACGACCAAAATATAAGGGTACCTCTATAACACACTGAAGCTGAAGGGGAAGGGATCTATCTCGCGACTCCCTTACCTCGGTCTGGAAGAGCTGGATCAGCAACTGGTACCGCAGGAACTGGAGCTGAAGTCCCTGGGAAAAAAGATACCACGACGGGTGTGAGAACTACCTCCCACAGTAGCTCTCAGTGGGTGCCGCCAACAAGCCCGACGGCCTGCCCACTAAGTCTACTAGAGGCATAAAGTAATATATGCAGTACTGTAAGGAAAAACTGGAAAGGTAAAGTCTACAGCTACTATGCCTCTATCTAGATGCTCAAGTAGTGGAACAAGGAGAACGGTATGCCACAACTAACACTCACTGAAATCACCCAATCTAAACTGACTGCCACATCGGGTCCAGTCAAACCTGCGCCTACCTACTGCTGTAGGTATGTCCGTAGCTGCCAAAACTGGCTCAGCTAGAGGGACAGAAGCATCGACAAGTCGCGATAGAGCTCAATCTCACGCCGGTACTCCAACCCGGTATCTAGCTCAATCTCAACGCCGGTACTACAACCCGGTCTCGCCTACTCCGGAGTGGCACTCGAGGGGAGAGACCCACACGAGTAAAATATCTGCGCAACACTATCGAGCACAAATGTGGCTCATGCAGGCTATGATCCAATCACTGTCTCACTCACTGGCTAAAAATCCACACTGTCATTATGACCATGTCCCAAAGATCCCAGATCCACTATCACTATCACTATCACTATCATAGTGCAAACTGGTCTACAGACTGCTACAGACTCCACTCGGTCCCCAGACGCGAGTGCAAATGCAACCCCAGCTAATAAACCTCCCAGCCTACGACTCGGGGAGAATCACTATGTCCAGAATGACGAGAGTACAACCACTGTGGGGAAGCTAAGGCGCTGATCAAATCTGAACACAGGTTCAAGTTTACTGTTGTGAGGACCTGGTTTCCCCGCGGGAAGTTTTCTGGTTGTTTGGCAGCTTTCGAATGCTTGTGTGGTGTGTTGGTGGTGTTTGTGCGCAATTTGGACACAAGTGGTGGACTTCGGGCTTAATTATGGATCACGGGAGTATTTGGAGGACCCGTCGGGTGTTTAGAAGTGATTTCGCGCGACGCGGATGTCAAATTTGGACTCAGGGCGAAGTTTGGATAAAAGATCACCTCTCCGGATACCTTGGGGAATTTTTAGTGATGGAATTTGGCAAAATGGATTTTAGAAATGGACCCGGCGCGAAAATCGGATCAAGTGGGCTTTCCGGGGGCCTTCGGCAAAATTTCAGATGAGAATTTGGAGAAACGGACATCGGATTTGGATTCAGCGCGCGAAAACGATGAAAATGGACTATTTATTTGCATTTTTCGGAGCCCGGATGTCGCGCACGATTTTCGAGGCAGCTTGGTACTGTTCCGGCCGGCGGCGGGCAGCGGCGGCGGCGGCGGAGCGCGGCGGCGCGGACGCAGGCACGGCGGCGGGGAGGCGCGGGCAGCGGGCAGCGCGCGGGCAGGTGCGCGGTCCACAGCGCCTGCGTGCACCGGAGGGTGGACACGTGTCGGCTTTCTGTTGGCACGGTGTTGCGCACTCGGTGCACCGAGCTGCTGCGCTCGCCTCGGGGCGCGTACCTGACACTGTGCGCAGGCGGCGCTGGCGCGCGCACGTGCGCGCGTTGACGGGTTGCCGGGCCATGTGTCGACGCTGGGGGCGGCCACGTGTCGATTCCTGAGTGGGTGCGCCCGCTGTAGCCTGTTCGGCGGGCTACGTGGAGGCCCGTGGAGGTTTCGGGCCTGCACAGTGTTGGGCCGGGCCCAACACTGTGGCAGCCCGGAACTTCCGGGCGCCCGGAACTTGGGACTCAACCGTCATTTCTCCAATTGTTTTCTGGCCCTATTTAAACGATCCGAGCCGCCTTGTTCACCCCTTTTCCTCCACTTCCGAGCTTCAAACCGACGGGAGTTCTTCAGCAAAGTTGTTCCTCTCGCAGAGTAGCTTCCATCTGCAGAGTTTGGGGATTTTTGGGGGCACGCTTTTCGAGATTCTCATTTTCTTGGCGCGGCGCGACGCTCTTTCTTCGGTGCTTCTTCCGTCGCTCTTCGATGCACGAGCTCCCCCGGCCTACTCCAACCATCTTTTTGAGCGATTTCTTCGCCGTTGGATTCGTAACAGGTGAGGCTACGATTTTGGTTTCTCGCACGTTTTCTGGTTTTGCATTTTTCGAGGAGTTCTACCTTGCTCTCTGAGGACCTTGTTTGCTGTGTGGATTTTTGAGGGCAGCAGATTGATGGAATTTTATCTTCGCAACCGGGCATCGGATTGAGACGCTCTTATAGACGTTTTTCATCTACTCGACGCGAGGATCATCGTGGTATTTTTTTTGGAATTTCTTGAGGCCTTCCCGAAGGTATACATCTTCCTCTTTATCTGTGCAAGATTTTACAGTTGTGTGGTTGTATGTTTTCGCGCGCCCGTATTGTGGAATTTATAACTTGACCTACGGGGCTCCGATTTGGGCGTGCAGGTACTTTTTTCGAAGCTATCGACGCGTAGAACGCAGGGGTATTTTATTTGGAATTTCTTGAGCACATTCAGTAGGTGAAATAATTGCATCTTTGCGGCTGAATTTACAGTGTGGTATTTCTTGGCAGATTTTGGGATTTAAGTGTAACTGTAGCCTTTTGTTGTACCCAGGAGGGATTGTGGACTGTACTGGACCTGTTGGATATAAGAGTTGCTGTTTTTCTGGTTTACTCAGCTGTGTGACCTCGGACAGTTAGCACCTTCAGGTGGGTGGCCTTGTCTTCATGACCAATGGACTGTGCATTAATTCTATCTGCATAGGTGCATGCATGTTGTAATGTATTTTGTATAGCGTGCTAGAATATAGGAATTGATGTTCCTGTTGTTGTTAGGTGATTATGTGTTTATTTCTCTCCTGCAACTGTTGATTATTATTATCTTGGAACCTGACCTAGCACCTCCGCCATATGTTGCATGTGTAACCAGACCAGTAGAAAACCCTCACTTGGGCTAGGGTTCTTTATGTTTAGACATCCACACTTTATGTTTCATTCCTGGACTTAGTGTTATCCTCGCCCGGGTAGTGGGCCGAGCGGTCGGGACTTCTTTTTAGTGTGGGATGCATTTGCACTCGTGCTTGGGAGCAGAGTGGAGTCTGGTAGATGTAGTGGATCGCTTGTCTGTACCGGGAACCGTTGGGGTAAACGGAGGTCCCAGGAGGTCTTGTTTTTCCCCCTGTTTGGATTGTCGCCACTGTGTTAGTGGCAGTAGTTTACTTGTGTTAGCCGGACCTAGAACCTAGAACCCTTTTCGACATACACATGATTTTAGTCTACCAATGCTTTCTTCCAAGCATCGAAGGGCCGCTGGAGTCTGTTTTTGTTTGATTGGACAAAGGCATCAGCCCTTCGGGGTTTGGGTAAAACACTTGTTTTCCAACTGTTTTTCTAAAAAGAACTAAAATTATTAAATATGGATTTCTTTCAGATCAAAATAGTTTTCAATAACAAATGTCACCTGTTTCCTGTAATCTCCCCACTCGAAAGGATTCGAGTGGTCTGGGTTCTAGGGGCCGTTCCTTTGTCGGGACGGAAGCCGCGGGGGCCGAGCCTGGAACCTGTTCTTGTTTGATAGGGTTGTAGGTGTAGGTCTCCCGGGACTTTCGGGCCCTAGTTGGTGTCTTCTGCGTGTCGTACCGAGGTTGTTGTGTCTCCGAACTATAAGGGGTCGGGAACTTCGATAGACGGAGCCTAGAGTCTGTTCTTGTTTGATAGGGTTCTAAGCACCGGCCTACCGGGTTTCGAACCCTTATGGTGTCGGTCTTTTCTGTGAGTTTAGTGTTCTGTTGTGGGTCGATCCTGGCTGTGGAGTATCTCCAGCCAGTGCGTTTTGTGCTGTGAGTTATTGGAGAGGCTTGTGTCTCGTGTTTCGCGTGAGCTGATCAGCTGAGTCGTCGAGAGTGCTCCGACTGTTGTGCGAGATGTTTGAGGATTGAGTCTTTCCGTTCTGTACGTGAGCGTGGATTTTGACTATAGCCTGCAGTGCCACTTTGAGCTCGACAGAGTGCGCGGATACCTTCTTCCTCGATGGGGTCGCTTGTCCCGCCCCGGGGGTTTGTTTTAGCGGAAACGGTTCACAAAAGGTACTCATTTGGCGCGTAAATTTTTTTTTGAAAAATAAACCTTCTTCCCCGGCGCATGCCCAGACCCGCCGCATACACAGAATCACTCTGCAAACGGACAGAGTCTCCTCTGTATATGCACGGCGTAGCAGCTAATACAAGTCCCAAACGCAATCATCCATTCAATCACAACAGTTCTAACATACAACTATGTACCATAACTGAGTAAAAAGCACGGCCAAGAGATTTTTAAAAGGATAAATCCACAGTCGTTGAAAACGGCGCCTACCCGGCACCCAGAGTTTGAAAACGCGTTCGAAAACAGCATAAATCCACAGGGTTTTGAAAACAATGCCCACACGACACTTGAGTTTTGAAATTCGTTTCCACAATCCATAAATCCACAGGGTTTTGAAATCAGTGCCCACACGACACTTAAATTTTTGAAAACAGTTTTCGCAATCTTTTCTTTGGTTTTTCTTTTTCTTTTCCAAACGGCCAACAGAAGTGAAAGGAAAGATAAATACATAAGAGAACTACCAAATAGAGACCATACCGACATCCACACCGACCCCACGAGGGTATCGAGAACCACACAAAGAACTACAAATGTGAATGAAATGCAAAGATAGAAAAAGGAAAGACAGTCCGGGGTCCCCAGCGACCCAGAAGCTCCTGCCCCGTCCTCACCGTCGCCTACCTCTCCCCCCGTCTGGACCCTGTCACGAAGTGGGAAGTCAGTGACGAATAACAATAGTAGAGCAGGAAAAATAGTAAAACAAACCGTAAAGCAAACCGGAGCAACCACCCTCCCAAGAGGGAAAAGATAACCTGTACCCCTGTATCCTGCAATACCCGACCACGTCGGACAACTAAACCGGCGGGCCGTACCGTACCTGCAATACCCGACCACGTCGGGCAACTAAACCGACGGGTCGCACCGTACCTGCAAAACCCGACCACGTCGGGCAACTAAACCGACGGGTCGCACCGCTCGCACCTCGGCGCCTCAAACCCCACAACTACAGGGGCCCCACTACGTCACCTCGTGGGTATACACGGGTCATAGACCGCTTTTCCGAAAAAGCGCACCCTTCGCGGTGGCCAAACCGTGGGTGCGCGTGTTGCAGCCTCGAGCAAAGTAACCATAACCGCTATCATATTAGCATCATAATATATAATCAAGAGTAAAGCTATAACCACTATCATGTTAGCAACATCATGTGAAAATCAGGAGTAAAACTATAACCGCTATCATGTTTAGCAACATCATGTAAACTCAGGAGTAACAACTATATCCGCTATCATGTTTGGCAACATCATATAAGATCAGGAGTAAAAACTATATCCGCTATCATATTTAGCAATATCATGTAAGATCATGAGTAAAAACTATATCCGCTATCATGTTTAGCAACATCATGTAAGATCAGGAGTAAAAACTATAACCGCTATCATGTTTAGCAACATCACGTAAAATCAGGAGTAAAAACGACCGCCGGAAATCGGCGCTAAGTACCAAAATAAAACCCACCTCAAACACGAAGGAGAAGACGTGTGGAAACTCCAACTAAAACACCCTCGCCGTGTACCCAGATAGCTACAATAAAGATTATACTTGTTAAAAACATCTTCGTGGTTAAAAACACTCAAAAACGGCGCGAAACGGGCCAAAAACGGAGCTTCTGGGCTCTTTGGCTGAAGGCTGGTGCACGGTCCAGGCGTGGACCGGGTTTACAGCATCGGCGGTTGCGCGGCATGCGCCGGGTGCACACAGGAAGCGTGCACCGCGCATCCTGGGCCGGGCCGGTGCACGACACGAGCGTGCACCGGGCTCACGGCCACAGGGGCCTGCGGTGAGCACCGGGTGCACGCCGTAGCGTGCACCGCACCCGAGCGGGCCGGGCCGGCGCACGAAAGCGTGCGCCGGGTCCGCGGCTCTGGCTGCCGATGCGTGCGCCGGGTGCACGCCTGGAGCGTGCACCGCGCACGGTGTGTAGCCCGGCGCACGGTTTCGTGCGCCGGGTCTGCACCTCCGAGGCTGCGGGGCGTGCACCGGGTGCACGCCGGGGCCTGTGGACCGCGGCCGTACGGACAACAAAGTGAGCCCTAGTTTTCGTGTTTTCTCTCCGTTTTCGCTCCCGTGCGACTCCGGCGACGACCCCGCGAACATGGTAGCGGCGGCGGCGGCCTCCCGTTTAACAACGGCGGCGGCGGCCTCCCGTTCGGCAACACGCCTCGCACGCAACATGAAAAGAAAGAGAATCTTATACCGAAAAAGATAACCAGGAAGACCCGAACCGCTCACCTTGTTTTCGCCGGTGAGGGAGGAATGAAGAGGATCGTCCCGCTCTCTTTCGCCGGATTCCGCAGGGCGTGCGATCGTCCTTCCTTCTCCTCGTCTCCGTCTCGGTTCCTCACGCCCTCGGTTGAAAAGAGAGGAAATATGAATCGGGGTTTTTCCCCTTCCCTTTCTTAACAGGGCCGCCTTAAACCCTAGCCGTCAAGAGAGAAACCAAGGAGGGAAAAACCCTATGACCCCCCCCCCCCCCCGGATTGTAAAGAAACCCTAAAATTGCCGAAATAAAAACCGACGGCTAAGATTGTCTCGAAAAGCGTGTCAAACGCTCGCACGGATCCCGGAGCACTCAAAAAGGGGTCCAAACTTCAAAAATTAATTCTGGGAGATCCGGGAGTCGAAATTCGAATCCGATCGCGCCTCCGTTCACCGTTTTGCGAGCTCTAGTACCAGAAAATATCCGCAAGTCCCGATGATCAGCCCAAAAATTCTCGAATTTCTGCCCCACCTTAGTCAACTAAAAAAAATATTAAATTAGGACCCTAAACGAAAAACCGAAAGGTCGAGGTACCACCCAAAAGATAAAATAACCCACTGACATAAAAAAAAGAAAAGTCCGATCGCCTCGAAAAGCGTACCAGCCACCTAGCACGGATTCCGATGCACCACTCAAAGCAAACGCTTTGACCCCCATTCCGGGAGATCCGTAAGTCGGAATCCGAATCCGTTCGCTTTGCCGCCCTCCGTTCTTCGAGCTCAAACGCAGAAAAAATACTAGCGGCCCCGGTCAGTCCATTGCCGAAAGCGGTGAAAAGTTTTCCTACCAGTCCCGTCAAAATAAAAAGGGGGTATACAAGGGCAATGGGATGCCAGGACTCTACATCGCTCCCCTCGAGAGCCACGCCCGGGGTGGATTTGTTACTTTTGTATCGCGACTTGTCGACGCCGTCCCTCTGACTGGGCCAGTTAGTGGCAGTTACGGACGCAGTCCCTCTGGCTGGGCCAGTTAGTGGCAGTCACGGACGCCCTACGTAAGTCCGGTCCTCCGGGATGTTACGGCAGTAGGTAGGCGCAGGTTTGACTAGACCCGTTGAGGCAGTCAGTTTAGATTGGGTGATTTAAGTCGAGGGCTAGTTGTAGCATCATGTTCTTTCTGTTCCACTTTTGAGCATCTAGATAGAGGCATAGTAGCTGTAGAGTTTACTTTACCTGCTTTTCCTTCAGCACTGCATATGTTACTTTTGCCTCTAGTAGACTTAGTGGGCAGACCGTCGGGCTTGTTGGCGGCACCCACTGAGAACTACTTGGGACGTGTTACGGAATTTGAGTTGGCGTATTTCCTGAAATTTGTCTAAGTCTTGAAGATTGAAGATTAGAAGGTTAGATCATATACCTCAATCTTAAGAAAGAAGAATTCAAAAGGATCAGGTACGTTTAACTAAAGATTTTTGATGATCCGAATACTTGCTATAGTGTAGAAACACTTGGATGAATTTTTAATTGCATAAAAATCAAAAACTGGACATTTTACCTGTTCAGAGTCCGGACCGGTATTACAGACCGGACCCCGAACAGAGGCTGGTTCAACAGCAGCTTCAAGTCCGGACCTTGGAAGTTAAGTCCGGACCCCGAACGTTGGTTTGTTCATGCGCAGTCTCAAGTCCGGACCTTGGAATTTAAGTCCGGACCCCGAAAGTGGAAATTGTTGAAACTGCATGAACAGTCCGGACCGTGGATCTCAGTCCAGACCCCGAATGTCCTCTTTTCTGGAAATTGTCTGTTTCGCTGAGACAGTCCGGACGGCCAAATCCAGTCCGGACCGTCGTCCTGTAAAATTCCAGAAATGGTTAGTTTTTGATGCTTATCCTCTTCCAATGGTTTCTAACCTATAAATAGACCCTATGATTCATTTTTAGGGTATATACATAGAGAGAGCGAAGAAAAGAAAAGAAAAAAAGATAAATCCACATATAGAGAAGAAAGGAAATACTAGATTTAATTCTATGTTTCTTCATCTATATTATTAATTTGATTCTAGGTTTTTCAAACTCAGATTTTGAGTAGAATCAAATTAATGAATACTTAGATGGTATTTCCGATCTATTTCTAATCTAAGTATTCGGCGGATCATCACCACCCAAAAACAACGATTTTCCCAAAATCGGCACGTGGACTCGCGTGGCCTTGTGGATTCAAGGTGCAACCGCTCTCGTGGATTCGGAGCGAGGTACGTTCGTGGATTCGAAGCGTGCTACTGGGTGAAGACCGTGGATTCGGTCGGACTTCGTGGACTCGACGTTGGATGCCGTGGATTCGGCGTTGGGCGCTGATCGTGGATTCGAGAAGCGTTGCGGAGCGAGCGGAGAAGATCTACTAGGAGCGTATTGAAAAGGTTGAGTCGTCTGTGAGTACGGTATATCACCTTGTACGTGTTTAATTCTAGTGGATTTCACCGTGTGATCGGTCCCGTGGTTTTTTTACTCCGGTTGGGAGTTTTTCCACGTAAAAATCTTGCGTGTTATTTTTTATTTTCCGCATTGGGTTTTATTGCGCAATGATTTTTGAGTGTTTAACGTTTACACCTATTCACCCCCCTCTAGGTGTTTTTTCCCCTATTTAGATCCAATTATATTTAACCCAACAGGACGTAGTTCTCACACCCGTCGTGGTGTCTTTTCCTACAGGGACTTCTACTCCTGTTCCAGTTGCTCCTGTTGCTGCTTCTTCTGATCGAGGTAAGGGAGTCGCGAGCTAGATCCCTACCAGTCGTCGTCCTGAGAGTAGATGTACCCTTATTACTTTTGAGAGTTCATGTTGAGAGAACTTTGTAGTGAGGTATAGAGTTGTATTTATTTTACTACTCGAGAGATTTTTGTATTTTGGTGAGGTGGGATTGTATTATTTGAGAGTTGTAGTTGTTCACTTAGTTTTATTTCTAGCAGTTTTACTTTCAGCTCTGATATCTGTATAGTATAGTTGATCTTTTGCAGGTTAGTCGCTTCGTCTATACGGGGCTTCCCGTATGGGCGGCGGATCTGTTGGCGAGCCCGGGTCGCAGTTTCGACGCCGGGGCGTGACAACTGTAGTTTAATTGTGCATGAATAATTAATTACTGACAATTATGTTAAGTTGAATTTCCATGTTGCAAAGCTTACCAATAAGTCATCAGATTTAGCGACTATCAACTGTGGTTACCATATACAGTTTTCATAGGATATAGGAGTAATTTACTAATATGCATGCAACTATAATCATAGAATTAGCAAACAGTCCGTAGATTTTGAAAGCGAGAACACCCACCTGAACACGCTAACTGTCCGAGACGGTACAGATAATAAGTCCAGATAAAGTCAAATCTCCGTACCCGCTAAGCTAATAACACAGTAGCGGTGCCCACAAAGTCCTGGGTACAACAACAATCCATAATTACACACAAATTCCACACTAAATCCACATTCAAAAATCTGCATGCATAGTCCCTGTTCACACGAAAATTTCACCTGAAAATAATCCTCAATAAATTCCAATAAAAATATCACGACGATCCTCGTGAAATGTAGATGTCGATAGGCTCTTGAATCATCAAAATCCGATACCCGGAAGTGGAGATAAAAATCAGCGAAGCAGCGGCTGTCCAGAAACTCAAACAGTCACAAAGGGTAGTTAAAATGTACCCCAAACCCCTCTATAAGCTCAAATCCAACAAAAACGTCCAACACGGAAAACGTAGATTTACCTCTTGAGAAAGCGCTCTCAAAGAAATCGTCCAAAAATAGCATCGGGGTAGCCCTACAGGTCTCCCGGACGAAAATGCGACGGAAGTGGGCCTCCAACTGTAGAACATCGCTCCGCACTACGAGGCAGAAAATTCAGTCGTCGCGGCTTCCAGAAAATCTGAAACTTCACCGGAAGATGCGCAAGAGGGAGAGGAAGAAATCTTATGAAGGGGTCAAGGGCTGAATCTCCCGGGAAAAAGCTCAAAAACTCGGCCCAAGGTGGCCTATTTATAGGCTCCAAAGAAAAACAGCCTAAAAAGCCAACCCATTCACTTTCGGGCCCAACTTTCGGGCGCCCGAAAGTTTTCGGTCGGCTACAGTGTTGGGCCCGGCCCAACACTGTTCATGCCCGAAACCGCCCCGTGCTGCCACGTGTCCCACCGAACAGGAAACACCGGTGCAGGGCCACTCAGAAGCCGACACGTGTCCTGCTGAACAGGGAACACCGGTGCAGACCACTGAGAACTCGCCACGTGTCCACACTCTGGGCACAGTAAGGTGGTGGCGACCGCCAATGAGCGGGCGCCACGTGTCCCGCCCGGTTGACCCGCTGCCCGCACCGGCAGCGCGACGTGGGTCGCACGTGCGCACGCAACCCGAGGCACCTACCGCGCGCCCGGTGCACCGCGCATGTTGCACCCACCAATCAGCGCGTGACACGTGTCCCCTGCACCCGGTCCACGCCTTCCACAGGAATTCCGTGAACCGCGCCGCGTGCACCGACCAACCGATGACTGCCACGTGTCCCCCGCCTGGTCCATGAACCGCCGCGCTCCACCCGGTAGACCGAGCGCCCTGGCCCCGCCAATCAGGCGGTGCCACGTGTCCATGCGCTGGGTCTGTGCACCCTGCCGCGCTGCTCGGTGGATCGCGCATCCTGAACTGGCCAATGACAGGCCGCCACGTGGCATCCCGGCGGTCTACGGCCCCTCCCATGCACCAAAACCCACTAAAAACTTTCGGGGGTCCGTTTTTGGGCATCCGGACTCCAAATTAAGCAAACAAATAGTCGTTTTCAAGCGTTTTTCCGTGCTGAATCCATCTACAACCTCTGGTTGGCCTAAATCTTCCCAGAAATTTCGGCAAACCCAGCCGAAGGCCAACACAGCAAAAAGAAACACACAGGGTCCATCAGTAGCTTCCAATTGATGCACTGTGGGCCAGATACACCAATACTAGGTGTTCTAACAGTGGATTCATCGGAAGAACGCTGCATGGGAACTAGGGCCACTACATCCTCCCCCACTAAAAGAAAGTTTCGTCCTCGAAACGAGACAAAGTAAAACATGCGTATCTCAGCCAGAAGTCTCGAACAGAAAAGGGTAGGCATCTCGCATCTCCGTCTCTAGCTCCCAGGTAGCCTCTCGCTCCTCGTGGTTGCTCCAAAGGATCTTCACATAAGGTATTTCCCGGTTGCGCAATTCCCTCACCTCACGAGCCAGAATCCGCAACGGGCGTTCCTCGTAAACCAAGTCCTCGCCTATATCCAAGGATGCGAAGTCATTCACAAGAGACGGATCAAGCACAAATCTCCTCAAGGCCGAAACGTGGAAGACATCATGAACACCAGCCAAACGGGGAGGAAGAGCAACTGTATATGCCACAGGGCCTACCCTCTCTATTACCTCAAAGGGTCCAATGAAGCGGGGACTAAGCTTCCCACGCACACCAAACCTCCGGACCCCTTTCGAGAGCGAGACCTTCAAGAAGATATGATCACCAACCCGGAACTCAAGGTCTCGCTGCCGGGTATCAGCATAACTCTTCTGGCGACTCTGGGCCGCCTCCAAAAGCCGACGAATGACTCTGACCTTCTCTTCTGCCTCCAGCAGTAAATCAGGCCTCAACGTCCTCCCCGAAAAACCATGACGCACGCAACGTATCCTCAATCTGAAGTCGCCTCTGTCCAAAAGATCCTGAAGCTGGGCCTTCAACTCTCTCAGCTCGGCAGGCGCCATTCTGAAAGGTGCCTTCGAGATTGGTGCGGTTCCAGGTACCACATCAATCACAACTCGATCTCTCTCCCCGGCGGCAAGGTTGTCAACTCTGGGGAAAACACATCGGGAAACTCGCGGACCACGGGAATATCCTCGAGTCCCCGTGCCGCCGTAGGCACCTTACAATTGTTGCCAGAAATGCGGTGCATCCCCTGCTCATCAACCGCCTGGCCTACGCCGAAGAAAAAGTCAAGGCAAACAAAGAACTCTGACAGCCCCCGAAGACAAACACCACCTGCCCCGGCTCACGAAGAGTAACAGTCCTTTCTCGGCAGTCTAAGGTGGCCTAAAACCTCGACAACCAATCCATACCAAGTACAAAATCGAAATCCTGGAGCTGTCGTAAGACAAGCAAGTCTGCCGGCAGGATCCAGGATCCCAACTGTACAGGGCAAACCCTACAGTACTTCTCGACATGCAGAACATGATCTGGATTCTAAACCTCTAATGCATGTGATAAAGAAGCTACCGCTATACCATGCAGGGATGCAAAAGCTCTACTGATGAATAAATGAGATGCACCGGTATCAAAAGGAGCCCGAGCACGGACTGCAGAGATCAGAATAATACCTGCAACGACCTGCTCTGCTGCTTTAACGTTGTAATGACACGGTGTTTTGTGATATTTAACCCTCCTTTAATTTTAGTGTTCTTTTAGTACTTCGGAAATATTACCTTTGGGTCGTCGGTCGGTGTGTGTGGTGCTTGTATTTTTCTGCGAAAGAGCGCGAAAAATAATGACCGACGGCGCGATCGGATCAGAAATTCGATGTCGGGAACCCCCGGAACGAGATTTTAGTGATGCGGCGATTAGTCGTGCATCGAAATCCGTGCAAAATATCTTGCACCCGTTTGTGGATAATGGGGGTTATCCCGTGTGGATAATTAATTAATTAAATTAACTAATTAATCATCCGGTGACGAAAAAAGAGATTTTTCTCTACGTACGATTTGGGAAAATAACAGAAAATTAAGGAAAAAAAATAATACACGTTTTTCGCTTATCTTGAGACCTCCGGGGCGTGACAGATTTTATGGTATCAGAGCGAAAAACGGCTTTGACCACGACAGTCGGTGTCCAATAACCGCAGTGCATGATCCTACCACCAAAATTTGGATATGAGATAACCAAGTCGTAGGTGTCTTAGATCGCGAGTGTGCGGGAAAAAGGGGTTATAGCCTCAGTGTTTTTGTAGGTCAAGTATTAGGCCAGGAACCTTGGGGTTAATGCGGCTTCTTTGTATATAGCAAATAATGGCCAGAAATGGGTCATCAGCGGAGAGCGCAGGGGCAGAAAGTACGGTGCCAACAGCGGCAGAGTGTCAGCCTCTCCGACAACAACTACAAGAGATGGCCGGGCAGTTAGCAACCCCTATGGAATGGGTGCGTCCGTTGACGCAAGTGTCGACTACACCAGTGGAGGTCACCCGGGCTCCTCTGCCTGTACCAGCCGCACCAGTGACGGGACCGCCGGTGGCGGACAGCGAGACCATGGTCGCCCCTCCTCCGACCACGGTGGCTGAGATACCGTCGGTTCATCAGACGACGCCTTCAGTGGCACTATCACCAGCAACTTTGGGACCTACGCTGGGAGCCATTATTGGAGACCCCTTGAGAGAGACCGTGGTGACATCTGCTCCTAGAGTGTCCACCGTCGCAACAAGGGAAGCCCCTATCGAGCAAATCGAATGGGATAGGGTCACAACGAACTTGGCATATTTCAAGAGGTACGACCCACCCGTGTTTGAGGGAGACACGACCGACCCTCGGGTCGTAGGAAAAAGGGTAGACACCATAGAAAGGCTCTTCGAAGACCTACTGATAGAGGAGCAGGAGCGGGTCCCCTTGGCGGTCAACTTTCTCGAGGGAAACGCCCGCATGTGGTGGAAGGCGGTGTGCTCGGACCCCTCGGAGGGCACCGTCCTCCCATCTTGGACCTCGTTCCGAGAAAAATTATTTGGGGCATTCTTATCCGACAGCATCAAACAGCAGATGGAAGACGACCTGGTGCACATCAAGCAAGGAAGTCGGACAGTTATGGGGTACCAACGGGCATTTGTGAGGTTGGTCAAATGCGTCCCCTCTATCATAAGAGACGAATCTCACAAGTCCCGTCTTTTAATGGATGGTTTACGGAGCGACGTCTTCAAGGTGGTGCAAGCGGCAGATTTGCACACCTTCCAGGAGGTGGTCGATAGGGCCACCGTGGTGGAGCGCGGATTTATGTTCTCACAAGCCCGACGGGAGAGCTCGAAATACAGCGGGGATAAGAAACGAACCCGGCCTTATTTCGGGAAGGAGCATACCAAGGGGAGCCGGCCTCCTAAACGCCCGAGATCACAACAAGGAGCCAAGAATGTGCCGACGAGAGGACGAAGGCCGGTGTACAAGCCTTGCATCATTTGTGATGGATTACACTCAGTGACCGAATGTCCCCAAAAGCGAGACCACTGTTTTCGATGCGGCAAACCGGGGCACTTACGTTTCACCTGCCCTTGAACACGGGGACATCATCCGTAGCAGCATCTACACCTTCATCTCAGCAACCGGGAGGAGGGAGAGTCTATACGGTGACCCACCAGGGGACGGACCCACAGAGCACGATGTAACAGGTAATACTCGAGTTTTAAATCTTCGTGCTAGAACCCTTGTGTTAACACCTAAGCGTCCCACACTTTCACCTCGCATCATGTTTTCGCCCTACCCTAGTTAATAGAAGAAATTCCCATCGTAGGAATAAGTTCGGTCGGAACCTCCGGCTACCCCTTGAGACAGGCAGCTGTACTCCTGCCTGCCCAGCGAGGGTGAGGCGGGTTCTTAGTCTCTAAGAATTGATGAGGTTTCCGTGAAGGTTATTGGTGTAGCGCTTGGGGCCGAGGGTCGCGGCAATCTTTAAGCGGTAGTTGACTGCTTGAAGTTCCAAGCGTGTCTCCGGGAACCGGACTTGCCGGAACTTGTGAACTTAACTTGTAGGAGCGCCTTCTGCTCGCTCTTCTTTGTTTCGGGCAAGAAGCTTGGTAGAAAGCAGACGAGTAGCGCTCACGAGCGCTGTACGGATCACGACATGAGAAGAACAAGCACCCCTCTACCTCGGATAGATGACCTAGTCGATCAACTACGAGGAGCAACGGAGTTCCCAAAGATTGATCTGCGGTCCGGCTATCACCAGCCTAGGGTCCGGGGTGATGACATACCGAGAACAACCTTGCGAGCTTGGAATAGTCGACATGAGTTTACGGTTATACCGTTTAGACTCGTTAACGCACCAGCGGTGTTGACGGGCATGAGGAATGGGATACTCAAGCCCATCTTAGACCAGTCGGTGATAGTCCTCTAGATGACGTTCCGGTCTACTCTCGCATAGACAAGGGATATGGGGAACACCCGCGGGTAATTCCCCAGACCCTCCGGGATCAGAAACCATATGCCAAAACTTATAAAGTGTGAGTTTTGGCACCGCGAGGTGGGCTTTTTGGGGCATATTGGTCGGCTGCTGGGATTGCGGTCGACCCGAAAAAGACAGATTCGGTAACCGACTGGCCCAGGCCGACAACGGTAACTGAAATTCGAAGCTTCCTAGGTCTGGCAGGGTATTATAGACGCTTTGTGGAAGGCTTCTCCAAGATAGCTTTGCCCCTCACTCGCCTGACCTGTAAAGGAGAAAAGTACATATGTACGGAGTAATGCCAGAAGAGTTTCGAAGAACTCAAGGACAAGTTAACGCGAGCCCCGGTGCTTGCTCTACCGGAGCCCGGCGAGGACTACGAGGTGTACTGCGATGCGTCGCAAAACGGTCTTGGAGGCGTGCTTATGCAACGGGGTAGAGTTATTGCCTATGCGTCAAGGAAACTCAAGGAGTACGAGAGAAACTACTCCGTGCACGACCTGGAGCTTGCAGCAGTCGTTTTTGTCCTCAAGTTGTGGAGGCACTATTTGTATGGAACGCATTGCAACGTGTACTCAGACCATTGGAGCCTCAAGTACCTTTTCACCCAGAAGGAGCTGAATTTGCGGCAAAGGCGGTGGCTCGAATTACTAAAGGATTATGATTTAACCATCCACTACCACCCTGGGAAGGCGAACGTGGTGGCGGATGCCTTGAGCCGCAAAGGGCAGACGGTGGAATCTGTAACGAACGCCCTCACCCAACAGGACCGTTTGATTACAGAATTTTCACAATTGAGACTAGAGGTAGTACCAGCAGGAGCGGTCGCACGACTCATGACCCTGGTGGTCCGACCAACCCTACTGGACAGGATCCGTGAAGGGCAATCGACGGATACCCAGCTACAACTTGTGCGGGAAAGGCTACCCACAGACCAAGGAGGTGATTTCGCGACGAATGCTAACGGCACAATATGTTTCTGGGGACGAATCTGTGTGCCGGATCTACCAGAACTCAAGGAAGAAATCCTGAGGGAGGCGCATACCGCACCTTATGCGGCACACCCCGGGGGAACAAAGATGTACAAGGATGTCAAACAAACCTTCTGGTGGCCCAAGATGAAGGAAGATGTGACTCGGTACGTGGCACACTGCCTGGTATGCCAACAAGTGAAGGCCGAACACCAGCGTCCAGCGGGGAAGTTGCAGCCGTTGCCCGTGCCGGAGTGGAAGTGGGAGATGATCACAATGGATTTTGTGACTGGTTTTCCGAGATCATCCCAAGGGCACGACGCGATATGGGTCATAGTAGACCGTTTGACGAAATTCGCCCACTTCCTGCCGATACATACAACGTGGACCCAGGAGCGACTGGCACGAACCTATATAGATGAGATAGTAAGGTTGCATGGTGTACCGGCGTCCATCACGTCGGACAGAGACACGCGGTTCGTGTTGAATTTTTGGCAAAGTCTGCAGCAAGCCATGGGGACCAAGCTGCATTTCAGCACGGCCTTTCACCCGCAAACAGACGGACAATCAGAGCGGGTGATCCAGATCCTTGAAGACATGCTGCGAGCATGCGTGCTAGACCTAGGCGACGGATGGTCTCAATACCTGCCACTTGTGGAGTTCGCCTATAATAACAGTTACCAAGCCAGCATTAAGATGGCGCCATACGAAGCTTTGTACGGGCGCCGCTGTCGGTCGCCTTTGTGCTGGGATGACTTGGGAGAGCGTAAATGGTTGGGACCGGTTTTGGTCGAAGAAACTGAGGCAAAGGTGCGCCTCATCAGGCAGCGACTGCTAACCACCCAGAGCAGACAGAAAAGTTACGCGGACCGCAGACGACGGGAGTTGGAATTCGCGGTAGGCGAGCACATGTTGCTGCGGGTGTCGCCTTCGAAAGAAACCCGACGTTTCGGCCTGAGAGGGAAATTAAGTCCGAGGTACGTGGGACCGTTTGAGATCCTAGAGCGCGTTGGCCCGGTGGCTTATCGCCTGGCCTTGCCGCCAAGTCTAGACCGAGTACACAACGTGTTCCACGTGTCGATGCTTAGGAAGTACCTTCCCGACCCCTCTCACGCCCTGGACATATCCACGATCAAGCTTCAGGAGGATTTAACTGTTGAAGAGACACCGGTGCGGATCTTGGCGCGAGAGGACAAGAAACTGCGAAACCGGACCATCCCCTACGTGAAGGTCCAATGGAGCAACCACGAGGAACGCGAGGCGACGTGGGAGCTGGAATCGAAAATGAGGGAGTGTTTTCCCGAGTTGTTTAGCGAGGGTTGTATTTAAGTTTCGGGGACGAAACTTTTTATAAAGTGTGAGTGGTGTAATGACACGGTGTTTTGTGATATTTAACCCTCCTTTAATTTTAGTGTTCTTTTAGTACTTCGAAAATATTACATTTGGGTCGTCGGTCGGTGTGTGTGGTGCTTGTATTTTTCTGCGAAAGAGCGCGAAAAATAATGACCGACGGCGCGATCGGATCAGAAATCCGATGTCGGGAACCCCCGGAACGAGATTTTTAGTGATCCGGCGATTAGTCGTGCATCGAAATCCGTGCAAAATATCTTGCACCCGTTTGTGGATAATGGGGGTTATCCCGTGTGGATAATTAATTAATTAAATTAACTAATTAATCATCCGGTGACGGAAAAAGAGAGAATACGAAACCCTAGCCGTAAGAGCGGAAAGAAAAGGAAAAATAAGGAACCCTAACCGGAAGAAAAGAAGAAGAAGTGGAGGAACCCGATCGCCCCGATTGACGTCCGGAGACCGGAGAACGAGACGCCATCATCTACGGGGAGCGGATCCGGATCTCCAACGCCGCGAGAACCAAGATCGGTTCTTTATTTCCGTTAGATTGAGGTTAGTGGTCGTTAATCCTTTCGTAGAATTTAATCGGGGGTTTTCCGTGTTCTTGTAAGGTTGTTTTAAATCGGTACATCGATCACGGATTTTTGTTGGGTTTTGATCAATATTTTATTCTCGTTCTTGATCGGGTGTGATCGATGATTTTTATCGAATTTAATTGGTGGTTTTTAATCGGTTTCTTTTTATCGGACCTCCGATCGACGTTTTGGTTGTTCGTCGATCGTTGGTTTAGTTATTAGATTTACCAGAAATTTATTCGGAAATTTTTGGGGATGTTTCGTTGGAACATAGTTGGTTAACGGGAGGCCGCCGCCGCCGTTTTTTTAACGGGAGGCCGCCGCCGTCGTTACCATGGTCGCGGGGTCTTCGCCGGAGTCGCACGGGAGCGAAAACGGAGAAGAAATCGCGAAACGGGAGCGAAAACGGCGACGACGAAAACGGAGAAATTAGGGTTTACTGTTCAAGAATCGGCCGGTGGTCCACGGGCCGGGGCGTGCACCCGGTGCACGCCCCGCGGCGCGGAGGCTGCAGACCCGGCGCACAAATTCGTGCGCCGGCCCGGTCCGCCTAGGCGCGGTGCACGCCCAGGCGTGCACCCGGTGCTGGCGCCGCGATCCGAAGCCGTGAGCCCGGTGCACGCTCGGGTCGTGCACCGGCCCGGCCCGAAACGCGCGGTGCACGCTTCCTGCGTGCACCCGGCGCATGCCGCCGCCGCCTGTCGCCGTAAACCCGGTCCACGGTTGCCCCCGTGCACCAACCGACAGCCCGAAGTTCATTTGCTCCGTTTTTGCCCGTTTTTCCACCGTTTTGAGCGCCGTTTTCGCCGTTGGGATCGTTATTTCCGTGGCTTTCTTGGCATGGCCACTTGGGACCTTCTTGGTCATTATTTTGTTATGTTGGGTGCCGATTTCGCCGACACTCCGCGCCTCGACAAAATCGTCGGGGGCGCGCCATCGGGTCCCTTTTTCTCATCGTTTTCGTCGTCGGGGCTTCTCGGCTGGACCGTTGACGCCCCGAGTTGGCTACTAGTTGAGAGATTGGGTTTTGTTAGATTTTCGTTAGCGATCTTTGGGTTCCGACGGAGTCCGCGATGATATAGTCGCGGTCCGGTTGTTGTTAGCCATCAGTTTTATCGTCGGGGACCCGGTTTGTTTTAAATTTCGGTTTTGGTGGGTTCATTGTACGGTGGTTGGGACCACCGATGTTATCTGATTAGGGTAAGGTGTTAATTTGTGTCTTCGGTTGTTTCGATAGGTCGCGTGAAGTTTCGATTGCTTAAGAGGGTCGCAGGCGCGGTCGGTTATCTTCAACCAGGTGGGTTCTTTGCATCAAGTGCTGTAAGTGCATTGAGTGCAACATATCACTAAATGATCTAATGTTAATTGGTTAATAAAGTAGATGAGTTGTGCTAATGTTTTAACCCTTCGCTTTATGTAATGATTAATTTACGCCGATCTCGGCATCCCTGTTTTGATAGCTGCACGTACACCGGCGGAATAGGCCCCCGCATTGGTGTACTTTTTCGGAGAAGTGGTCTGATTGACCCGTGTTGTCACGCCCCGAGTCCGCCAATTTGTACGGTTCGGGCATGCCAACAGACCCGCCAATCGGGTAAAACCTTTTTCTACCCGAAAGGAACGGTAACATCCATAATAACACAACAAATGTATGCGGAAGCTCAATATCAGAGTACTAAAAATCACTATAAATTTAAAACTTTCATTCAATAACTAATGCGGAAATGAAAGCATACAGGAGTGAACCATAAATTAAACTTATTACACTTTACAATTCTGAACTTGCAAATAAATTATTACATTTCCTTTACATAATTCCTCACCATACAAGGTTCACTCAAGAAATATAAAAATGGTACCTCTGCTAGACCCTCTAGGTCTCTATGCTGCTGGGCCCTTGCCCCTGTCGTATGCCTCGCTGTCGTCTGCATCTGATCTGTCTCGACCGCTGCATCCATTCCCGAACCTGGGGGGGGGGGTCACCCAAGGGGTGTGAGAACTTACGAGCGAGTTCCCAGTGGGTTCAACCACCGAGAGAGAGTGTCCTACACCACTTGGTCCAATGGAAGCAATAATAATAGTGTGCTAGGAAACTAAAATCCTCAACATCAATATGCAGCTATGCAATAATATATCACTACACTATCTGTGTACAACCATCGACCCAGCACTACTCTGTCTAGCCACACTAGGCTGCTAAGCACCAACTCGGCCACTATGCCGCTGTATACTGGGTTCAACTAACCCGGCCACCCTGGCCACTCTATTTTTCTTTATTCTTTAGATTCTGGTGCTTTAGTTCAAGTTAACCCTTGAAAATTCTTATCCAACGGGCCCGAGCCCGGTAGTCTTGCTACCATAAGATAAGATTTCTAAGGTTGCCGATAACACTCGCAAGTGTTACCCCGTCCTGCCGGGGGGACTTGTCATACGGGACACTGCCCGATAGGGTCACTGCCCAACTCTGACAAGAGTACTCTATCTACCAGTCATACGGGTCGCTGCCCGGGAGAGGGACCCTGTCCAACTCCTGACCGTTGTACGTTCGCCCCCGGAGGTACGCCCGTTTTATCTTTAATTTTCTTTCTTTTCTTTTTCTTTCTCTTTTTATTTTAGTTCTTAGCCTCTTTGCTTTTGAACACTTGCTTTCCTTTCTTATTCGAGCTTATAGCTCCCTTTTTGCCACTGGCAAATCACTTTCTCTTTTTCTTGAGCATTTAGCTCCTTGCTTTCACTTTAACCTTTCGAAAGTACCTCGTCCGACGGGTCACTGCCCAGGGAGTCCTGCTCCACTTGACGAGTCTCAAATTCGAAGGCGCCAATTTCATTTTCTTTATGCTTTTAGCCACTTTTAGCTTGCTTTTAATCTTTGCCTTTTTGCAACTATTTTTCCTCTTATCCTAGGTCTTGCCATAAGGATAACTAGAGAGTCTCCTGGACTCTTAAACATTTCTCTTTTATTTCTTTAACTCAAATTGAAGTTAAAGTTATTATCCATTTGCCCAGACACCCTATGACCTTCTAGGGTTATATTTGATCAGCTCTTTAACCTTGGGATCTTATCCCACTTTCCTGATTCCTCATTGAATCCTAGAGTTAACTTAACTCTATTTTCCTGTTCCACTATTAACTTAGAGTTACACTGACTCTAATTCCATGTTCCACTGCTATTTTGAATTACATTGACTCTACTTTTCTGTTTTCCCTTTCATATCTCCACACTTGATCTATTTCTCATTTTTCCTTTCATGTCACCACACTTGATCTACTTTCCGTTCTCTTGATTCCTTACTGAATCCTAGAGTCAACTTGACTCTATTTTTCCTGTCTGTGAGTTTAAACTCTTCTAGCTCAACTTAGGTTCCCTTTACCTAAGTCCCATGTCATACCTGTCCTAGAGTTCCATGACTCTATGCTGACCTCTAGCTCACCTTAGGTTTCCTTTACCTAAGTTCCATGTCATACTCATCCTAGAGTTCCTTGACTCTATGTTGAACACTAGTTCTCCTTAGGTTCTCTTTACCTAAGTTCCATGTCATATACACCCTAGAGTTTTCTGACTCTATGTTGATCACTCTATCCAGTGTCCTTAGGTTATCACCTAAGACCATGCCACTCATCCTTCCTAGGATAACTCCTAAGTTGATGTCACTCGTCAAACCCCTAAACTAGGTTTTCTCCTAGTCTTACTACCAATCAAACCCCTATACTAGGTTTTCTCCTAGTCTTACTACCAACAAGTTCTGTTCCCTTATATCACATGATTTCTAGGGTTGTACCCTAACATGATCACAGTCATCAAGTAATTACTCATTTCTACGCATGCAATTATTTTCATATCCATCATAAAAAAATATATTTATCCTCTAAGTCCTTTTTGCACATGAAAATGAATTATCTCCTTTTGGCAACTGACAGTTGCATTTATCATCTGTGTCCATCTACACATACAAATTTATCCCCTATTGTGGATAAATCATAAATATCACTTTTTCTCTAAATTTCTCTACACATGCACATATATCATCTGTTATTGGCAACCAACAGTTGCTCTTTTCATCTGTGTTCCTCTAAACATGCAATCTTATTCGTAATTACCTAACGCCTCTAACAGGCTACTATCATGCTTCGAATCGAAAAGCAAAGGAGCAAGGGGAGAGATCACCCAATTTCGGCAGAATTCCCCACCTTGTAGTGTACCCAATTGCTTATAGACACTTGCAATTGGTCTCCGCGCGATTCCACTTGTCTCCTCGAGCTTGCACGCAAAACGATGCACTTCTCACGAGTCTGCATGCAAAACGGTGCACGTCCACCAAACCTGCACGCAAAACGATGCACGTTACTAAAAACACACTGTCACGCCCCCGGGGGTTTTTGAGTCAATTAGAGCGGAAAGACGTGTCTATTTTTTTTTTTCTTTTAATAAGGTAACATAAACCTTCAACCCCGGTGCGTGCCAGACCGCCACATACACAAATTCACTCTGTCCACGGACAGAGTCTCCTTTGTATATGCACGGCGTCTCATTTACACATATCATTCAATCACAAATATCATACATCAATCACCAACCAACAACCATACAGTAGACATACACCATATTCAGAGTTTAATCATTTAACTAAAGCATGTCATTTAAGCGGCGTCAATATTTGGAAAGGATAAAACCCAGAGTTGTAAAACCCGTGCCCACACGGCACTTCCTTTTGAGAAAACATTTTCGCAAACCTTTATCTTATCATGAAAACATGCCGCGGATGAAAACATAAGAAAACGCACTACTAGTAATATGAAACATAAAGGGGCACCTCATCCACAGTGCTAGCTAATACATGTCCACAAATAAAGTAATCCACAAGCAACTAAAAATAGCATAAAGAGGAAATGAGTCATAAATACGATAACCAAGAGTCCGACTACGATCCTCACGACGCAGTCCCACCGCCATCCCGGCTAACGCACCTAGGTATACCTGTCACGGAGTGGGTAAAGTCAGTGACAAACAAAGTAGATGTGTAACAATATCAAGAGGGGAAAAACATACGAATACACCGAATACACCGTAACCTTTCGTTAGACACCTGCACATTAATTTAATTTAACCTGGGCACCAATCCCCAGATCACCTGTCGGGGAGACGGAAATCTCCCCTCGTGCACAAACACCTACTTTGATGCTCTTACCCCTTTCGCGGTGCTGGTGCAACACCTCAGCTGGCGCGAAGAGGTCCCCGCTTGCACCGTTACCTTTGCGGGGCACACGGGTCATAAAGACCACTCTTCCGGAAAAGTACACCCATGCGGAGGCCAATCCGCCTGTGTACGTGCAGCATCCGAAACCGGATTGCCAAGATTGGCGTGTAGTGGGCACCGCGACCGCAGCCGCACAATTATTAGATAAACAACATTAATCGAAAGGTTAAACTATCCATCTACTTTGTTAGGTAAATTAACGAGTACTTTTAATGACGATAGATGCACTTACAGCACCGGTTGCACTCATCGCAACCGTACCCACCTTGTTGGAGAGCAAACGGAACACCCATATCCTTCGCGCTCCCCCGCTGCGCACCTGGACCTAAGAAAAGTCCGCACGGACAATAATAGTCACAAACGTGTACTAACATCCCAAAACAAAAGACCCAATTTACCCCTTTTTGACGGAAAAGTCCAACACCGTCCGGTTTGCCGAAACCGGAACCCAAAACCGCTAACGGAATCTAACAAAACCCAATCTCTCAGCTAGTCGCCAACTCGGGGCGTCAACGGTCCAGCCGAGAAGCCCCGACGACGAAAACGATGAGAGAAAGACCCGACGGCGCGCCCCCGACAATTTTGTCGAGGCGCGGAGTGTCGGCGAAATCGGCACCCAACATTATAATTTAGTGACCAAGACGGTCCCATGTGGCCATGCCATGAAAGCCACGGAAATAACGATCCCAACGGCGAAAACCGCGCTCAAAACGGTGGAAAAACGGACCCAAACGGAGCAAATGAACTCCGGGCTGTCGGATGGTGCACGGGGGCCACCATAGACCGGGTTTACAGCATTGGCGACCGTGCGGCATGCGCCGGGTGCACGCAAGAAGCGTGCACCGCGCGGTTTGGGCCGGGCCGGTGCACGCTCCAAGCGTGCACCGGGTCCACACTTCGTCGGCCGCCGCGCGTACGCCGGGTGCACGCCTAAGGCGTGCACCGCGCACACTGTGCAGCCCGGCGCACGGTTTCGTGCGCCGGGTCTGCGCCTTTGGGACAGCGGGGCGTGCACCGGGTGCACGCCCGGGGTCCGTGGACCGCGGCCGTACGGATGCTACAGTAAACCCTACCTTCGCCGTTTTTCGCGCCGTTTTCGCTCCCGTTTCGCGATTTCTTCTCCGTTTTCGCTCCCATGGGATCCCGGTGACGACCCCGCGAACATGGTAACGACGGCGGCGGCCTCCCGTCTAACAACGGCGGCGGCGGCCTCCCGTTAACCCACTATGTCCCGCCGGAGTCGCCCGAAAAATTCCCGAAAAATTCCCGGAAAATCTAACGGCTAAACCGTCGATCGACGAACACCCAAAACGTCGATCGGAAGTTCGATAACAAGATACCCGTTAAAAATCATCAACTAATATCCGATAAAAAAATCCTCGATCACACCCGATCAAGAACGAGGATAAAATATGGATCAAAACCCGACGAAAATCCGCGAACGATATTCCGGTTAAAATAATCTAACAAGAACACGGAAAACCCCCGATTTGTTTATCAAACGAAACGATGATAACTCACCTTAAATTTATCGGAATAAAAGATCCGATCTTGTTTCTCGCGGCGTCGGAAATCCGGATCCGCTCCCCGTAGACGATGGCGTCTCGTTCTCCGATCTCCGGCACGTGAATCGGGGCGATCGGGTTCCTCCGCTTCCCCTTCTTTTCCTCTTTTCTCCTCCGGTTAGGGGTTCCGCCTCTTTTCTTTTTCTCTCCTCACCGGTTGGGGTTTTCGGTACGCTCGAAAGGGGCGATTTGAGAGACGGTATTTCACAATTAGGGTTTCGTTGGTAACGGGGGAATAAATAATCTGTTATTTATTTATCCCCTTTTTATCTAATTTCACACATACGCACCGTCAAAATCCCTTTCGGGTATTTTGACTCCGATTAATTAATTTCCCAATTAATTAATCCTTACCGTCCTCAATTAATTAATTTTTCCAATTAATTAATCCTTACCGTCGGTCCTAATATTTGATTATTTGATTTCTTTATCTTACGTGCGTAGGTGAACCCGAATTTCCCCGTTTCTATCTCTCACATAAATATCCGACTGACGGGATATTTATTCACCTTTAAATCTGACCACCGGTTATTTAATTACTTCAAATCCTGACCACCGATTATTTAACCACCTTTATTAAATAATCATGGGAAATCAATTCCCAATTGGATTCAAATTACCGGATATTTAAATCTTAATTTTAAATCCTGGTCACCGATTATTTAATCACCTTTATTAAATAATCCCGGGGAAAACAAATCCCCGATTTAAATATCCGGATTTTATCTCTTATCCAACCCACGAGATAAAATCCCACCAATTTAAATCCCTTAATTAAATATCCGAATTCTATCCCTTATCCTATCCACGAGATAAAATCCCACCAATTTAAATCCCTTAATTAATTCGTACGTAGGAGGATTTAAATTTCCGTTACCGGATAATTAATTAATTAATTAATTAATTAATTATCCCTCCGAGATAACCCACCTTATCCCTAGGGTGCAAGATATTTTGCACGGTTACCGATGCGTGACTAATTACCGCATCGCTAAAGATCCCGTTCCGGGAGATCCCGATATCGGATTTCGAATCCGATCGCACCGTCGGTCATCGTTTTTCGCGCTCTATCGCAGAAAAATACACCCACCTCGTCCCGGCCGACTTAAGAAAATTAAATAAATTTTATTCCGCTTAAGGCCTAAGCGATTAATGTGAGTTCGAAAATACCCCAAAGGGTCGGGTCACTACACCACTCACACTTTATAAAAAGTTTCGTCCCGAAACTTAAACTCAAACCTCACTTAAACAACTCGGGAAAACATTCCCTCATCTTTGATTCCAGTTCCCACGTCGCCTCGCGCTCTTCGTGGTTGCTCCACTGGACTTTCACATAGGGGATCGTTCGGTTGCGTAGCTTCTTGTCCTCTCTTGCCAAAATCCGCACCGGTGTCTCCTCGACGCTCAAGTCCTCTCGTAGCTCAATGGTGGAGGCATCCAAGGCATGAGAGGGGTCTGCCAGGTACTTCCGGAGCATCGAAACGTGGAACACGTTGTGGACTCGTTCGAGGTTCGGGGGCAGGGCCAACCGGTACGCCACCGGTCCCACGCGCTCCAGAATCTCGAACGGTCCCACGTATCTGGGGCTCAACTTCCCCTTTATGCCGAAACGTCGGTTTCCCTTGGAGGGTGAAACCCGGAGCAGAACGTGCTCGCCCACCATGAACTCTAAGTCTCGGCGTCTGTTATCTGCATAGCTTTTCTGTCTGCTTTGGGCGGTCAGCAGCCTTTGTTTAATCAAACGCACCTTTGCTTCGGTCTCCTCTACCAGATCTGGGCCCAGAAACTTTCGCTCACCTAAGTCATCCCAGCATATCGGAGACCGACAACGGCGCCCATACAGGGCCTCGTACGGTGCCATCTGGATGCTGGCCTGATAGCTGTTATTGTAGGCAAATTCCACCAGGGGCAAACACCGTGCCCACCCTTCGCCCAAGTCCAGAACGCATGCTCGAAGCATGTCTTCCACGATCTGTATCACCCGCTCCGATTGCCCATCGGTTTGCGGATGAAAGGCTGTGCTGAAGTGCAACTTGGTCCCCATCGCTTGTTGCAAACTTCGCCAAAAGTTCGACACAAAGCGTGTGTCTCTGTCCGACGTGATGGATGTTGGTACACCGTGCAACCTTACAATCTCGTCGAGGTAGGTTTGCGCCAGTCGTTCCCGGGTCCACGTCGTGTGTATGGGCAAGAAGTGGGCTGATTTCGTCAGACGGTCCACGATCACCCATATCGCATCGTGTCCCTTTTCCACTCGGGCACCGGTAAAGGTTGCAATTTTCCCGCCGGCCGTTGATGTTCGGCCTTCACCCGTTGGCACACTAAGCAGTGAGCCACGAATCGGGTCACGTCCTCCTTCATTTTGGGCCACCAGAAGGTCTGCTTGACGTCCTTGTACATCTTCGTCCCTCCGGGGTGCGCTGCATATGGGGCAGTATGCGCCTCCCGTAGAATCTCCTCCTTGAGCTCCGGTAGGTCCGGCACGCAGATTCGTCCGCGAAATCGTATTGTACCGTCAGAGCTCACCATAAAATCACCTTCCTTGTCGGCGGTTATTCTACTCCGCACCAGCTGGAGTTGATCATCAGTCGATTGGCCTTCGAGAATCCTGTCCAGCAGAGTAGGTCTGACCACTAGCGTCAGAAGTTGGGCGACTGTCCCTGCAGGCACCACCTCTAGTCTCAACCGCGAGAACTCTGCAATTAGATTATCCTGCTGCGTAATGGCGCTTACATCCGCTCCCGCGGCCTGTCCTTTGCGACTAAGGGCGTCGGCCACCACGTTGGCCTTTCCCGGGTGGTAGTGGATCGTTAGATCGTAATCCTTTAATAGCTCAAGCCACCGCCTTTGTCGAAGATTTAGCTCCCTTTGGGTGAAAAGGTACTTGAGGCTCTTATGATCTGAGTACACATTACAGTGTGCCCCGTACAGGTAGTGCCTCCAAAGCTTGAGCACAAACACCACCGCTGCGAGTTCCAAATCATGCACGGGGTAGTTCCGCTCGTACTCCTTGAGCTGCCTTGATGCATAGGCGATCATCTTTCCCCGTTGCATGAGTACCCCACCCAATCCATTCCGCGATGCGTCGCAATATACTTCATAGTCCTCCCCAGGCTCTGGCAAGGCGAGGATCGGAGCTCGCGTCAACCTGTCCTTGAGCTCCTCGAAGCTTCTTTGACACTTGTCCGACCAGACAAACTTTTCCCCCTTTTTCGTCAATCGGGTCAAGGGGGTGGCTATCTTGGAGAAACCCTCCACAAAGCGCCGGTAGTACCCGGCTAATCCTAAGAAGCTCCGAATCTCCGTCACCGTCGTCGGTTGGGGCCAGTCTGTCACCGAATCTATCTTCTTTGGGTCCACCGCGACTCCAGCCGCCGAGATCACGTGCCCCAAGAAACCGACCTCTCGGAGCCAAAACTCACACTTTTTGAGTTTGGCGTAGAGTTTCTGTTCCCGTAGGGTCTGGAGGACTGTGCGCAGGTGTTCTTCGTGTTCCTCGTCTGTACGGGAGTAGATGAGGATATCGTCGATGAAGACCACCACGAATAAGTCCAGGAAGGGTTTGAATACCCTGTTCATCATATCCATAAACACCGCCGGGGCATTAGTGAGCCCGAATGGCATTACCGTAAACTCGTAATGGCCATAGCGAGTACGGAAAGCCGTTTTGGGGATGTCCTCCCCCTTGACTCGGACCTGATGATAACCCGACTGCAGGTCGATCTTTGAGAACACCGTCGCCCCCCGTAACTGGTCGAAGAGGTCGTCGATCCTTGGAAGGGGGTACTTATTCTTGATCGTCACCTTATTTATCTCCCGGTAATCGATGCACAACCGGAGACTTCCGTCCTTCTTCCTCACAAACAGGACGGGCGCGCCCCAAGGTGACGCGCTTGGTCTGATGAATCCTTTGTCCAGAAGGTCCTCCAACTGTGCCTTGAGTTCCTTCAGCTCCGCAAAGGCCATCCTGTACGGTGCCTTGGTGATGGGCCTGGTGCCAGGGAGCAGTTCAATTGGGAAGTCAACCTCTCGTTCCGGTGGCATTCCGGGGAGCTCCGTCGGAAATACATCCGGAAACTCCCTTACCACTAAGTCTCAAATGTCGGATCGTCGGCGCTAACCATTAACCCCAAAAGCCTGAGCTTTTAGAGGTGCGCATCCGATTCACTTGAAGCGGCATACACCGCACCACAGATCTCGACCAGACCCAACCCACCTGGATGTTGGGTCTATTGTTGGGCCTCTTGCCGTTAGGTCTATTGCGGACCGCAGCCTACTCAACCTTTCGGGCTCACCCAACCCAACTCACTAGTCCCTTGGGCCTATTGTCTCAAGGCAGGAAGTTGGACCTATTTGACCCATAATAAAGGGCCAACACCAAAGACAACTAAGTCTTCGCATCCTTACTGGGCAGGAAGGTACAGAGTATTTGCTCCTAAGGGTTCTCCTGGGGGCAAGACCAACATTACTCTTCGTATGGGGTCTTTCCTGCTACTACTTCCCTCGGGTAGTGCGTCCTTTGTCGTGTCGTCGCATAAGACCCTTCATCCGTGTCGCGTCTTCGAAGGATCATTCCCGGGTTCGGGGCAGTAAAAACGGAACTGTCCCAGTTTGTCACGATAGAAGCAAAGGTCGTGCTTCCGGAATGAATAATTTCCCCCGAGGTGCTCCTCTGTAGATGATGCATGGCCGGTCTCTGCTAGAAAATCCCCCTCCTGAGAAGTGCTGGGGCCATTTCTTGTCCATGTCGTACTCCGAGTCCTCTGTCTGATGTGTTCCCAAGTTCCTTGCGGTGTCTTCGGATATTGGGGGTGGTCGGCCCCCGTCGGGAAAGTCGTTCCCGGGTTATGGCTGGGGTCGTTTCGGCCCCCGGCAGACTCATGATCCTTCTGCCGGGTGCGTGAAATAGCCAATTCCCGCCCCACCATAGTGGTCCTATCGATCACCTCCTGGAAGGTGTGCAAACCCGCCGTTTGCACTACCTTGAAGATGTCGCTCCACAAGGGTTACTAACTGCCCGGCCATCTCTTGTAGCCGTTGTCGGAGAAGCTGCACTCCGCCACTGTTCGCACCGTACTCTTTGCCCCTGCGTTCTCCGCTGATAACCCATTTCGGGCCATCGTCCGCTTGTAAACAAAGAAACCTCGTTAGGCCTAAGGTTATCACCCTAGCACCTAGACTTACATTTACACCTATATTACGTTCCCTTTTCACCGTACTCTCACGTACTACGCACCTACACCTTGGTTATCTCATTTCCCATTTGCTTGTGGCACCTAGCACTGTGGATGTAAACCTCGTCTACTATGGTTGTGGTTGTATTTTCTCTGATACCATTTAATCTGTCACGCCCCCGGGGGTTTTTGAGTCAATTAGAGCGGAAAGACGTGTCTATTTTTTTTTTTCTTTTAATAAGGTAACATAAACCTTCAACCCCGGTGCGTGCCAGACCGCCACATACACAAATTCACTCTGTCCACGGACAGAGTCTCCTTTGTATATGCACGGCGTCTCATTTACACATATCATTCAATCACAAATATCATACATCAATCACCAACCAACAACCATACAGTAGACAAACACCATATTCAGAGTTTAATCATTTAACTAAAGCATGTCATTTAAGCGGCGTCAATATTTGGAAAGGATAAAACCCAGAGTTGTAAAACCCGTGCCCACACGGCACTTCCTTTTGAGAAAACATTTTCGCAAACCTTTATCTTATCATGAAAACATGCCGCGGATGAAAACATAAGAAAACGCACTACTAGTAATATGAAACATAAAGGGGCACCTCATCCACAGTGCTAGCTAATACATGTCCACAAATAAAGTAATCCACAAGCAACTAAAAATAGCATAAAGAGGAAATGAGTCATAAATACGATAACCAAGAGTCCGACTACGATCCTCACGACGCAGTCCCACCGCCATCCCGGCTAACGCACCTAGGAATACCTGTCACGGAGTGGGTAAAGTCAGTGACAAACAAAGTAGATGTGTAACAATATCAAGAGGGGAAAAACATACGAATACACCGAATACACCGTAACCTTTCGTTAGACACCTGCACATTAATTTAATTTAACCTGGGCACCAATCCCCAGATCACCTGTCGGGGAGACGGAAATCTCCCCTCGTGCACAAACACCTACTTTGATGCTCTTACCCCTTTCGCGGTGCTGGTGCAACACCTCAGCTGGCGCGAAGAGGTCCCCGCTTGCACCGTTACCTTTGCGGGGCACACGGGTCATAAAGACCACTCTTCCGGAAAAGTACACCCATGCGGAGGCCAATCCGCCTGTGTACGTGCAGCATCCGAAACCGGATTGCCAAGATTGGCGTGTAGTGGGCACCGCGACCGCAGCCGCACAATTATTAGATAAACAACATTAATCGAAAGGTTAAACTATCCATCTACTTTGTTAGGTAAATTAACGAGTACTTTTAATGACGATAGATGCACTTACAGCACCGGTTGCACTCATCGCAACCGTACCCACCTTGTTGGAGAGCAAACGGAACACCCATATCCTTCGCGCTCCCCCGCTGCGCACCTGGACCTAAGAAAAGTCCGCACGGACAATAATAGTCACAAACGTGTACTAACATCCCAAAACAAAAGACCCAATTTACCCCTTTTTGACGGAAAAGTCCAACACCGTCCGGTTTGCCGAAACCGGAACCCAAAACCGCTAACGGAATCTAACAAAACCCAATCTCTCAGCTAGTCGCCAACTCGGGGCGTCAACGGTCCAGCCGAGAAGCCCCGACGACGAAAACGATGAGAGAAAGACCCGACGGCGCGCCCCCGACAATTTTGTCGAGGCGCGGAGTGTCGGCGAAATCGGCACCCAACATTATAATTTAGTGACCAAGACGGTCCCATGTGGCCATGCCATGAAAGCCACGGAAATAACGATCCCAACGGCGAAAACCGCGCTCAAAACGGTGGAAAAACGGACCCAAACGGAGCAAATGAACTCCGGGCTGTCGGATGGTGCACGGGGGCCACCATAGACCGGGTTTACAGCATTGGCGACCGTGCGGCATGCGCCGGGTGCACGCAAGAAGCGTGCACCGCGCGGTTTGGGCCGGGCCGGTGCACGCTCCAAGCGTGCACCGGGTCCACACTTCGTCGGCCGCCGCGCGTACGCCGGGTGCACGCCTAAGGCGTGCACCGCGCACACTGTGCAGCCCGGCGCACGGTTTCGTGCGCCGGGTCTGCGCCTTTGGGACAGCGGGGCGTGCACCGGGTGCACGCCCGGGGTCCGTGGACCGCGGCCGTACGGATGCTACAGTAAACCCTACCTTCGCCGTTTTTCGCGCCGTTTTCGCTCCCGTTTCGCGATTTCTTCTCCGTTTTCGCTCCCATGGGATCCCGGTGACGACCCCGCGAACATGGTAACGACGGCGGCGGCCTCCCGTCTAACAACGGCGGCGGCGGCCTCCCGTTAACCCACTATGTCCCGCCGGAGTCGCCCGAAAAATTTCCGAAAAATTCCCGGAAAATCTAACGGCTAAACCGTCGATCGACGAACACCCAAAACGTCGATCGGAAGTTCGATAACAAGATACCCGTTAAAAATCATCAACTAATATCCGATAAAAAAAAATCCTCGATCACACCCGATCAAGAACGAGGATAAAATATGGATCAAAACCCGACGAAAATCCGCGAACGATATTCCGGTTAAAATAATCTAACAAGAACACGGAAAACCCCCGATTTGTTTATCAAACGAAACGATGATAACTCACCTTAAATTTATCGGAATAAAAGATCCGATCTTGTTTCTCGCGGCGTCGGAAATCCGGATCCGCTCCCCGTAGACGATGGCGTCTCGTTCTCCGATCTCCGGCACGTGAATCGGGGCGATCGGGTTCCTCCGCTTCCCCTTCTTTTCCTCTTTTCTCCTCCGGTTAGGGGTTCCGCCTCTTTTCTTTTTCTCTCCTCACCGGTTGGGGTTTTCGGTACGCTCGAAAGGGGCGATTTGAGAGACGGTATTTCACAATTAGGGTTTCGTTGGTAACGGGGGAATAAATAATCTGTTATTTATTTATCCCCTTTTTATCTAATTTCACACATACGCACCGTCAAAATCCCTTTCGGGTATTTTGACTCCGATTAATTAATTTCCCAATTAATTAATCCTTACCGTCCTCAATTAATTAATTTTTCCAATTAATAATCCTTACCGTCGGTCCTAATATTTGATTATTTGATTTCTTTATCTTACGTGCGTAGGTGAACCCGAATTTCCCCGTTTCTATCTCTCACATAAATATCCGACTGACGGGATATTTATTCACCTTTAAATCTGACCACCGGTTATTTAATTACTTCAAATCCTGACCACCGATTATTTAACCACCTTTATTAAATAATCATGGGAAATCAATTCCCAATTGGATTCAAATTACCGGATATTTAAATCTTAATTTTAAATCCTGGTCACCGATTATTTAATCACCTTTATTAAATAATCCGGGGAAAACAAATCCCGATTTAAATATCCGGATTTTATCTCTTATCCAACCCACGAGATAAAATCCCACCAATTTAAATCCCTTAATTAAATATCCGAATTCTATCCCTTATCCTATCCACGAGATAAAATCCCACCAATTTAAATCCCTTAATTAATTCGTACGTAGGAGGATTTAAATTTCCGTTACCGGATAATTAATTAATTAATTAATTAATTAATTATCCCTCCGAGATAACCCACCTTATCCCTAGGGTGCAAGATATTTTGCACGGTTACTGATGCGTGACTAATTACCGCATCGCTAAAGATCTCGTTCCGGGAGATCCCGATATCGGATTTCGAATCCGATCGCACCGTCGGTCATCGTTTTTCGCGCTCTATCGCAGAAAATACACCCACCTCGTCCCGGCCGACTTAAGAAAATTAAATAAATTTTATTCCGCTTAAGGCTTAAGCGATTAATGTGAGTTCGAAAATACCCCAAAGGGTCGGGTCACTACACCCACACGCAAAACGGTGCGCGTTAAATCAACCGGCACGCAAAACGGTGCACGTACCTCGAATATGCACGCAAAACGGTGCACGGTCTACCGTAGGGTTGCATGTAAAATGGTGCACATTTTTTTAACCCTGTACGAAAAACGATGTATAATATTAGAGAGTGCACGCAAAACGATGCGCGACAACACAACCGGCACGCAAAATGATGCACTTACCTCAAATCTGCACGCAAAACGGTGCACGCTTAACTATAGGGTTGCACGCAAAACGGTGCATATTTTTCTATCCCTGCACGAAAAACGATGTATAATATTATAAACTGCACGCAAAACGGTGCGCGATAAAATGATCTGCACGCAAAACGGTGCAAGTTTAACTGTAAGGTGCACGCAAAACGGTGCATATTTTTCTATCCCTGCACGAAAAATGATGTATAATATTATAAACTGCACGCAAAACGGTGCGCGATAAAATAATCTGCACGCAAAACGGTGCAAGTTTAACTGTAAGGTTGCACGCAAAACGGTGCATATTTTTCTATCCCTGCACGAAAAACGATGTATAATATTATAAACTGCACGCAAAACGGTGCGCGATAAAATGATCTGCACGCAAAACGGTGCAAGTTTAATTGTAAGGTTGCACGCAAAACGGTGCATATTTTTCTATCTCTGTACGAAAAATGATGTATAATATTATAAACTGCACACAAAACGGTGCGCGATAAAATGATCTGCACGCAAAACGGTGCAAGTTTAACTGTAAGGTTGCACGCAAAACGGTGCATATTTTTCTATCTCTGTACGAAAAATGATGTATAATATTATAAACTGCATGTAAAACCGTGCACAACAACTCAATCTGTGCGTAAAACGGAGCACGTACCTCGGATTGGCACGCAAAACGAGGCGCGCCAAAATTGTCCCCGACAGTCTGCGCAACAAAACGGCACAGTATAACTCGGTTCCTAACACGCAACACGATAATGGGGTCAAATCTAAACCCAAAGAAAGCATAAAAATTATGCCAAAAATACCGTGAAAATAACGTTACCTCGTACAGTCGCGCTGTCCATCGGCTTTTTGAAACGCCTCGCGCGCTCCACGAGGTTCACGGCGTGCTCGCTTGCCCCACGAAATCCTCTCTTTTTTTTCTTTTCTCTCTCTCTATCTCTCTCTCTCTCCCTCACTCACTCACGGTTGGAGAAGAAAGGAAAGAGGAGAAAATGGAGGTGCGGGAGAAAGAAGAAGAGAAAAGGAAGGGAGTGAAGAAAGATGGTCCACGGGCCACCGTCTATAGTGCACCCGTCGGTCTACAAGACCCAGCCGGGTGCACCCGGTCCACGCACGCACGCTCACCTGGCGCCCATGTTGACCCGCGCCCAAGTGCGCTCCAGCTGTGCGCCTCGCGCAGCGCGCCGCGCGTCTTGGAAATCCGTTTTCGTCTCGTTTTCTGTCCATTTTTCGTCCGTTTCCGTCCAAATTTGACAGACGACTTCGTTTCAGCTTAATTTACCACCGAAAATTTTAAATTTTCAGTTTGGGCCATTTCTGGGCCACCAAAAGCCTCGCTGTATTTAGAATCATTGGCGGACCCCGTTCTCACAATCCGGGTATCCTATCAACCCGAAATTTTTACTGTGACCTTAAAACATAATTACGAAGCTCCCCAAATTTTCTCAGAATTTTTCGACACTGTTGGCGGAGCCCGTTTTCACTATCGGGTATCCGATCAACGCGAAACTTTTTCTGTGGTCTTAAAACATATTTACGGGGCTCCCGTAATTTTCTCGAAATTTTCCGACACTGTGAATTTTTCACTAAAAATCTGGGCCCCTTTCTCAAATAAATTTTTAGATCTCTCCATTTTAACCCGATTTGGGCCCAACTCGCGTCCACATATTCTTTACTTTCCTAACTTTCATAACACTAGTATTTCATACCACCTTTATTTACATTTATTTATGTGCCGAAAATCCGGTACTTTACATTCTACCCCCCTTAAAATAAGTTTCGTCCTCGAAACTTGAATCACATCTCGACTCAAAATTGATCGAATAAGAGGATTACGCCCCTAAACGTTGGGCTCACCAAAACTACACGAACAGCTCATTCGTGGATCCCCATTTCAATCCAGGGGCAAACTCAGACCTGGTGTCTGGCCACTTTCACCAGGTAAGTGAAAGACACAGTTGAGCACTTGCTCACTCCATTGCCACGAGTTGCCCCGTCTTTTCTTGCGAAATCTTCACTTTAATTCCGCCATCATCTTTTCACAATGAGGTTGCATCTGCAACCACTTACTTTTATCGCATATTCCGGTCGCTCCGCTGCCTAAGGTGGAGGGCAAGGCCAATCCACGAGTTCCCAACTATCATAAACGCTACTAGTGCTCTAAGTCCACGGGTTATCAGCTAACCCGATATCTTGGACTACTAATAGGTTCACAGACCACGGTCAATAGGGGCCTATAGCCCAACTAGTCCAACTCTGTATAATGGCTCTTACTAGCACACAGACCCAATCGTCATACGGGTAGATCCTCACTTAGGATTACTACACCAATACTCCCACTAGGAGCTACAATACCTCAATCACCACTAGCTCTACAGCCTGGTCATATCTCACTCTCAGTGTACTAACCTCAGTGTACTACTAGCCTCAATGCTCACACGTGGCATTCCACGTTCCCGGGTCATCGCTCGGACTACCGTCCCGACCAAATCTCTATCATGCCCCGCCATCAGGTCTCGGGCCGCTGTCTCTCACAGCTGGCTGCGCCTGCCCACTGGGCTACAGGCCCACAGTCCACAAACATGGTCCAGGCACGGATCGTCCACAAGCGAACCCGTTAATCGTCGCCACGCGACCACTATGCTCCACTGAGCAAACTCAACTAACAAGTCGTCAATCCACGACCCAAACTCTCTATATCAACTCTGGCCACACTGGGCAAAGGCTAATACGCCACCTAATCAGCTCTCTCTGGCTAAACGGTACCTGTGCTCCATGAGCACCCAAACAGTTGGGCGTCCTACGCCCCCCTACGCTAACTTGCGTAATCCAAATTTTAAGCAACTTGCTTAAACACGCGCATGACTCCTGTACACCTCTCCCAACTAGGTTGAGGCATCACAACGACTGTTCACCAACTCTGGTGATTAACTCGCAAATCCTACGGTGGCAATCCTCGCCATTACACCGATCCATCAGAACGGCGCCACAAAACTCTCGCTCTTTCGAGAGGTTCTCGCATCCTGAAACCCACTCTAGGCCTCACCAACACTACTACGTGGCAACCTAGCCACAATCAACACGCCACACGGTCACTACCGTCATCACGGGCGAATTCACGCCGCCTGGCCCGTAAATCTTTCTTGCCCTAACCCTTAGGACATACTTACTTGGTTCTCGCAACATAGCGATCACTATTTTCTTCGTGAGTCGGTCTCTCACTGGACCTTACTAACCATACTTTGCCAGCAACCAGCTGACACAAGCTTAAAACACCCCATGCTGAAGGTGTTGGCTGCGCCGACAAAAGTTCGGCGGCCACTGCCACTCTCTTTACTGTCGCCCCTACAGGCGGCGACGCCGTATACTCATACGTTGTTTGTGCAGCCTCAACTTGCTGCGCTATCAGCCACTGGAGCCTATCTATCTGCTCCAACTGTCATGCTGACGCCACTCTTAGGCGTCGAAACCTGTCTTCCTGTCGGCGGAAAATT
Source organism: Tillandsia fasciculata (assembly GCA_029168755.2). Classification (NCBI taxonomy): domain Eukaryota; kingdom Viridiplantae; phylum Streptophyta; class Magnoliopsida; order Poales; family Bromeliaceae; genus Tillandsia; species Tillandsia fasciculata. Next base: position 5,011,764 of record CM054944.1, read on the forward strand.
TCCGCCGACGGCAAGAAGTCTGACCTACTGTTGGACCACTCCAACAAGTGCGGTCACCTGCTATCGCAGCTCGTATACCACGTTTGACCCCGAGCCCTCTCGGACTCGAGTCAAACAGGTGCGTTTTCCTATGTGGTGTCATCGCTACTATGCACACCACAACGAAACAACCAGCCCAAACTTAGCCATTTGAGCATCGCACAGTCTATATACCGACAAAAAGGCTCGTCGACCCAATCATGCGAAAGTATAAGAGGGTACTCCTTTTCATCTCCAACATTACGTTGTCGGCCGCCAACGTAATATCCGAAGAATGAAAGCTCGTTGCCCTCGATCAGTCCCAACATCCTTTTTGGGAACAACAATAACCAATCAAATACTTTCGCCCAATAATCCACACACTCTCTCGTGCTAATCCCTAGGGTCTCCCTAAGGTTGCTAACCACCTAGGACTATTCCTAGGCTCTGATACCACTCTAATCTGTCACGCCCCGAGTCCGCCAATTTGTACGGTTCGGGCACGCCAACAGACCCGCCAATCGGGTAAAACCTTTTTCTACCCGAAAGGAACGGTAACATCCATAATAACACAACAAGTGTATGCGGAAGCTCAATATCAGAGTACTAAAAATCACTATAAATTTAAAACTTTCATTCAATAACTAATGCGGAAATGAAAGCATACAGGAGTGAACCATAAATTAAACTTATTACACTTTACAATTCTGAACTTGCAAATAAATTATTACATTTCCTTTACATAATTCCTCACCATACAAGGTTCACTCAAGAAATATAAAAATGGTACCTCTGCTAGACCCTCTAGGTCACTATGCTGCTGGGCCCTTGCCCCTGTCGTATGCCTCGCTGTCGTCTGCATCTGATCTGTCTCGACCGCTGCATCCATTCCCGAACCTGTGGGGGGGGTCACCCAAGGGGTGTGAGAACTTACGAGCGAGTTCCCAGTGGGTTCAACCACCGAGAGAGAGTGTCCTACACCACTTGGTCCAATGGAAGCAATAATAATAGTGTGCTAGGAACTAAAATCCTCAACATCAATATGCAGCTATGCAATAATATATCACTACACTATCTGTGTACAACCATCGACCCAGCACTACTCTGTCTAGCCACACTAGGCTGCTAAGCACCAACTCGGCCACTATGCCGCTGTATACTGGGTTCAACTAACCCGGCCACCCTGGCCACTCTATTTTTCTTTATTCTTTAGATTCTGGTGCTTTAGTTCAAGTTAACCCTTGAAATTCTTATCCAACGGGCCCGAGCCCGGTAGTCTTGCTACCATAAGATAAGATTTCTAAGGTTGCCGATAACACTCGCAAGTGTTACCCCGTCCTGCCGGGGGGACTTGTCATACGGGACACTGCCCGATAGGGTCACTGCCCAACTCTGACAAGAGTACTCTATCTACCAGTCATACGGGTCGCTGCCCGGGAGAGGGACCCTGTCCAACTCCTGACCGTTGTACGTTCGCCCCGGAGGTACGCCCGTTTTATCTTTAATTTTCTTTCTTTTCTTTTTCTTTCTCTTTTTATTTTAGTTCTTAGCCTCTTTGCTTTTGAACACTTGCTTTCCTTTCTTATTCGAGCTTATAGCTCCCTTTTTGCCACTGGCAAATCACTTTCTCTTTTCTTGAGCATTTAGCTCCTTGCTTTCACTTTTCCCTTCGAAAGTACCTCGTCCGACGGGTCACTGCCCAGGGAGTCCTGCTCCACTTGACGAGTCTCAAATTCGAAGGCGTCATTTACATTTTCTTTATGCTCTTAGCCACTTTTAGCTTGCTTTTAATCTTTGCCTTTTTGCAACTATTTTCCTCTTATCCTAGGTCTTGCCATAAGGATAACTAGAGAGTCTCCTGGACTCTTAAACATTTCTCTTTTATTTCTTTAACTCAAATTGAAGTTAAAGTTATTATCCATTTGCCCAGACACCCTATGACCTTCTAGGGTTATATTTGATCAGCTCTTTAACCTTGGGATCTTATCCCACTTTCCTGATTCCTCATTGAATCCTAGAGTTAACTTAACTCTATTTTCCTGTTCCACTATTAACTTAGAGTTACACTGACTCTAATTCCATGTTCCACTGCTATTTTGGAATTACATTGACTCTACTTTTCTGTTTTCCCTTTCATATCTCCACACTTGATCTATTCTCATTTTTCCTTCATGTCACCACCTTGATCTACTTTCCGTTCTCTGATTCCTTACTGAATCCTAGAGTCAACTTGACTCTATTTTTCCTGTCTGTGAGTTTAAACTCTTCTAGCTCAACTTAGGTTCCCTTTACCTAAGTCCCATGTCATACCTGTCCTAGAGTTCCATGACTCTATGCTGACCTCTAGCTCACCTTAGGTTTCCTTTACCTAAGTTCATGTCATACTCATCCTAGAGTTCCTTGACTCTATGTTGAACACTAGTTCTCCTTAGGTTCTCTTTACCTAAGTTCCGTGTCATATACACCCTAGAGTTTTCTGACTCTATGTTGATCACTCTATCCAGTGTCCTTAGGTTATCACCTAAGACCATGCCACTCATCCTTCCTAGGATAACTCCTAAGTTGATGTCACTCGTCAAACCCCTAAACTAGGTTTTCTCCTAGTCTTACTACCAATCAAACCCCTATACTAGGTTTTCTCCTAGTCTTACTACCAACAAGTTCTGTTCCCTTATATCACATGATTCCTAGGGTTGTACCCTAACATGATCACAGTCATCAAGTAATTACTCATTTCTACGCATGCAATTATTTTCATATCCATCATAAAAAAATATTTATCCTCTAAGTCCTTTTTGCACATGAAAATGAATTATCTCCTTTTGGCAACTGACAGTTGCATTTATCATCTGTGTCCATCTACACATACAAATTTATCCCCTATTGTGGATAAATCATAAATATCACTTTTCCTCTAAATTTCTCTACACATGCACATATATCATCTGTTATTGGCAACCAACAGTTGCTCTTTTCATCTGTGTTCCTCTAAACATGCAATCTTATTCATAATTACCTAACGCCTCTAACAGGCTACTATCATGCTTCGAATCGAAAAGCAAAGGAGCAAGGGGAGAGGTCACCCAATTTCGGCAGAATTCCCCACCTTGTAGTGTACCCAATTGCTTGTAGACACTTGCAATTGGTCTCCGCGCGATTCCACTTGTCTCCTCGAGCTTGCACGCAAAACGATGCACTTCTCTCGAGTCTGCACGCAAAACGGTGCACGTCCACCAAACCTGCACGCAAAACGATGCACGTCACTAAAAACCCACACGCAAAACGGTGCGCGTTAAATCAACCGGCACGCAAAACGGTGCACGTACCTCGAATCTGCACGCAAAACGGTGCACGGTCTACCGTAGGGTTGCACGTAAAACGGTGCACGTTTTTCTAACCCTGTACGAAAAACGATGTATAATATTAGAGTGCACGCAAAACGATGCGCGACAACACAACGGCACGCAAAACGATGCACGTACCTCAAATCTGCACGCAAAACGGTGCACGCTTAACTATAGGGTTGCACGCAAAACGGTGCATATTTTTCTATCCCTGCACGAAAAACGATGTATAATATTATAAACTGCACGCAAAACGGTGCGCGATAAAATGATCTGCACGCAAAACGGTGCAAGTTTAACTGTAAGGTTGCACGCAAAACGGTGCATATTTTTCTATCCCTGCACGAAAATATGTATAATATTATAAACTGCACGCAAAACGGTGCGCGATAAAATGATCTGCACGCAAAACGGTGCAAGTTTAACTGTAAGGTTGCACGCAAAACGGTGCATATTTTTCTATCCCTGCACGAAAAACGATGTATAATATTATAAACTGCACGCAAAACGGTGCGCGATAAAATGATCTGCACGCAAAACGGTGCAAGTTTAACTGTAAGGTTGCACGCAAAACGGTGCATATTTTTCTATCTCTGCACGAAAAATGATGTATAATATTATAAACTGCACACAAAACGGTGCGCGATAAATGATCTGCACGCAAAACGGTGCAAGTTTAACTGTAAGGTTGCACGCAAAACGGTGCATATTTTTCTATCTCTGTACGAAAAACGATGTATAATATTATAAACTGCATGTAAAACGTGCACAACAACTCAATCTGTGCGTAAAACGGAGCACGTACCTCGGATTGGCACGCAAAACGAGGCGCGCCAAAATTGTCCCCGACAGTCTGCGCAACAAAACGGCACAGTATAACCGGTTCCTAACACGCAACACGATAATGGGGTCAAATCTAAACCCAAAGAAGCATAAAAATTATGCCAAAAATACCGTGAAATAACGTCCTCGTACAGTCGCGCTGTTCCATCGGCTTTTTAAACGCCTCGCGCACTCCACGAGGTTCACGGCGTGCTCGCTTGCCCCACAAAATCCTCTCTTTTTTTTCTTTTCCTCTCTCTCTTCTCTCTCTCTCTCTCTCACTCACTCTCGGTTGGAGAAGAAAGGAAAGAGGAGAAAAATGGAGGTGCGGGGAGGAAGAAGAAGAAAAGAAAGGGAGAGAAGAAAGATGGTCCACGGGCCACCGGTCTATGGTGCACCCGTCGGTCTACAAGACCCCTCCGGTGCACCCGGTCCACGGCACGCACGCGCACTGGCGCCCCCTGTTGACCCGCTGCCCAAGTGCGCTCCAGCTGTGCGCCTCGCGCAGCGCGCCGCGCGTCTTGGAAATCCATTCCGTTTTCGTCTTCGTTTTCTGTCCATTTTTCGTCCGTTTCCGTCCAAATTTGACAGGCGACTTCGTTTCAGCTTAATTTATCACAGAAAAATTTTAATTTTCACTTTGGGCCATTTTTGGGCCACCAAAAGCCTCGCTGTATCCAAGAATCATTGGCGGACCCCGTTCTCGCAATCCGGGTATCCG